>CAWUFW010014576.1:0-407005 GCA_963921515.1 Calotriton arnoldi
CCAACACGGGTGCTTTTCATGAGCACCAGTTAAGGACACATTCATTTATGGTAGGCACGGAGAGATTAACTGATTTGCTCAGAATCACAGGATGTTGAGCCTAAGCCAAGACTCGAGCCTGGTTCCCCAGCTCCGAAGTCGGCACCTCTGGCCATTACCCCACATCCTCTCCCCACTTTGATTTAGCAGCTGGTTCTGTTTTAGGCGGCGCTAACAGAAGAAATGGGCTGGTGCAAGCTGCCTCCTAACGAGAGCCCCAGCACTTATGCTTATGTATATAGTACGGGTGAAATTACCATCGACCATTGCTTTAAGTGGGATGAAGAAGTAGAAGATTCTTTAAAAGGGGCGTGACCAAATACATTTTTATGAAAGGCACGGTCTATGTAATTAAGGGAGTGGCTTAATAAATGTAAACTAAATTCCTGGGCCTCTAGCAGCTTATGACCTGACCAGTATTCGGATGATTCTCTGTGAGTTTTCTGTTACTGCATCCAGACATATCACGTAGCCACAAGCCAGACCCATTGGCTTTGATCATTGCTTTATATAGAACGCTGCCATCTGTGCTGTCTGTGCAAACACTGGCACGGACAACAGCTACTATCAAACAGGAATGTATCTCAATAACTATGTACAGGGACTAGCAATCAGCTGGTCCAGTTGTAAGCAAACAAGAAACATGATAAGAGACTAGTTCTCATCTGCTCACCTCTGTGTCTCTACGGAGACTGAGCCTGTGAAGGGGTTGACCTTACTCCTGCTCCATGCTTTGTTCTGCTCAGGAAGTCGAATTGGTATCATGTCTTCAATTTAATCTAAAAAGTGAAAAAAACTAAATTTAAAAAATCAAACTGAAAGTTAGAAATCCAAAATGGTAGAAAAAAAGCAAGACGTCTGAAAAATTATGAAAATGTAAAAAAAAAAACTTGAAATTGGGTAAATAGAGAGGGTTAGAATTAGCTTTAAGCTATGGATAAGTGCAAGGATCATGGTGCTCATTAGTGTTAGCTGTAGGAGAAGGGATAGGATACAGGTGTGGGAAACGTGAAAGATAAGGTTAGGTTTATAAGTACTGTTTAGCGTTAGAATTAGGATTACGGTTAGGATTGGGTTTAGGGTAAGGTTGATGGTCTGGGTTAGGGTTAGCAAACACAACAAGATGTTGGAGGGAGTGCTGAAACTTTTCAAACACTCACCCACAGTCAAGAGATCTGGGTTAAATCCATTGTTCTTTTGATCACCATTCCACCCCAGTTTGGACCTAGCCATATGCAAATCAGTCTTGGCCATGCTCCCCATGGGAACAGGCCAGTCTGAACTGCCAGGCCAGGTGCTCCCTGGACCGGTTTTGGGTAGCACCCCTCATCAGCCAGGTTACCTTGAACCCAGTGGCATAGCGAGCGGGACCCATGTCTGGGCGTACCCTTGGCCAATTATTGCAAACATAGCAAACACAACAAGATGATGGACTTTGTGCTGAAACTTTTCAAACACTCATCCCCAGTCAAGATATCTGGGTTAAATCCATTGTTTATTTTCTCACCATGCCACCCCAGTTTGGACCCAGCCATATACAAATCAGTCTTGACCCTGCTCCTCATGGAAACAGTCCAGCTCGTACTGCCAGACAAGGTCCTCCCTGGACCGTAAAAAAGCATCCCAGGACCGGTTTTGGGGTATCACCTCTCTTCAGCCAGGCTAGCTTGAATCCAGTGGCACAGCGAGCAAGGGACCCACGTCTAGGTATACCCTTGGCCACTTAGGGCGAACATAGCAAACTCAACAAGATGATGGGTGGAGTGCTGGAACTTTTCAAACACTGGGTCAGGGTTAGCCTTAGTTATTGAATTAAGGTTAAACTTGGGATAAATAAATGTATGAGTGAGGGTTAAATTTAGGGTAATGGATACTGTATGCGTCACAGTTTGGGAAGAGTGACAAATTGGGTTAGGGTTAGGAATTGTGTTAAGGTTGGGTATAGGGTTGAGTATATAATGAGGTCAATGTTAAGGGTTGTTGGCTAGGGCTAGGGTAGATAACAGTAAGGGGTCATTCATAGGGTTAGGGGTAGAAAGTTAGAGTAGGGATACACAATAGAAACAATCGGATCTGGTCAAAACAATATTGTGATTAAAATGGACAACATTTTGCACTTTGACTTTGAAACTATTTGCCAAATGCCTAGTTTGCATTTTTTATTTCAATCTAGATCAATGGAACTAGCTTCATTGGCAGCTTATCAGGGAATGTGATGCACTAACAATACTACTTCCCCTCTTACTCAAATGGCAACTTACACGCTTCAATTCAAGATTAATGTAATGTAATCAGTCTTTCTGAAGGAAAAACATGCCACTGAAGTAGCTGGTGTGTTGCCACAACAGTTTCAGCAGTAGGAGTTGAAAGGGGTGTGTAAGATCTAGTTGGTGATGCAGCGAGCAAGATCAAAGGGACAATAAGCGAAGAGTTAGGGATGCCATTGTCTGTTCATTATCCATGGGCGGATGACAACAGTCTGTGTCTTCTTCATCTAACAACATGATTCAGGGCTCTCCATTGAAGGTTTGAAAGTACAAGGAGTTCCTAGTCATTGTGTGGTCATATCTCTGTATTTTGAGCATCAAACCCTTGATTTCTGTCATGAAGTTCAGGTGCAGATATAACAGATAATTATTGTTATGAGAGTCTTTGGGACAATCCGGAATTACGTCTGCTGGCAGAGGTGCGAGGGCTTGTCTTCTATTACCAGCATAGTTTTTCATGTGTCACTGCTTTTGTGAATCTCTCTGGCTCTCTCTATCTCTGTAGCACCCTGACTGGCCATAAGTATCACATTTGTGCCCAGACTTAAACAAAGGACTAGAACTTACTCAAGTTCAATCAGCTTTCAGACGCGAAGTAGTCTTAGAAGTATTCTTGTTCAATGTGTTGCTAATTGAAGGGTCAGGTTCAGAGCGGGGCCTTCTGTTTCTTAGAGTCACTTGCTAGACCGAAGGGGTTTCTCGCAGGTAGTGAACACTGCAGAAAGTGGGCGACCGGACTCTAAATTACCGTATGGCATGCAGAATGTCAGACTTGGACTTTTTCTTTGTGGAATCACATACGCCATGAGTTATCTGTGGAAGGCAGAGCTTCACTATATAAAATGTTCAGTGCAAGATGGTGGTCTCTCCATTTAAAATCACATGCATTACCCAATATGAGTTGTGGCAGAGTCTCTTCCTCTGAATTCAGCTGATGTTTTTGGCATATAAAATGTGCCACTGGGATGCATCGCAATGCATTTTGTTCACTGATTATTCAGCATGCTCAATTCCCCTTCACTATACATTTTTTGCTTGATTTTTCTCTGCAGATTTTGATAATTTCATATGCATTTTCCATTTTTATGTTCCCTAGTGTTTAATCAACTTCTTTGTGGATCATCTACCTCTAGACCTTTTATCCTGCCTAGCTCTTCACTCCCTCCTAAACTCAGGGGGAGTTTGGTCCCTTGCTGATTATAATGAATGCAATGTACATCATCAATGAAGATCTACACTTACATTCGGAATGTGAAGGCTGACCTAAGGCCAATCACAAAAGCCCTAGACAATTTTGGGAGATTATCCAGGTTTAGAGTTAATTGGGTGAAATCCTCTTCCTGGCTTTGGAGGCTACATGGGATTGGGTGGGCAGCAGAAGACAGGCCATTAGGTAGGAGAGCATTATCTTACAGATATATCACATGGAAGTTGTTCGTTTGGAAGACAATATAGTGCGAGCCATCAGGTTCCTAAGGCCTCAGATTGCTTTCCAGAGGACTCTGCTCTTACCCCACTGGGGTGCATTGCAGCGTACCCCTAGCTTGGTGTCTTATTCAGCTAACGTTCCACTGCACATAGTGCTAGAATTGGGGTTGCAAAGCAGCAAAGAGGTGAAGAGTTGCATGCAAGTGAGGATAACTATAGTGGGCGACCTGATTGAAAATGGGGCACTAGTACCATCTGATACATTAGTAAACACTACTGAGCTCCCTATGGACAATTCTTGTGCTAAGTAGCCATAAAGGTGGGAATGTACAAACTATGGGGCATTACATGTACAGAACCGGGGACTCATGACTATTTGCAAATGCTATTCACAATGGCCTGAGGCTGGAGATCCATCACCTGGATGTACAGAGCTCTTGTGGACCTGGTGGGGCCCCAGTGAATAAAATTAAAGGACAGGTAGATAAACGATATTGGCAGGCCATTTCACGACAGGGGCGGCGAATACGATCCTGTCCAGAAAGCATTCCGACCGAATCGGTTCCGGAATGCCTTCCGGACGACTCGGATCGGGTGAGTCTGACCGAGCGATTTGAATGCATCCGGATGCTTCTGGATGCGATTCGATCGGACTCCCATTGACTTCAATGGGAGCCTGTGTTCCGAACGTGAACACAGGCTCCCATTGAAAAAAGGGGTGGCTGGCGAAAATCGTGCACCCTGTGGCGGGCACCCCATGGTGCCTGCCCCACTGCATGGTTGGAAAGGGGGGGGTCCCTTGGGTACTCCCACGGACCCGATTCTGAGGGCTCCGTGTGAAGGGGGGCCTCGTACGGACCCCCAAAGACAGATTCCGGCAGCCGATTCATTCCGGAGAAACCTAATGGGAACGGCCATCCGAATCGGTCATCGTAATCGCTCGCTCGGAAACCGAGTCCATAGAGCTGTATGATTCGGCTCTGAAAGACGCGACCTGTCCGAATGCCTTTGGGAACCGATTCGGACAGCCCTACTGGTTTACGGGCATCGTAATCGGTCGTTCGGAAGTGGGTACGATTTGGTCGGAAACAAGGGCTCCGTATCGGATTCGGTAACTTGAATCCGGTTCGGAGCCCTTCCGAACAGGATCGTAATCGACCCCTAGGTGTGAGACAAAGTTTTAAAGTACCCCTAAAAAGTCTCTTGGAATGCCAGGCTGTCGTAAATTCAATAGAACTAGTTTCACAGGGCTTACATGACCCTTCAATTTATTAGTAAACTGGATCCAGGTAGACAGGCAGCTTTCACTCCCATTGCCATACTGACCGTGCTGGATTCCCCTGCATGATGTGGGACTGCCCTATAATCAAGCAGATTTGGCGGGGAGTTGTGGCATTGATTGAGAGTACGACAAGCAGTAGCAACTACATTTCCATGGAGGACTGTACATTGGGCTTAGCCCCTGCACTGGGGCAGTAAAGACCAAGACTAATGTACGGATCTGTTGCTGGTACTAGCCAAGAGGGGCATACACAGGAAGGCAAGTGTGGGTCCGCCTATTAAAGAGTAATGTAGAATTGCTGCAAAATTTGCAGACAGTGAGGACATGGCGTTACACAGAGAAGAAGCCAAATGCTTGCTGAAATTTCCAGTTGCTATTGAATGGGACAAACAAGAGTCTTCCTTTTCCTAAAGGAACCATGAATGAGCACAACTATCTTAGGGGGACCATGCACTGCAAAACCTACAGCTTGATCAAACGTGCATGCATGTTAACTGGTCAAGTGATACATCTGTGCTCCATGTTAGACTTCTATCTATGGAGCTGGCTCAAGCAACTTTGCTGATTGAACCTCCCCTGAACTCATTCTAACCATGGCACATACAATGATCCCTGCCCCTTTGCTCTCCCACTGCATATCCTCACCAATACAACTTAGGAGATATTAGCATCACACACCTAAATTGGCTCATCCAGCTCAGATTTGTGGTCTTTTCATATCCCAAGAGATTATATTTAGATAGGTGTTAATCAATTACCCTGCAGTTGGTCTTTAAGTTCACCCTTGCATAGCAGCCAAATGAGTACATTGGTGATTTACGCTAGAGGAACACCTTGAAGTCTGGAATTTGCGGGATAGATTAAAGCAGATGTCGAACCGAGGGTAAAAATGTATAATTGTAGTACAGTGATGGGGTGAACTATCTGTATGCATACTAGAAATGTGGCATATTGTTATGTTTGAAATGTGAATAAAAACTTGTTTAAAGAACCATCAACAAATTTGTGCAGACTGCCACCTGAGGTTTTTTCCCTTGTGGGCTTTCCCCTAGCTGTGACCCTGTTCAGAAGACACCTGTGTTTTTTGTGACACACTCCAGCAATGCGTCATTTTTGCACCTACAGATACGTCAGAAATATTGACGTATCTGTAACTTCTTGCGACATGATGCGTCATGCTGTAAATATGACGCATCATTGGTGTCGCAAGGAGGGTGCAATGAAAAGTGACGCATCGCTGTTTTCTCGCAGCGATGCGTCACTTTTCATAAATGAGGCCCTAAATGTATTCCATCATTTACCTTTAACACTCACAATTTGCCTCCACTACATCTGAGCTATGTTGTTGTGTTTGTGCTAATGTAGATCATATAAGCATTCATTTGCTTGCCTGGTGTTAGAAATGGGGGTCTCTAGTTGACAGAGGTAGGTACCTTTGACCAAATAGGGACCCTTGCTTCTAGTCAGGGTAAGGGGGATACACACTTTAGATAACCCCTGCTCACCCCCTTGGTAGCTTGGCACGAGCAGACAGGCCTATCCCAAAGGCAATGTGTAAAGTATTTGTACCAACACTCACAGTAAGACAGTGAAAACACCACAAATGGACACCACACCAGTTTAGAAAAATAAAATATCTTTATCTAAACTAAACAAGACCAAAATGACAAAAATACAACATACAGGAACTCAATAGAATGTCTTTAAAAAGGTTGTTGCAAAAAATAAACTTGTAGATGATAAATGCGACACTTTAGTCTCAAAGTACCTGGTATGCGTAATGCAAAACAAACAAAAGGGTCGCAGAGAAGGCGATGCATCAATTCTTCCTGCGCTACGGTTACGATGCGACAAGATGGCGCCTCGATGCGTTGCGACAATCCAGTGCGATGTGACCAAAATGGCGTCTTTGTTGCGATGCGACAACGTGGAGGCGATGCGTGCACGCCCGACGGCCGTGCGGCGAACTCGGTGATTCTCTGAGCCGCGACAGGCCCTGCGACACGCTTCCCCAGTGATGCGACGACATCCTCGGTGACGGCGACACACTTCTCCGGTGTTGCAGCGACGATCAGCGGCGGCACGCTTCCTCAGCGATGCGACGGCCCTGCGACACGCTTCTCCGGTGATGCGACGGCGAACAGCAGCGACACGCTTCCTCGATGATGCGACAGCGGCTGCTGCGGTGGCGTCACGCTTCTCTCTCGTTGCGTCGTGCTTCCAGCTCCCCACAGCAAAGAGGCCTCACACACAGTTACAGGCCCTCCTGGCAGACTGGAACTCCCAGCAAGGAAGTTCAGGGAAGCTGGGGGTGAAGTCCTTTTGTGCCTGGGACTTCAGAAACAGGAGGCCAGCTCTTCTCAGGCCCTTAGAGACTTTTCTTCAGATGGACACAGCACACAGCAAAGTCCTTCTTCAAGCAGGGGACACAGGACACAGCAAAGTCCCTTAGTCCTCTCCTCAGTAGAAATAGCAAACTGCAGGCCAACCCCAGACGCACAGCAAGGGCAGTACTTCTCCTCAGTCTCTTCAGCTGATCTTCTTTGGCAGGGATTCCTCTTGATCACGAAGTAGTCTAAAGTTCAGGGGTTTCAGCTCTCATATTTATACCCCAAAAGTCTTTGTTCTCTATGTGTGAGAGGTCCTGGACCCAGTCCAAACCAGTTCTGGGTGCACTCTGCCAGTGCACATCTTCTTCCTTTGTGAGTGTGGGCCAGGGTCATTAGACACACCGCAGGAGGTGGAGCCAGCATTGTGGAAGGCAGGCACAGCCCTATTCAGGCCCAGGTGCTACTCCTCCCACCACTCCAAATGCAGTTCGGCCTATTCAGCCTAGTGCTGACTCACCCAGACTCCTGGAGCCACCCCAGCCCCTGTCACTCTCAAACCAGACAGTCAATCCACAAACAGGCAGAGGCACACAGAAAGGTTGAACAAGAAAACAGCCACTTTCTAAAAGTGCTATTTTCAAACACAGAATTTAAAAACCATCCTTCCTAAAAGATGTGTTATTAAATTCTGAGTTCAGGGATACCAGACTCCAATTTTCTATCTCACTCCTATGGGGAGATATGCAGGTAAACATGTTACACAGCATTCCCCATTCTGTCCTATGGGCAAGATAGCCTTTCAATAGTGAAAAACGAAATTGGCAGTATTTCACTATCAGGACATGTTACCCACACTAGTACATGTCCTACCTTTCACATACACTGCACCCTGCCCAGGGGGGTACCTTGGGCCTACCATAGGGGTGTCCAATGTGTAAGGAAAGGGAAGGGTCAGGCCTGGCAAGTGGGTACACCGGCCAGGTTAACATGGCAGTTAACAAACTGCGCACAGGCACTGCAGTGGCAGGCCTGAGACATCATTTTAGGGCTACTCATGTGGGTGGCACAATCAGTGCTGCAAGCCCACTAGTAGCATTTGAATTACCAGCCCTGGCACACTCAGTGCACTTTACTAGGGACCTACTGGTAAAACAAATATACCAATCATGGATAACCAATCACAATAACAATTTACTCAGGGAGCACTTGCACTTTGGCACTGATCAGCAGTGGCAAAGTGCCCAAAGCATCTAAACCAGCAAAAACGAATTCCAGCACAGTGTCAAAAATACAGGAGGTAGAGGCAAAAAGTCAGGGGAAACCACGCCAAGGATGCCAGGTCTAACACCTGGTGAATGTAGAGACAATGTCTTTCAACCCAAAGCCAGTCACCCTGTTGAATCAGTTGGTGTCACTCGCTTAGCTCTCTAGGTGGAAGTTACAAATTACTTTTATGCCCCACCACTTTCAAAAGTCACCATCCGCCACAGTACTGCACACCGCTCCACTCTATGACATGCCACTCCACTTTACTGTATGACACACCACTTCACTCCTCTCTCTCCTCCACTCCACTCTACTTAACGACAGACCAATTGACTCTACGTCACGCCACTGTACGCAACAACACTCTACAACACGATACTCCACGCCACGACACTGTATGCTATGACACTCTACGCCACTCCACTGTATTCCACTGCACTCTACTTCGTTCTAACACACTCTACAACACTCTATGCCTTTCCACTCTATGACACTCTATTCGACCCTATGCCACTTCACTCTACAACACTCTATGCCACTGTACAACACTCTACTCCACTCTATGCCATTGTACGATACTCTACTCCACTCAACTCAACTCCCTGTATGCCAGCCCACATCACTTTACTTCATTCTGCTCTATAACACACAACTCCACTCTACACCACTCTATGCCACTCCACAACACTCCATGCCACTGCACTTTACCACACTCTATGACACTGTACTCCACTGTATGTCGCTCCACTCTACAGTATTCTACTCCATTCTATGACACTCCTCTCTACGACACTCCACTCTACAACACTCTACTCTATGCCCCTCCACTATGTGCCACTCTACTCCACTCTACGACACGCCTATCCAATTTACAACAAGACACTCCACTCTATGACTTTCCAATCCACCCTACGCCCCTCCACTCTAAGACACTCTACGGCACAACACTCTATGACACGCCACTCCACTCTACTCTATGACATGGCATGCCACTACACACCACTCCACTCTACTTAATGACATGCCACTCACTCTACGGCATTTCACTCTACGGCACTGCACTATACGCCACGGCACCCTAAGCCACGACACTCTACATCACGACACTCTATGACACAGCGCTGTACGACATTCTACACTATGCCACTCCACTCTACTCCGCTCTGTGACACTCTATGACACTCTAAGCACCTCCACTCTCTGACACTCAACTCCACGCCACTCCATTCTACAACACTCTACTCCATTCTGTGCCACTCTTCGACACTCTACACAACTCCCTCTATGCCACTTTACTCCACTCTACTCCATAACACACTACTCAACTCTACTCCACTCTACTCCACTACTCCACTCTACGCAAAAGTACCACGGTACCAAAAAAAACATTAAAAACAATTAATACCATATTAAATAACATTATATGGTTTGAACCGAAACACATTTTGATTAAAACAAATGAAATTCAAAGAAAAAAGCAAAGGTTGAGGATAAGTTACAGTTAGGAAAACGTAATTAATTATTTAATAGAAAACCAACTTAAACTACACAAACCTTAGAAATTCTGAAGTTATAGCTACAATTTACAGTTATAATTTGCGGCCCACCCAAAACTTACTATAACTAGCGCACCTCCGTACACAGTGTTGTCAATTCACGAGCCACACTATATTGACTCTAACTCACATCTTCCACATGCACTGCTTATGCCCTATCATATTGCATCACTTATAGCATGTTAAATGACACCATTCATAACAAGACTCATGACATCTGAAATGACATAATTTATGAGAACACTGTGCATGTTAGAGGGGCGAGTTATAGTTAATGTGAAAAGTTAAATCCAACCCTGAACCTTAAAACCCCATTACTCTTGTTTTAATGTAGAGGAAGAAATGAGTCAGTTTAGCATAATCTGTAGAGGTAGGGAAAAGTCGTTTTATATATTTTAAAAATGTTTACAGAGTACCCCAGTACTTTTGGAAAATTACCTAGAAAGTACTGTGGTGCCTATTGAAATAAAAAAATATATATATGACAAAAGACACTCTTCAACACACCTCTTCACTCCACTGTACGACATGCCATTCCACTCCATGATCCGCCACTCCACTCAACGAAACTCTTTTCGTACCCATCACTAAACCCTAAAAACCCTTAAGAAAACCTTGCCACCCCTGAACCCTAAAAACCCCTTGCTGTCCCATTCCCTTATGCAACCCTGAGTCCTAAAAACCTAAACCTAACCTAAACCTAAAAATGGATGGATGGAAAGAGAGGTTGCGCAGGGAGGACCGGGCTGGTTAGAGCATGTTTGCCAGGGCTATTTTGGTTCCCCAGTCCAGTCCTGCTGATGGCCAATATATTTATACATGGTTTCTCTAGTCAGAGATAAAGCTATTCGTTTCCAATGTCACTGCCATGAATAATCTGTGTAAAGTCTTCCTGCATATATGTGTATAGCGATCCCCAGTCCCTTTTGATACCAGCTGTTACCTTACCTTCTTTTATGGTACTCAGTAAGAGTTAATGTTGTATTATGTTGCCCATAATGGCACACATCTTTGTGAACATTTCGTTGGGTAAACAGAACACCAGAACAGTCTTCTCTGCAAAGACTCAATAATGTACTTCAATCCACCACACCTATCCAGCTACCTTGAAAAAGAAAATGGCATTTAAAAGATCTGTGTTTATTCAACCCTGGAGTTTGTCGAACAGGCCTAGAACAGGGGCATGACAGGCTCCTGGTTGCAGTAACCCCTAATCTGGGGAGCCCTAAAAGAGTTGGGCTCAAGGCTAATGCCCAATTTATCCTTGCCTTAATTAAAACATTCCTGAGGGAAACGCCCACACGGTTGTAGGTGAAAGGATTTCTCTGTAGATAAAATAACTTTTTCCTTGTGCAGAAAAAGGTAAAAAAAACTTTGGGAATGTTGTGAATTCCAAATGAGAGTGAATAAAGGAGAGCACAGGTTTAGTTACTCAAGTTTATGACAAAATAACTCTATCTCTTTCCCTTTTATGACCGATCAGAGTACAGAAAATGACATCCTACCCTTTCCATCCCTGCCTTTAGTGGTGGTAGAGCACCCTCTTTTAACACCCACCCTTAAACCGGGCAAATGTCTTCCAGAAGCTTTAACTCTTCAAACGATCAGCCAATGAAAGGAGGAGGTGGGATACGGAAGAAAGTTTTTTCACAGTGTGAAAAAAGAGAAGCAGTTTCCTTCTTTGTTGTAGGTAATAGGGTTATCTGTCTCAGGTTGAGGACTCACGTTATGTAAGTGTTGGGACGAGGCAGACTAGGACTTGCAGTAATAAAGTTTACTTATATTCATCATTGCATTCGCCTAGAGCTGGTCAGAGTCTGATTAGCCAATCCATTTGTGTCACGTCTTGCTATCGTTCTTATACCAAACCTGGCAGTAACGGTGCGAAAGAGGAAGTATAGTGGGTATTTGGGTTACCAGACACTGATCCCCTTCTGCACCATTGCAAGCAGGTCTGTAATTGATCAGGAAGAGTGCAGTAGTGCCACACACCTTGCGTCCACTTCCAGACAGAGCTCTGGTGTCTAGCAGCCTTTTGCAGCTAGGAGAGTTCTGTGGAACTACAAGCAGAAGCACTGTTTGTGGCTGTTGATTATGTTATCGGGCAGGCCTAGCAGTAGAAGGCGGTCCAGGGTGACAGCAATCACCCCCTAATCAGGGGGCCCTAAAAGTGTGTGGCCCTGAGCCTATGGCCAAATTGCCCTTGCCTTAAAATATAGTGGAAAGTAGCTGCTATGTTAATACTGAACCAACTTTTTATAGCATATTTTGTGGAATGGTTGTCACTTGGTGCTATGATCTGAGTGACATTGGATGCTGAGGTATAGCTATGAATTGTGCAGAAGGTGCAGTGACACTGGGGCCCGCTGCAGCCTGATAAAGGGGTTTGTTTCACTACCCAACTGTTTGCATGGGGGCTCCTTGCTTCTCCAGTCATTAGATGGACACTTGCAGGCACAATTAATTAGCCAGGAATCCCACATCAAGAGTTGGTTGTTTTATCTGTCTTTGTTGAGAGTTTTTGGCTCTTTCATGCGTTGATTACTTAATTGCATTTTCACTTGTTATCGTATTGTTCTGAGCCTTTAGCAATGACACTAGCATTTGTCTATAGCCTTTATTGTTCTTCTTCCTCATGTTTATTTGTTTGTTTTGTAATCAGTGTATTGTAGCTTCGCCCTTCTGTTGGTGATTATAATGAGTTTAATTAACTTAATATGTTTGTTTATGACAGTGTTTGCGTTTTGTGGCTTGTGAAGAGAAAATCGCGTTGTGCTTGTTTTTAGTACTATCTTCCTATGGTGTCTCAGGCTTGTTTTTGCAATTGTAGTCGGAAATGGTATGATGTCAAATTCGCATTTTTGTAGTTTGTACATCAATAACTCCCACTTATATTTGCAGAATCTAACAATTGCCGCTTTCCATGGAAATTGGTATGCCAATATGTTAGGACTGGCTCCATCCTAGCCATCAAATATCCTTGAAATATTAACACTCAATCGGATTTTTAGAGCGACCAGTAAGCCTGCAGACACTATCACCTGAAATGCCCACATCCTCTTCACTGAGAACCTATTTGCTCAGGGTTTCTTAGCGTCTCTCTTTAGAGGAGTGTAAAGTTACACTTTCTTTATATCTCACTCTTTGCTAAGGCCTATTCAAAGCTGCAGCCTTAATTGTGAAAATTGAGACTATAATAACAATTTTACTGCACCTATGGCCTTCTACCGCTAAAGAACCATTCCATGGAAGAAATATTTCAGAGAAAGCAATTGGCGTTCTTAAGTGTCAATTGTGTAGACAATCTGTGTAAAATGTAGACTAGTTGAGGAATAATTCTGCATTTGCCTCTGTCTCCGAGTTATGACGCAGAAACAAAAATAATAGGAATTACACTCCTGCAGCTTAGTGCCCTCTGGTGCTGAATCTTATGCTGATCTGACATTGTTCTCCCATTTTGTTCCTTCCTTTGTTCCCTTTATACTCCTGTCCTTGTTTGTCCATTCTTTTGTCTGTTTAATTTTTAGTAGCTGTTAATATGGCCAGCGACGTTTTAAGGCATGGGCAAAGTGGGCCCTAGCCCAGGGCCCCAGCCTTTCAGGGGGCCCATGATAGAGCCACCTCTGTTCTGCAGGGGAGGCTTGTCCTAATGACCTTCAATAATTCTTAAACAGATTGTCTTAAATACAGTTTTCCTTTAATTTATTTTTAATGTGGGTGTTGTGTGACAGTGAATTACAGACATATTGCAGAGAAATGTTGTATTTATTTTTCATGCAACATCCCTAAAAAACGTTTCTTTTAGATCAGAACCAGACCTGACATATAAGAAATGAGAGGATGTCTCGGGGTGCAGTAATATTAGTGAGCTGCTGCTGTGTTACAGTATTGAAAACACACATCATTATCCCTCAATATTAGATGTAAACACATTTAGAATTTGGATTAGTGTACCTCTGCACTGTGAGTGACCTAGCCGACTAGGTCATAAAAGAGCGGAAATTGGATCATAAATTCAAAGTTGTTCTGAACAGGGGCCCCCAAATATCTTTGGCCCAGGGCCCCCAAAATCCTTAAGATGTCCCTGAATATGGCACTGTTTGCAAGGTCTGGAAAGGAGGATATGGGTGTCCTTGCACTCTGTGCCTGTAAGAATCTTCCCATTATGCAGGGGAAGGTTGAAAAAGGTATTTTCAATTTAAGGGAGAAAGGATGATTGGGCTAAAATATAGCAAAGCATCAACAGCCTCAAGTTCGTTCGGAGGCCAGTAAACCACCAATACCATGGTGGATGAACACCTGGAATGCAGTGGAGGCATCCCTCAAAACGGTGGCGTAGGGAGGGATGGTGAGGCATGCTACTTTATCTGCTAATTTTTTGTATACCGCTGCTGTCTGTCAATGTTGTGGCTTCATACTGTTTGTGTGGCAGAGCTAATGTAGGGGGTCTAGATCAGGGTGCAGAATGTGTTTCCCTTCCATATGGATTAAGGAATAAATCCAAATGAGAAGATTTTGACATTGTACAATTAGTGGAAAAAAAGGTTTGTGCAGGGTTCTTTTACATTCTTCATTTGTTGGTGAGTTCTAGCGCCAAGACAACTACCACTTGGGAAACAGTGTGTTGAATTAGGAAAATACACTGTTTCATCACTGAAAAATCAGCTTTGCCAGATTTGATCCTTAGACCGTAAGTAATTAATTAAGTCCAAATATTTAATTCTGACTGTTCTGACCTGATGCCAACTAGGGGGCCGATTACGATGTCGTTCGGAAAGGTTCCGAATCCGATTCGGAACCCACCTTTCCGACCGACTCGGACACATTTCCGTATGACCGATTACAATTGTTGTAAACCGTTCGGACTTTCCGACTAGGTTTTGAACGGCATTCGGAGTAACCGAGTCGGTCAGAGCCGACTCGTACAGGTCTACGGACCGTGTTTCCAACCAAGCGATAATGATGTCGGATTCAGACAGCCTTTCCGAATCAGTTGCTCCGACACGGATCGGCTGTCGGAATCTGACTTTTGGGGCCCGTAGCAGGCCCCCCTTTACCCAGGGGTCTCTAAATGGGGCCCGTGGGGGTACCCCTGGGTCCCCCCTTTCCAAGCATGCACAGTGTGGCAGGCACCATGGGGTGCCCGCCACAGGGTACACGATTTTCCGCAAGCACACCTTTCTTCAATGGGAGCCTGTTTTGTCGGTCAGAACACAGGCTCCCATTGAAGTCAATGGGAGTCCGACCTAACGGTGTTCGGTACCATCGTAATTGGTCGGTCAGACTCCCCGAATCCGATTCAGTCGGAAACCATTCTGAGACCGATTCGGTCGGAATGCTTTCCGACCAACATCGTAATCGGCCCCTAGGTATGAGTTATTGAGCCTATCTACTAGAAAGCAGAGCTTTACACCTTCCCACATAGAAACAACACAACAATATTAATAGAGCAAGTGGTTTATTTTTACACCATTGTTGCAGAAATGTTAAGCAAGGACAATCACTCTGTGACAATAAAACACCAACCAAGAAGTGTCTGGAGAAATGTAATTTGGAGTCACGAAGAATATGTTTTATGGGGGTAGGGCAGAGTGGAGCAACTGCACTAAAGAAAATGGAGCATTTAAGAAACACAACTTTGGAGCGCTGTTGACCTGACAGAGGTAGGCGGGGTTGACAGCTAAAACACCAACATAAGGAGAGAGTGGCCTAATTTAGTTATAGTCCTACTCCAATAGCACATTGCAGTTAAAATGCTTGCAGACAAGTGTTGACTGTGGGTACTCTTCCTTCAGATGAAGGCCAGCAGGAGGAGGAGCTGCAATAGGTGGCTCAAGCTGCTAAATGGAATTTGGAGAGGTACCAGAGGTTTCGAGCCCCCTCAATCAACACCAACTCAGTGTCATGTAAAGAGAGACATACTGTCCACGCCTAGTGCAGGTGAAGGTGGACCAGATAGTGGCTCACTTCAAGATGTAAAAGTGGAGGAAGAGGATAACTACCAGCGCCACCACTAGTTCCACCAGTAATTGAAGCAGGGCAGGAGTTGTCCTCTGCCATAGCCAAAGGTCTCTCGAAGGCCAAATCCACCACAGGCTCTGGCATCCACAATGTGGGTCTGCCCCATGCTCATTGAGGAAATTAGAGCCAAAGGGACACTATTAAACCCATTATACAACACTATCCTGTGGGCAATTCTGCCTGGTCTGTCAGCAAATAACTCAGTATGTGGTCTTAGTTGGCAGGCTGGAAAACCAGTTTGAATCTGACTTCCAGCTGCTAGGGAAATTACTTCTGCTGGGTGTGAACATTTTCTAAAACTGTCTTTTTCCCCTCTTCATTACATGGTTTTCATTTTGAGGGTGTGTTGGCGCTAAAGGAGGGTGTAGAATAAAACAAATGTTTGAAATCACACAGTTTCATTCAACTGATAGTGAAACTGATCGGCACCATAAAATATATATTTTTTTATTGCTCAGACAAATTGTATTTACACAGGACAGGATAAAAAAATAACAATTCTTGGAAGCTGAACTACGAATTGCATTGAGCCTACGCTGCTTGGTAGCTGAGGTCTTCTGATGTCTTATGCTCACCATTGTAAATTGTCTCAGCACAAGTAGCATTCAAAGTTCAGCTTTTCAGATCTGCTTTAGCTGTATTTGCCATCTAATAAAAGTTAAACGGGCAAATATTTTGCTGTGTGAATGAAAAGGATGTCCCCAAACTCTGAAAGTAGCTAAATCATATGGTCTCATCTTCCTTATCATTAGTTTTACCATTGTCACCAGAAAATAATCTGTACAAATCTGACAGCTTTTTCATTCAATCTAGAAGTATGTTTTCAGCTAGACACATGTATCATGCAAACTTAAAGGGCAGAATTAACTATTGTTCTTTTTTCCTGCAGTGTCAGAAAGAAAGATATGCAAGTCTAATTCAGGCTTCACATGGTCCTGGAGAAGCGAACAGTTGTGTGTGCCATATAGTCCACCAACTGTGAGGTTTATTTGTGGTGGAAATGCAGTTCACCATTTAATAGATCTGATAAGCATGTGGAAAAGGGTTCGTAATGTTGATTGCATATGAACAGAGATTTAATGAAAAGGTTGGAACAAATTGATGTTGTCACTCACATGGCACACCTGCTGTGTATAAAAAATGTACAACTCTAAACTATGCATTTGATTTCCATAAAAAATTGTAAGTTCATAGGTTCCAGAATCAAGAAAACTTTACAGAAGTCGAAAACAAAATGCCAACATATTAAACGTTTTTCATAAATAATAGTAAGTATAGGTACTTGAGGTTGGATGTTGTAGGAGAGTAGGATCTGCCTCTTATGTTGCCCCCACTTTTTTTCTGATGTTTACACTGGTTTCTGGCTATAGTCTGGCTGGGTCCCTGCTAATCAGGGCCCCAGCCTCTCTGTTCTCTCTAAAGGATTTGGAGTGCACTCTAGGTGCACTAGTGATTGGATACTGTGGTACCTTATGAGTCCCTAGTATATGGTACCTTAGGTACCAAGGGCATAGGTACTTCACAGGCCTACCAGGGGCTGAAGCATGTATTATGCCACCCCTGGGAAGCAGACTAAATCTGACACCACAGGCCTGCTACTGCAGCCTGGGTGAGGAAGTGCTAGCACCCCTCACTGAGATATAGGTCCCCTATATCTCTCCTGCACACACATTGGGACTTATCAGTCACCCCTAAAGCAGGCCCTATCAATCCTGAGGGCAGGGTGCTTAGTTTCCATGTGAGGGGGTGCCTCTGCCTGAGCAGGGCCCCTCTGCAGCTCTCAGAGTCCATTCTCTGGGGCTGTTTGTGGATGCGGTTAAACCATATACTTTTAAGTGCATTATATCCTCGCGGTAGAATGCTAACTTTGGAATGGCTGCATCGAAACATGTTGTGTTTGGTGTCAAACATCTTGGAATACTACCCCCCCGCCAGTCCTGGCGGCGGCGTAGCATTCCACCCTTCTAGAGGGATAGACATGTACCTACTGTGGAAACACGGTAGAATCCTGCAGAGCCCTGGCATCACAAAATGGATGCCACCAGTCACAGACACGGGGCTGACCTCCTGCTGATGACCAACACTCGCAGTGGAGGAAGCCCAACGATAGATATCCTGTCCCAAGGAGGTGTGACCACCTCCCAGACAGGGTTTAGTGTATTGGGGCTGGGTGGGTGCACTCTTAGAGTGCTTTGAAGTCCTGCACTGGGGGAGCAGAAGGCTCCTCTATGCCTACCCCAGTTCAAACCGGCTCAGGGGCTACCTGCCCCTGCTCTGGCGCAAAACTGGACAAAGGGAAGTGGGTGTAGCCACCCACTCCCCTGACCCTCCCATAGGTAGGGTCATAGAGCTAGTCCCTCCCTTTCTTTTAGTATAAAAGGGGGAACCTTTGCATTGCAACCTAGATTTCCCTGGACGACGCTCTGAAGAAGAATCCTGGACCTTCGACGTTCCACTACCTTTGGAAGACTGAAGAATCTCCCTTGGAGTCAAGGAGTGACTCCCCTGCTTGGCAGGCACCAAAACTACAAACGACGGTCGCAAACTACGCTGATCCCGCCGGAGTCCGAAGTCCCTGCAGCCCAAGAAGTAGATTTCCTGACTTCTCAAAGGCCATCGTGAGTCTCCAGAGAAGCTGAGGCCAATGGACCCCAAGAGTGACGAGGAACCGCGACCCCTGGGTACCGTGCACTATTGTCGAGTGCAACCCCTTCACAACATTCCCCAAACTTGTGCTTTGGACCACGTGTGGTCCTATCCTCCAGCAGGAATCCCTCCGAAGATCAGAGGCCTACCACATCCCGAGTGACCGTGGGCCCCTGTTGAGCGAATCCTCCTGAGGCATCTTTGCGATCCCTTGCCAGCTGGCTTGTGGGTCCCCAGAAGACTTTCTAAAGACACCAATGGGCTCCCCAGGTTGCTCCAGGCCTGCCCTGACTTACCCTTGCTGGGTGAGTCCCACAGACCTTGATGGTCTGCGCCATTGCCTCTTCACACATTCCTCGAGACTTGCTGTTACCAAGGCTTGTTGGCTCCAATCGAGTTGCCGACACCGCAGTAAGCTGCAGACATCGTGGGACACGCTGAATCCAGCTCCTGGTTGTCGTCGACGCCTCCTGGACCTCGTGGCTGAAGAGTCAAGGCAACTGCGAACGACCTGAATCTTGCAACGACGGTGGGCATCCATCTTCCTTGCCCCGAGTCACTGCCAAGTGGCTTTGAACACTGTCCCCTCTGCTTTCAGGTCTTCCATCTTCCGAATCCAGGCTTGGATTCCTCCGGACACTTCTCCTGTCGCCGCAAGCAGCAAGTCTTCACTGGTTCCCATTGAAAACGACGCCGCGACCCGACACCAAAGGACACCTATGCACCCGGCTCCCCTGGGTGAGGTAACTTCAGCACTATGGTGCTCCTGTGGGTGTGGGCCCTAGAACTACTTACCCTGTAAGTGACTTGCTTGTAGCTTCCCTAGAAGTGCCCTAAAACTCTTATTTTCTAAGTGCAACAATTGCGCTGACTCGTACAGGGTTCGCGTCTGTGTTAGACACACCGCGTCCATCTCCTTTGTAACACTATCTAGAACTGTGTCCTTCGAGTCGTACTGAGTCCGATCGGTGTTCGCCTCGAACACACAAGGGGCCTGTAACATCGAGACCTCCATTGCACTGACTCGCACAAGGTTCGCGTCTGTGTTAGACACAGCGCGTCCATCTCCCTTGCAACTCTATCTGTAACCGCGTCCTTCGACTCGTACAAGGACCGATCGGTGTGTTCGCCTCGAACACGCAAGGGACCTTTAACATTGAAATCTCAATCGCGTCTGAGCGCATAGACTCGCACAGGACTCGCACCGGTGCCAGGTCACCGCGTCCATCCCCTGTGGGTCTCCTACAACTACCTGGGGTGGTTCTTGGGGGTCCCTCGATTCTAGATGCCCTAGACCTAGGTCTAGCAAACTAAGATTGTGATATTCGATTGTGCTAAACTTATTTTGATAATATTTGACTTGTACATATGTTCCTGACCTCTAATCTCATAAAGAGATTAGTAGAGAGTGTTTATTAATAAATACATATATATTTGATATATATACCTGTGTGGTGTCTTTTCATTTGGTGATTCAAGAGATTGTGTGGTAAAACAAGCTGCTTTACATTCCTTCAAGACTTAGCCTGAAGGCTGCTCTCCACAGCTACCACTAGGATAGCTTTCTATAAAGGTTGTCTTAATCCTATCTACCATAAGAGTCGAATTGTTCTGGTGCAAGGTGTCCACTTTAATTAGTGAACAGCATATACCAGGCCAACTTCTCACATTGGTGGGCAGCGTGTGGGATTCCAGCTTGCTATTGTTTTACCAGAAAATCTCTATTTGAATTACTAACTGAAAAGCACTATAGGTACGTAAGGTACATATAAAGTCAAGCTTAGTATCAATAAGTTCTACTGAACTTAGAGCTGTGTGCCAAGGGATAGCACACCCTTTCTACAGCTCAAGCTAGTATCAGTAGGCCACAAACTAGTGTAGGTAGTACAACACTGCACAACACTAGAATGTCCTTAAAGGGTGGAACCAGTGGAGCCATGTGTGTCGAAAGACACCTGAAGCTAAGACAGAGTCCCTCCACCCTACACCTGATAGATCTGCTGACAGCAGATGATCTTAGATTGGCTCTAGGAGCTAATGGGTCTGAATCAGTGAGTGGGTCAATTACAGTATCTGGGTCAGATGATGAAAATCTGAATGACCAAGACTCTGTGATTGAAGGGCCAGGCCTCAAGGGGCCTGAAAAGGACAGAGGAATTCTCCCTAAGAGAGCTGACAGAGTGGAGGAGAGGCATAGGTCCCCTTCCAGGGAATCTGACCACTCTTATCACTCTGGCAGAGAATTTGTCCACCAGAGGAACTCATACTTTCCCATAAGAGAGACCTCCTCTGAAAGAATGTGCAAACTGCTGCAGTATGAGGAAGCAAGAGTTGCCCTCAGAACCAAGCAGTTGGCACTGGATAGAGAAGCCCTGGAGATCCAGAGAGCTTCTAGAAGAGAGGGGTTAGAACCCCTTGGTGGCAGCAATAGTGTCCCTAGAGGCAGAGAATCTATTCCAGACCATAGGAACCTGAGCAAGGTTGTTCCTCCCTACCAGAGTGGGGATGATATCCACAAGTGGATAACTGCTATGGAGAGGGCCTGTAGAGTACAGCAGGTCCCCCAAAAGCAGTGGGCAGCAATCTTGTGGCTCTCCTTTTCAGATAAAGGTAGAGACAAGCTCCTCACTGTTAGAGAAGAGGATGCTGATAATTATGAAGTCCTGAAGAGTGCATTGATAGATGGGTTTGGCTTAACCACTGAGCAGTACAGGTTAAAGTTCAGAGACACCCAGAAGGCACAGACTCAGGACTGGACTGACTTTGTAGTTTGTGCAACCAAGGCTCTGGAGGGTTGGCTGTTTGGCAGTAGGGTTACTGATTTCAAGGGATTGTATAATCTGATGATGAGAGAACAGATCCTTAATAATTGCCAGAACCAGTTGTTGCATCAATACCTGGTGGACTCAGATCTGACCTCTCCCCAAGAATTGGGAAAGAAGGCAGACAAATGGGTCAGAACCAGGGTGAGGCAGAAACCCCAGAACCAAGGGGGTGACACTAAGAAGCAAGATCCTAAGGGCTCTGAGAAAGGTGGGGATAAGTCAAAAGACCAGAAGTCTTCACAAGGGCCCCAAAAATCTGCATCTGGTGGGGAGTCACAATCCAACAAGGGAAAAGGCCAAAAGAAGCCCTGGTGCAAATTCTGTAAATAGAAAGGGCACTGGACTTCTGACTGTAACAAGTCCAAAGACCAAACCACCACCACTCCTGCCCCTAAGGCAACTGTTTCCCCTAGCTCAGCTACTGGTGGAGGTGGTACTCAGAATAAGGGTGTAGTAGGGTTGACCCTGGGTTCTGAAGTGGACTCTGACCTAGTCAGGGTGCCCACTCAGGCAAGGCTGATTTGTGAGGGAGATCTTAATATGTCCTTCCTAGTAAGCCCCAGTAATCTGGGCAAATACAAACAGCAGCCTGTAATAAATGGCAAACAGGCTTTGGCATTTAGGGACACAGGTGCTAGTGTCACCATGGTGGCAGAGGATCTTGTGGACCCTGGACAGATCATCCTGGGCGAAATGTACCAGGTGACCAATGCAAGCAATGTCAGGACCAACCATAGTCTGGCAGTTGTGAATTTCTCCTGGGGAGGGGTAACTGGCCTCAAGAAGGTTGTAGTCAGTGCAGACCTTCCTGTAGAATGTCTATTGGGCAATGATCTAGAGACTTCAGCCTGGTCTGAAGTAGAGTTATGGACTCATGCTGAGATGTTGGGCATCCCTGCAGAGGTATTTGCTGTGACCAGGTCACAAGCAAGAATGCATAACACTGAACCAGCTCTGGATCCTGGAACAATGGACCAGATGCTTCCCAAGAGGAGGAGCAGTAGGGTAAAGGCAGTGCCTTCCCCTCTGTCTCAGATCACAGATTCACCCCCAGAGGGAGGTGAAGCAGATCCTGAAGAAGGAACTGCCCCAGAGGGACTTGAGCCTGATCAGGTTGAGTTCTTGGGGGCAGGGGCCCTTCTAGGGAAGATCTGAGTAAGGAGCAACAGTGCTGCCCCTCTCTTGAACCCCTCAGACAGCAGGCTGCTGCTGAGGCTGCTTGGAGTGCTAGTGGGTCCCATAAAGTTTATTGGGATGAGGGACTCCTATATTCTGAGGGTAGAGATCCAGCCCCTGGAGCCACCAGGAGGATGGTAATACCTCAGAAGTTTAGGGGGTTCCTCTTGACCCTAGCACATGACATCCCTTTAGCAGGACACTTGGGCCAAAACAAGACCTGGGACAGGCTTGTTCCACATTTTCATTGGCCACATATGTCAGAGGACACAAAGGAGTTTTGTCGCTCCTGTGTCACATGCCAAGCCAGTGGTAAGGCAGGTGGCACAACAAAGGCCCCCTGATACCACTACCTGTGGTGGGGGTACCCTTTGAAAGGGTAGGGATTGACATTGTTGGTCCCCTTGACCCTCAAACAGCATCTGGGCACAGGTTTATCCTGGTGGTAGTGGATCATGCCACCAGGTACCCAGAAGCAATTTCCTGAGGACCACCACAGCCCCTGTGGTGGCAAGAGCCCTCATTGGAGTTTTCTCCAGAGTGGGTTTCCCAAAGGAGGTCATTTCTGACAGAGGTACCAACTTCATGTCAGGATATCTAAAAGCAATGTGGAAGGAGTGTGGTGTAACTTATAAGTTCACCACCCCTATCACCCACAATGCAATGGTTTAGTTGAACGCTTCAACAAAACCTTGAAAGGAATGATTAAAGGACTCCCAGAGAAGCTTAGGCGGAAATGGGACCTTCTTCTTCCTTGCCTGTTGTTTGCATACAGAGAGGTTCCACAGAAGGGGTTGGTTACAGCCCATTTGAGCTTCTGTTTGGGCATCCTGTGAGAGGTCCATTGTGTTTGGTAAAAGAGGGCTGGGAGTTACCTCTCAAGCCCCCAAACAAGATGTGATGGACTATGTACTTGGTCTCCGCTCCTGGATGGCTGAGTACATGAAAAAGGCAACCAAAAACCTGGAGGCCAGCCAAGAATTACAAAAAGCTTGGCATGACCAAAAGGCTGTACTGACTGTATACCAGCCGAGACAGAAAGTGTGGGTGTTGGAGCCTGTGGCCCCAGCAGCCCTCCAAGACAAGTGGAGTGGCCCCCATACAATAGTTGAACAGAAGGGAGAAGTCACCTACCTGGTGAATCTTGGAACTCCCAGGAGCCCCCTGAGGGTGCTCCATGTCAACAGATTAAAGCCATATGTTGACAGGGCTGACATGGGCTTGCTCATGGCAACTGATGAGGAACAGGAGGAGGAGAGTGACCCTCTCCCTGACCTGCTCTCTCAGAACCCTGATGATGGGTCAGTAGATGGTGTTGCTTTGGCAAGCAGCCTCACTGACCATCAGCAAACTGAGTGCAGACAAGTTCTGCAACAGTATAGACATATGTTTAGCCTGACCCCTAGTCAGACTTCCTGGTGCACCCATGAGGTGGACACTGGAGACAGTCTGCCTGTCAAGAATAAAATCTACAGGCAACCTGACCATGTCAGGGACTGTATCAGGACTGAAGTCCAGAAAATGTTGGAGCTAGGTGTAATTGAGCCTTCAGATAGCCCTTGGGCTAGCCCAGTAGTCCTGGTACCCAAGCCTCATACCCAGGGTGGTAAGAAAGAAATGAGGTTTTGTGTAGACTACAGAGGCCTCAATGCAGTCACTAGGACTGATGCCTATCCCATACCAAGGGCAGATGAGCTGATTGATACTTTGGCCTCAGCCAAGTATCTAAGCACGTTTGACCTGACAGCTGGCTACTGGCAGATCAGGTTAGCTGATGATGCAAAAGCCAAAACTGCATTTTCGACCCCTGGTGGGCACTACCACTTTGTGGTGATGCCCTTTGGATTGAAAAATGCACCTGCCACTTTTCAGAGGTTGGTGAATAAAGTTCTGACAGGGATGGAAACTTATTGCTCAGCTTATCTAGATGATATTGCTGTCTTTAGTTCCTCCTGGCAGGACCACCTGGTCCACCTCAGGAATGTTTTGGAGGCCCTCCAGAAAGCAGGCCTCACTATCAAGGCCACTAAGTGCCAGATAGGGCAGAGTCAGGTTGTATACCTGGGCCACCTTGTAGGTGGAGGCCAGGTTCAGCCTTTACAGAGCAAAATCCAAACCATAATGGAATGGGTTGCTCCAACCACCCAGACACAGGTGAGAGCCTTCTTAGGCCTGACTGGGTACTATAGGAGGTTTGTCAAGGGATATGGATCTATAGTGACCCCCTCAAAGAAAATGCCAAAAAAGGTTCAGTGGACAGCTAGCTGTCAGAAGGCATTTGAAGACCTAAAGCAGGCCATGTGCACTGCCCCCATCTTACAGAGTCCAGACTACACCAAAAAGTTCATTGTCCAAACAGATGCTTCTGAGCTGGGTGTGGGAGCTGTACTGTCTCAACTGAATGATGAAGGTCAAGACCAGCCAGTAGCTTTTATTAGCAGAAGGCTGACCCCTAGAGAGAAACGTTGGTCAGCTATAGAGAGGGAGGCCTTTGCCGTGGTGTGGGCCCTGAAGAAGCTGAGGCCATACTTGTTTGGCACTCACTTCATAGTTCAGACTGACCACAAGCCCCTCCTATGGCTTAAACAGATGAAAGGTGAAAACCCAAAACTTTTGAGGTGGTCCATTTCCCTACAGGGGATGGACTATACAGTGGAACATAGACCTGGGACCCAACATGCCAATGCAGATGGACTCTCAAGGTATTTCCGCTTTGAACACGAAGACTCAACTGGTCAAGGTTAGTTTAGTGTCCCTGCGTTTGGGGGGGGGGGTTGTGTAGGAGAATAGGATCTGCCTCTTATGTTGCCCCCACTTTTTTTTCTGATGTTTACACTGGTTTCTGGCTATAGTCTGTCTGGGTCCCTGCTAATCAGGGCCCCAGCCTCTCTGTTCTCTCTAAACGATTTGGAGTGCACTCTAGGTGCACTAGTGATTGGATACTGTGGTACCTTATGAGTCCCTAGTATATGGTACCTTAGGTACCAAGGGCATAGGTACTTCACAGGCCTACCAGGGGCTGAAGCATGTATTATGCCACCCCTGGGAAGCAGACTAAATCTGACACCACAGGCCTGCTACTGCAGCCTGGGTGAGGAAGTGCTAGCACCCCTCACTGAGATATAGGTCCCCTATATCTCTCCTGCACACACATTGGGACTTATCAGTCACCCCTAAAGCAGGCCCTATCAATCCTGAGGGCAGGGTGCTTAGTTTCCATGTGAGGGGGTGCCTCTGCCTGAGCAGGGCCCCTCTGCAGCTCTCAGAGTCTATTCTCTGGGGCTGTTTGTGGATGCGGTTAAACCATATACTTTTAAGTGCATTATATCCTCGCGGTAGAATGCTAACTTTGGAATGGCTGCATCGAAACATGTCGTGTTTGGTGTCAAACATCTTGGAATACTACCCCCCCGCGAGTCCTGGTGGCGGGGGTAGCATTCCACCCTTCTAGAGGGATAGACATGTACCTACTGTGGAAACGCGGTAGAATCCTGCAGAGCCCTGGCATCACAAAATGGATGCCACCAGTCACAGACACTGGGCTGCCCTCCTGCTGATGACCAACACTCGCAGTGGAGGAAGCCCAACGATAGATATCCTGTCCCAAGGAGGTGTGACCACCTCCCAGACAGGGTTTAGTGTATTGGGGCTGGGTGGGTGCACTCTTAGAGTGCTTTGAAGTCCTGCACTGGGGGAGCAGAAGGCTCCTCTATGCATACCCCAGTTCAAACCGGCTCAGGGGCTACCTGCCCCTGCTCTGGCGCAAAACTGGACAAAGGGAAGTGGATGTAGCCACCCACTCCCCTGACCCTCCCATAGGTAGGGTCATAGAGCTAGTCCCTCCCTTTCTTTTAGTATAAGAGGGGGAACCTGTGCATTGCAACCTAGATTTCCCTGGACGACGCTCTGAAGAAGAATCCCGGACCTTCGACGTTCCACTACCTTTGGAAGACTGAAGAATCTCCCTTGGAGTCAAGGAGTGACTCCCCTGCTTGGCAGGCACCGAAACTACAAACGACGGTCGCAAACTACGCCGCTCCCGCCGGAGTCCGAAGTCCCTGCAGCCCAAGAAGTGGATTTCCTGACTTCTCAAAGGCCATCGTGAGTCCCCAGCGAAGCTGAGGCCAGTGGACCCCAAGAGTGCGAGGAACCGCGACCCCTGGGTACCGTGCACTATTGTCAAGTGCAACCCCTTCACAACGTTCCCTGAACTTGTGCTTTGCACCACGTATGGTCCTAGCCTCCAGCAGGAATCTCTCTAAAGATCAGAGGCCTACCACGTCCCGAGTAACCGTGGGCCCCTGTTGAGCGAATCCTCCCGAGGCGTCTTTGCGATCCCTTGCCAGCCGGCTTGTGGGTCCCCAGAAGACTTTCTAAAGACACCAATGGGCTCCCCTGGTTGCTCCAGGCCTGCCCTGACTTACCCTCACTGGGTGATTCCCACAGACCTTGCTGGTCTGCGCCATTGCCTCTTCACACTTTCCCCAAGACTTGCTGTTACCAAAGCTTGTTGGCTCCAATCGAGTCGCTGACACCGCAGTAAGCTGCAGACATTGTGGGACACGCCGAATCCAGCTCCTGGTCATCGTCGACGCCTCCTGGACCTCGTGGCTGAAGAGTCAAGGCAACTGCGAATGACCTGAATCTTGCGACGACGGTGGGCATCCATCTTCCTTGCCCCGAGTCACTGCCAAGTGGCTTTGAACACTGTCCCCTCTGCTTTCAGGTCTTCCATCTTCCGAATCCAGGCTTGGATTCCTCCGGACACTTCTCCTGTCGCCGCAAGCAGCAAGTCTTCACTGGTTCCCATTGAAAACGACGCCGCGACCCGACACCAAAGGACACCTATGCACCCGGCTCCCCTGGGTGAGGTAACTTCAGCACTACGGTGCTCCTGTGGGTGTGGGCCCTAGAACTACTTACCCTGTAAGTGACTTGCTTGTAGCTTCCCTAGAAGTGCCCTAAAACTCTTATTTTCTAAGTGCGACAATTGCGCTGACTGGTACAGGGTTCGCGTCTGTGTTAGACACACCGCGTCCATCTCCTTTGTAACACTATCTAGAACTGTGTCCTTCGACTCGTACTGAGTCCGATCAGTGTTCGCCTCGAACACACAAGGGGCCTGTAACATCGAGACCTCCATTGCACTGACTCGCACAAGGTTCGCGTCTGTGTTAGACACAGCGCGTCCATCTCCCTTGCAACTCTATCTGTAACCGCGTCCTTCGACTCGTACAAGGACCGATCGGTGTGTTCGCCTCGAACACGCAAGGGACCTTTAACATTGAAATCTCAATCGCGTCTGAGCGCATAGACTCGCACAGGATTCGCACCGGTGCCAGGTCACCGCGTCCGTCCCCTGTGGGTCTCCTACAACTACCTGGGGTGGTTCTTGGGGGTCCCTCGATTCTAGATGCCCTAGACCTAGGTCTAGCAAACTAAGATTGTGATATTCGATTGTGCTAAACTTATTTTGATAATATTTGACTTGTACATATGTTCCTGACCTCTAATCTCATAAAGAGATTAGTAGAGAGTGTTTATTAATAAATACATATATATTTGAAATATATACCTGTGTGGTGTCTTTTCATTTGGTGATTCAAGAGATTGTGTGGTAAAACAAGCTGCTTTACATTCCTTCAAGACTTAGCCTGAAGGCTGCTCTCCACAGCTACCACTAGGATAGCTTTCTATAAAGGTTGTCTTAAACCTATCTACCATAAGAGTCGAATTGTTCTGGTGCAAGGTGTCCACTTTAATTAGTGAACAGCATATACCAGGCCAACTTCTCACAGATGTGTTGTGAAATAGTCACCCAAACTCAAACAGGGCATGCTTCTTCATTGGCGATCTGTAGCAAATGTCCTTAACCAAGCTGTTAAGTGTTAACAGTGTAAGCTGACAGCCACAGCAGAGAGGGAGAGAATACATTTTCCAAAAAGATCTGTTAATACTGGGGTTACAAGGTAGTTGTATTTGAGGGTGTAACTAATCAAACTTGGGTTATATAATACAAAGGAGCCTCCATTTAAGTTATATTATGACATTTAATTGCTTGGTAGTTGAGATTGGCTCGCCAGAGGAGAAAGGCCTGGTTAGAGGATAAAAGAGGATCCTTGTTTTATCAAGGGCTGCAAAATGAATTAAAGGATGGCTTGGCACAAGTGTGAAATCCTCTTACTTAGGGCCCGATAATGACTTTGGCGGTGCGGCGCCGGGTCTGCCCTGCCGCCGCGCTTCCAAAGCCATGATCAGACCGCCTGCCAGATTAGAAGTTTCCCCCTGTCTGGGGGGCTGGTTTTTGGCGTTCCCACGGCGGTGCCTCGGAAAATGGGCACCGCAATGGGTACGCCAAAAACAGTTCCTGCACGGCATGGACTGAAAAGTCCATGCCTTGCAGGAACTGGGGTGCATGCACACAGGGGGGGCACATGTTGTGCCCCCACCATTGTGCATCCCCATGTGGAGGAGGTACAGGGGGCCCTGCAGGGCCCCCTTTGTTTCCTCTTCGCTATGGTGTTCATGAGGAGGAACCTCCATGACACCGCCGGCGGAGAGGAATCTCTTAATATGCTTGGCCGGACCGCGGCGGTCCCACCAAGCATATTGCGGCCTCCTGACTGCTGCAACACTGCCTGTGCAGTTAGGCAGTAGATGAAGACATTTATTAAAAGAAGATAGAGAAAGAAGATGTGTAAATAATTTATGTTTACATTGCAGAAGTTCAGATCATTTTATTAAATACTTTAAAAGTAAACTAGATTCTTTAAGAATCACAAATTGGTAAAGTAAAATGCTAGGAGGCCGCATCCGGAGGAAAACAAGATTCCTCGACAATGAAAGTAGCTGCCTTGTTGTGGTAAGAAATAAGTCAGTTCCCAGATGGATAGTAAATATAAGCAGTTAGCTCTGGCTCATATGGAAGTTCCCGTGAAAAACGTTTTGTCAGAAGTTCATGAGAAAATTGTTTGGGGCCCTTTCGATTCAGGAGCATCATGGAACGATATTCTTTGCTTAATCTTTGCAAATTCCTGTAATTAAGAAAAAGATTCCTCAGGAGGTCAAGACAGCAGATCTAATATTGTCATAGGGTTTCTGCACATACAGACCTATGCACAGGATAATAGGACCTCGGAATATAGTGGTGAGCCAACCATATGCCTTAGCACCCAAAACCCCAACCCAACTAGCCTTAGCGTCCCATCAGCACCAATGTGCCAATGATTAGACAACCCAGAACACGGTATCTCTCTCTCAGGACTCGCAGAGGCAAGAACACTCTTTCGTCACACTCGTACCTGTCCACAATATGCGTAAGAAGAGACACAGTATAGGTTAAAATGTTTATTTCAACTTACGTGCTCTAAGATACAGTACACGTGTCAGTACTATTAGCATAATGCATAGAAATAATATAATCAGCATGGTTACAACTCCATAGAATACAAACGGGGAAAGCATCTCATAAAGCAGTGGATATATGTCTATCTAACATTACCACCCTCCCCGTGCTGGAAGCTAGTTTATTATAAAAATAGAAGACCTCTGGGCTTTGGCTAGCGAACCCCCATACCTCAGTCTCTAGATGCAAAACTACATCAGCAGACAATCACAGCTCTTCTCTCTGGAAAGGTTCTCTCCATCTCTTAGCTAGTGTGGACTAACTGCAATATTAAAAGCAGCTGTACATAGTGTTATGTCTAGGTGCGAGGGACTGGCCAAATCAGCAAGAACAAGAAGACGCTGTTATTCGACCTTGTACATGTTGTGCAGTCTGAGCCCAAATCAAACAAGAGAAAAGGTGAGAGACAGAAAATGCAGACAGCACTAAAATAACTTGGCAAGAGCAGAGGTCGATAGAACAACGGCTCAGAGTAACGTGTGCAAAGAAAAGCAGCATGGCAGCCAGGCCTAAGACAACATAGCAAGGCAGGCCAGTGGGCCACAAACCACAAGACAATATGTCCTTCTAGTCTGTCCTCAAGTCCAGTACAATTTCATTCACACTTGATTCCTGTAGTCTATTTTGGTAACCAATAAAAATCTTCTTTGGCTTGATAGGTGCTCTTCCGTTCAAAGTCATTTTGGGAATTCCTTAGTTGACCTTATGTAACCCTCTTATTTATTGGGCCACAAAGTCACTACAATTGGATTCAGATTATTGTTAAGTTAGCTGTATGACTACATGTAAATCAGGAGAAAATTGTTCAACTGAAGTTCTTGCAGGAATTGATATATCACCAGTTACTGGCTGTTCAATTCCCATACCCTCATGGTCTGAAGAGTTTATTGATGTATTTGATAAGAAAAAGGCAAAAATCTTACACCCATACGGAATTTATGTTGGTAATATCAATTTGAAACCAGGTGCACAAATACGTTCTAGCCAAGTATCATGATAATATCACATTGCTTACTTTTTCTTTGGGGTGCCATTAACGCAATCAGGCATTAAAAACTTCAACATTTCGTAATAGTACTGGTACATTATAATGTCTAAATATATACTGCCTTACATTCATATGGAATATAATAGGTGCAAAATGTATAATGATTATAATGAATATAATGATGTAGTAGTGGTTTTGAGTGTGCGCATCCCTGCATAACTAAGCGTTGGAGTTGAAGGTGCAAGGTGTCTGAAAATAGTCTAGAAGGAGAGATTGGCAGCTAAGATCTAGTATACATCAGGTAAATGTGATCCTTCCAGAAAAAGACCCAATATTTGGTCAAAAGCATCTAATATTGGGGCACTCAAAGGAAAACGTTGAAAAAATACCAAAATACTTGAAATAAATCTCATACTGCGACACAATCACGTCTGAATATATAGGATTAATCACTATAAACCGGAAAGATATACCGTTGGGACATAAACAGAAGCTAACGATTGAATTTGAATATCGATAGAGAGAAATTGACAAATCTCATCGATAACATCCATACATCTTGTAATCATAAGATAATTGGAGGTGTAATCAGATCACCAAGAGGAAATTGTCTACCATACCAAGATGAAGATGTAATATGACTGTACATGAACTACTATTTTAGATTCAACAATACTGTTTTTAACCTGCATATCTGTCCTGAAGGTGCTGTAAACCAATACTATCCCACCGAAACGCCGCGTCGACAACTTTTGTTTTGAGTATTGTTTTTTACATTGTGTATTTGTATAACAATTAACATCATATATTTTAACTTATACATGCTCATGAATTGTGTCTGTGCATTATGAATGACCTGGTACACAAAGAAAGGTGATGTACCTTGTGCCACCTAAACTGTAGTCACACACAGGTGAATGAGACTAAGATATCAAAGCTCGCTCCTCCTATTCATTAAATAACGTGTTTTAAATGAAATTGTAATTGTATTGTATTTTTATTATTATTGTGTAAAACGAAATAACTTTGTTAAAACATCTTTTCAATAAAGAAGGAGATATTTTTATATTACTAGCAAGGCAATTTTATTTACATATTGGGCCACGTTAGAATGAGTGTGCATGGATGAGGATAGTCTGAATAGATAAGAACATCACAGGGAACAGTTCATTGTTACTTCTCATATTATCTTCAACATTTCTATCTGATAATCAGTTTAGATGTATTCCATGATATTTGAGGCCTTTATGTGCCCATCTAATGTTAAGGTCATTGAGACTGACCTTCGTGATAACACAAGATATGGGCAATGCCCTACATTTACCTAATTGATTATATAGCCTGATAAAGAGGAGAATATTCGTCAATAGAGCAATGAGCAAAATCTCAGGAATTGCAAGTTTAAGCAGGATGACATCTCCATATAAAATGGATTTCACCTGTTTGAATCAGGTGTATATGTCCTCAACGTACATAAGCTGCTGCATGGCTGTAAATAGTGGTTCCTGCGCTAAAAGGAAGAAAAGGAGATATAGGGGACAATGCTTGCATTTTCCTGTTTATGCTTGGCTACATGGGCCCTGAGTGTGCTTTAGGCAGAAGAGAATCTGTATTTGGTTGCCTGCATGAGTCATATAAAGGGAGAGGGAGGGACATGATTCACACAGACAGATACAAGCCAATCTGAATCAGCGAATCATCAGTAAGCCCATGTTCAACCATTTTGCACTGTGACATATGTGAATTTAAATGGTAGTAACAAAAACTCCTAGGCAATGTCAATAAAGCAAACAATATACACAGTATCTATAACATTAAGAAAACCAAGGAAGACAGAAAAAATATGTTCAAAGTTATTACCATTTTAATAATTTCTTCTCATATTGTCTAAACAAATGATATTTATACAAAACATTTAAAAATGGAACACAATATGTAACACATCACTTTTAATCAATAGATATAAATAAAGGGTTAAAAAGTGGCAATATTTTGCCACTTTTTAACCCTTTATTTATATCTATTGATTAAAAGTGATGTGTTACATATTGTGTTCCATTTTTTAAATGTTTTGTATAAATATCATTTGTTTAGACAATATGAGAAGAAATTATTAAAATGGTAATAACTTTGAACATATTTTTCTGTCTTCCTTGGTTTTCTTAATGTTATAGATACTGTGTATATTGTTTGCTTTATTGACATTGCCTAGGAGTTTTTGTTACTACCATTTAAATTCACATATGTCACAGTGCAAAATGGTTGAACATGGGCTTACTGATGATTCGCTGATTCAGATTGGCTTGTATCTGTCCTAGGAATTGAACTATCCATTGTTCAGGGGGTCCTTGTTTTTTTTTTCTCATTTACATATGTGAATTTATGCATTCCTAAAATGCAAAATATTTTTACACTTTGGTCACTATTGGGACGGAAAAGTCCCCTGGATGGTGACGGACGTGCACCCCTGCCCTGAAGTGCCACAGCTGCATGGATATTTGGACCTTTGGTACTGATTTTTTATCATGCACAAATATGGATGATGCATGTGCGCCATGATTTACACCTGTTTCATGGTAATGCTGTCTTGTTAGAACAGGAGGGAAATCTCAAGCCCTGCTCTAATAGTGGTGGAGGTATACAGCCCTTGCCAGATATTAAGTGACACAAGCACAGTGGTGTCCTCATACCTATTTTGTGTTTTATAATAATCAGTAGTGTGAACAGGTCTTGTTACCTGTGTCACAGGAGTGGTGCCTACAGGCCCTATCATGTAAAGGTCTTCAGCTGGGTACTTAACTCAACCTTGGCCTAGATGATGTCCCGTGTTGGGATGGATGTTTGCCTGTGGATGGTACGTGGCATGAAGGCTTGTGGGTTATCATTTTTGCAGTTCAGGGCCTGAAAACCCTAGTTGGAGGTAACCCCCAGCCAGAAGATGTGGATTGCTCACATTTCTGAAGGCTGGGGAGGGGAACACACACACTGTAGAAGGGTCTTTTTGATTCAAGGAAGAGTTACCTGTTAGTGGGAACTGGGCTCATTGTCAGGCGAGATCGTTGGTCTGATATGGTTGGAACTGTAGGACCTGGGAATCATAATGGAAGGGAGTTCTGAGGCCTCTGAACCTTTTTGTGGCTTGTTTCAGTGGAGTCTGACAGCCTGACGTGATCCATGGTTACTCCCTTGGACTGTGTGGTGGGTCAATTTAAACTGTAGATGATCCTGCTGTGGCAGACTGTCCCTTTGACAAAGGACAGGACAGAGAAAAGAGCACTTCAAATGAGTCAACACCCACAACATGAATTTCAAAAGACCAGACCCTAAATCACATCCGTCTGGATTGGACTATAAAGATGGGAGTGTGAGTCCCACAAGCGGTTAAATTATGCTGTGCACCAGTGTGGAAAGAAAATCATCAAGACTTCTAGCTGACCAGTACTAGGGACCAAGGACTGCTAGTATCTCTGCTGGGTGAGGGGCCATCAGCCAGAAAGGCAAGACCACTTGCCCTGTTCCCGGAGCAGCAGCCTTCTACCTACCTGCCAAGACCAGTGGACACTGTGAGGAGGAGGAGAGTGCCTGAGGAAGTGAGGCCCAGTTGGGATACTGTCAAGGGGATCCAGGTGAGTCTGGTCCTCTTCATCTTGTGTAAGTCAGCGACCACCACATGCCAAGACGGGGCCACCTTGATGTTAGGACCGTTGCCCTTGCAGTGTGAAGTCTACAACCCCTGTATGTCAGGTGGAGGCCACTGTGAAGTCATGGCCATTGCCCTGGAACATCAGGTCAAAAAATTCCTAGCAAGTGGATCAGCAACGAAGGGCTTTTCCTAGAAGACCGCTGCTGTGGTAACACTTACCAACAGCTGAGGGAGCCACGGAGAAGACGTCCGACACTGACGGGGGTCTTCCGGAAAGTGTGGCAGCGTCAACACTTCATCGGGAAAAGACCACAAAAGGTCGAGGTCCCCCAGCATCACGAGGCCAGAGCCTGCAAAGATGCGCCCTGGTCCTCCTGTGCTCAAGACTCAAATGAAGAATAACTAACCCCGCAAGAAGGGAAAGAGGTACTAAGGGATAGAGGCCAGGATGACGCTAGCATGCCGACCTTAAGATACTGTGGATATTTAGGCCCTCATTACGATGTTGGTCGGAATTGCCTCGGACCTACACCGTTGCGGTTTGGGAACCGACCGACCTCAGCTCGGCGGTTCTGACCACATTATTTGGATGCGACCGCACATGGTGCGGTTGGAAACATCCACTTTTCAATGGGAGCATGTGCGGCAGGCTGAAACTGCCTGCAGCACTAGCTCCCATTGAAAAAATCTAGTTTTTAAACATCCCTGCACCGTGTGGCAGGCACCTCATGGTGCGGTGCCTGCCACACGGTGCAGGGATGTTTAGGGGGCCACCATAGGTGCCCCCCAGGGCCAAATGCCGAGGGCTAGGGGGAAAGGGGCCCTGCTATGGGCCCCCAAAGTCAGTTTCCAACAGCCAATCCATGTTGGAAAGGCCGACATGGATTGGCTGTCGGAAACCGACATCATAACCTCGACTGCGGAAACGCCGCTCTTAAGAGATTATGAGGCTTTCTGACTGGCTGACGGTCTCCTTGAGCCCGTCAGAACCGCGCCGGATTCCCCGGCCGGTTTAAACTCCGACCGCCGTCATCATAATATGGCGGTTCGACTTTAAACCTACAATGTCGGCTTTCCGACCGACATTGTAATTAGGCCCTTAGTGTGTGGTTTTTATGCTTTGTGTGTTTATATTAAATACTACTTCTATCCCAAAAGGCAGTATTTGACTGAACAGTGTGTAATTTGAGTCTTGTGCCTGTGTTCGCCTCACCCCCCCAAAAACTCTTGCTCTGCTCTATCCGCACTACCATTGAGAGTCAAGTGCTGAAGGGGTAGCTCATGGCCCAGTTGCTCAGGACCCATAGTAGGTCAGGTCCCTTGGCATCAGGAGTAAAAGGCAGCAGCCCTCATTGACGGGTCCAGTAACCCCATGTTTGCTCCGTGGCCTTCTGAAAGGGGTTCTGACAGTCACTCTTTGCAAATGCAACATCAAATCTCCACTTGAGGTGGCCTATATGGTATGCTAGGTGCAGACAATGTGCATCACTCATTCACAAAGAGATTTGCACAGTTGTGTGTGCAATACATTTAACTTTCCCCTATGGGACTCCTCACATGGGGCAAAATTGCTGCAACTGAAGGCACAGACTGGAACCGGACAAACATACCTCCTGCCTCCTTTCCTTGCCTTCCTATCTCAACATCCATGCAAGCATGGGGTACAGTACTGTATACATACCCCTAATCAGGGGAGGGTATGTAATTGTTTGCATTTGTCTGAAAAGGTCGTTTGAAGCTTGCGCAGGTCCTGAACTGCTGACACTCGCATACTCTGATCGCGCGCATGTGTCTCTTGAGAACCAATGAGCAGTAAAGCAGCAAGCGCCCATTTGCTGCTTTACCACTCAGAGAGGGCCGGGCTGGGAACGGCAACGCACCCCTCGAGCTGACAGCCTAGACGTCATTCCGCACGCACCTGCCTTCAGATATGCCCCTTTATGGAAGTGTTATAAAAGTAATTTATATAGAAATACCAGTAATAAAACATCTATCGCACGTTTTGAGGCTCTGTTGATTTCCTGTCACGTTTTTTTAATTGTTCTGTATTAAATCTAAATTTAATTTAAAAGCATGCTAAAAAAACACAATGATCGTGTCATTCACCACATAGCAGAAGCCTTCACATTCTTATCTAAGGAAAACGCCCAGCACTGCTCTGCAAAACGTCTTTCATCTTTATGCGCCTGGCCAATGATTAACTTTAGAAAAGTCGTTAGTACAACGGTAAAAGGATATTGCGAAACAAAGTGGTCAGGGTATAATTTGCCACGTGTCCTTAGTGCGAGAATTAGTAGTATTAGATTACGTTTGTAAGATGCCAACAAAGAGATTGAAAGCCATTTTATTGAGCGCTCTCTGAGGACATCAGTGCACGAAAACACAGTATATGTGACCACGGTGCGTATGATAAAGAAGACAGTTTTTTGTTTTTTTTGCAGAATTATATAGTGTGAACTCGACCAGAATGTATTGGAGCGCTTTACATGAGCAGCAGTTACATTACACATTCATTTCTTGGTAGGCACAGGGAGATGAAGTGATTTGCCCAGAATCACAGGAAGTTGAGCAGACGGTGAGGCTCGAACCTGGTTCCCCAGATCCAAAGTCGACAGCTCTGGCCATAAGGCCACAACCTCTCCACAGTTAGGCCATCATTCAGAGTTTGGTGGAGTGGGAGCCACATCATAAACTGTCTGGGTTCGCGCTCCACAAAACTGGCTCTTTATCCATCTCACTTAGATGCAGGAGAGCTGTAAGATGTCTGATGAGGACGCCCTAGCTGACACCACCATAGGAAACCTCTGACCTGATGGCCAGTCTGACACTAGGCTAGTGATGGTTGGCCCGCCTTGCATCCCGTGGGGCGACCATCACTAAATATGCCTGCCCAAGACCAGTATGTTTCGTAAGTAGTGAAATCCAATCACTAGCTCTCACATGCAGGGAGAAAACGTCTTGTGCATCACAGACATTGATTTTTGTTATTCAGGCTAAAAACTCAAGCTGTGGGAGTTTATTCGTGAAAAACAAAAAAAAATAGTTGAGCAGGAGCAACGAAAATAATGCCCTCTATGCAAACTCTTCAGTCTTCAGAGCAACTACTGCAGCAGTGAAGTGAATATATCTTTATTGTTCAATTAATTAAAATTGTTACAATCTGCTGCATTTTCATACGTAAAAAAAAACCGACTGCAGCAGTGTTTGCTCTGAAAGCTTAGCGAACGCGACCAGGTAGGCTTGGATCTCTATATGGGGTTGGTGAGGTTCTTAGCAAAACCAAAGGGGATGATGGACGGAGTGTTGAACATTGCAAGCACTCACCCCCAGTCAACTGATCTGGGTTTAATCCATCATCATTCTTTAGCTCACTCCGCCACCCCAGTTCAGACATGGCCATATACAAATCAGTCTAACCCTGTGCCGCTTGGGAACAGTCCAGCCCGAACTGCCAAGCCATGTCTTCCCTGGACCGGAAACAAGCATCCTGGGACCGGTTTCTGGCTTACAGCCGTCATCAGCCAGGCTATCTTGAATCCAGTGGCAAAGTGAGCAAGGGACCCACGTCTGGGCATACCCTGCCAACTTAGGGCGAACATAGCAAAACCAAAGGGGATGATGGACGGAGTGTTGAACATTGCAAGCACTCACCCCCAGTCAACTGATCTGGGTTTAATCCATCATCATTCTTTAGCTCACTCCGCCACCCCAGTTCAGACATGGCCATATACAAATCAGTCTAACCCTGTGCCGCTTGGGAACAGTCCAGCCCGAACTGCCAAGCCATGTCTTCCCTGGACCGGAAACAAGCATCCTGGGACCGGTTTCTGGCTTACAGCCGTCATCAGCCAGGCTATCTTGAATCCAGTGGCAAAGTGAGCAAGGGACCCACGTCTGGGCATACCCTGCCAACTTAGGGCGAACATAGCAAAACCAAAGGGGATGATGGACGGAGTGTTGAACATTGCAAGCACTCACCCCCAGTCAACTGATCTGGGTTTAATCCATCATCATTCTTTAGCTCACTCCGCCACCCCAGTTCAGACATGGCCATATGCAAATCAGTCTGACCCTGTGCCTCATGGGAACAGTCCAGCCCGAACTGCCAAGCCATGTCTTCCCTGGACCGGAAACAAGCATCCTGGGACCGGTTTCTGGCTTACAGCCGTCATCAGCCAGGCTATCTTGGTGAGGTTCTGCCAAGTAGGTGGAGGTCCTAACCTTCATTGACCTAGCAGCCTGGCAGCCCACCCTACAGGCCCGGGCCCAGGAAGTTTTATTTGGGTGGGCCAAGGGTGCATTCGGGTGGGCCACTGCGGGCCCGATTTGTCTCTTATATGACTAGCCAGGCCTGCTTCAGGGCCCTCCTTATCTCTCCTTAGTCTTACAAGGCCCAGTAAAACACACTCTTTTCTAAATCTCTTCCTAAATGTTATCACTCTCAAAAAGTGTTTTTTTCCATGTAATGTCCCTTTGATGGGAAGAGGAGGTTTCTGAGGTGGGAGTATCAGGCAAATGACACTTCTCTGCTCCCTCTAGCGCTGGTGTGAAATTCTTTTTTGGCGCCCCACCAATGACCTCTTTCCCCGTAGATACCTTTACTACCACCCTCAACAGTGCCCTTCATCTCTCCTTAGCCTCTCCCCTCAGACTCCCTCCCTACCACCCTCATCCCTCTGTAGCTCCCCCCCAATGACCTCCTCCTCGGATTCCCTCACTGCCACCCTCCAACTGTGCCCCTCATCGCTCCATAGCCCCTCTCCCTCAAGACCTCCTCCTCAGACTCCCTCACTACCACCCTACACCAGTGCCCCTCATCTCTCCGTACCTCCCCTCCTCATGACCTCCTCTTCAGATCCCCTCACTGCTACCCTCCAACAGTGCCCCTCATCGCTCCATAGACCCTCCCCCTCATGACCTCCTCCTCAGACTCCCTCACTGCCACCCTCCACCAGTGCCTCCCTCATCTCTCCATAGTCCCTTCCCCTATTGACCTCCTTCTCGGATTCCCTCACTGCCACCCTCCACCAGCGCCCCTCATCTCTCTGAAGCCACTCTCTCATATGTATTTCATTTGTTGTATAGCGCTTACTCATATCAATGTAGGGTGTCATAGTACTTTACATCACACGCACATTATACAGAGACAATTAATCATACAAGCATGTAAATCAATCTACAGGGAATTTCACATAAGCCAATGAGGATTACAAGGTGTAGGAATCACATGTCATCCATACTGGTGGGCAGAATATTTTAAGAGGGTTTGGTCTGGAGAAGCACAAACTCAGGATTTAGAGAGTAATCCAGTGCTTGGCGGTTGGCTTTACTGATAAAATTGTATATCTGCCCAAACGCACTCTTTTTAGCAACATTAGAATAATGAAAAAGTGGGGAAGTTCTAACTATATCGCAACACACAGACCAAGAAGGAAAAAGGTGAACCCCGGCGGTATGGGCACGCTAAGGCCCACCCTCAGTGGCCGGACCCCGCTGGCCACTGAGAGGGAGTCCCGTAGGTACCTAGTGGGTGCCTGGCAGCGAAGGCGGTGTGCCATTTTGCCACCACCCCCCTCCCGAGACCTATGGTGTAATTAATGATTGCGCCCCACAATAAACTCGGTTCCTCTCACTACACGAGGATAACCTATTTTAACATTTCAACCCCTGGTTAGGGTGGGCCTTAGCGTGCTCATACCGCCGGGGTTCACCTTTTTCCTTCTTGGTCCTGACGAAAGCCTGAGATAGTTTCAACACATAGGCAGAAACATGTTGACCATTTATTAATAGACCTGGCTGAACAATTTATTTAGTCGAAGTGTCCTACACGTCTTTTTTATCCTTGACTGATTGGCCAACTATTAAACTGGATCTTTGAGTTCAACCAGTCAATTTTAAATCACTTACACATATCACCTTTTCCACATATTTTTCCCTGCTCCGCAGTAATTCTGGCGTCGAAGCACACCAGGGTGGCACTCGGCCTCTCCTGGTGGGCCCAATGATGAAGCATGTCACCAACCAGGTTGGTGAGTGAGGGCTTTCATAGAAAATCTAAGTGATTTCACATAGATGCTCAACTGATTTGAAGAGCCACACTCTTTCGTTGTTTAAACATATCTGATCGGGGGATTGAGAGTGTTCCTTACCTTAAATAACTTCCCTCTCTCTCTCATTGGTAATTTGTGGCTGGAAATATTAGACATACCCAAAGGTACGAAAATATTGAACTGAGCATAGCAAGAAACTTGGGGGGTGATTACGATGGCGGAAGGCCCGCCACCGCCAGCCGTGTGGTGGCGGGCCCTCCGCCATCGGACAGCAATTTCCCCCCGCCAAATTAGGATGGCAGGGGCGCTAAGACCGCCCGGCATGGATCCGCCACAGGCAATTGTTCAGATTGCCTGGCGGAGCGGTCAGCATCTGTAAAATGGTGGCGGTGCCTAGCAGGCACCGTCCGCCAAATTACAATGCTGGTTGCAGCCAGCCTTTTCGTGGCGGGTAAACCGCCATTGAAAGGCTGGCGGGGATTGGTTTCGGGGGCCCGTTGCAGCCCCCCCTGTGTTGGGGGGAGGTGGTGGTGCACTGGGGGGGAACCCATGGTACCCCCCTACATTTCCCTGCACTAAGTGGCAGGCACCATGTGGTGCCTGCCACGTAGTGCCGGGAAACGCACTACATGCATTTTTCACATTGCGGCAGGTGCTGCAGATCAACCCTTGATCTGGGTGAAAAGCTCTATCTGTCAGGCTAAACTGTCAACCCAGCACACGCACATTCAGGCCAATTGTGTGCTTGGTGCCAAAATAAATCATTTCCCAATATTCACAATCATTAAACTATACACATCAATTAATTTGTTGTGTCACACCTAACAAGTAAACATAGATGACACAAGATAAGCTAGGGATTAGAATCAAACAAATTTATTAGTTCTTGAATCACATCAGGGAACCATCCGCGGAGGCTTGGGGGGGCTTAGTAGGAGCGGAACATGGTAATCGGGCAAGTCCGTCCCTTGGGAACTATCTATTACAATCCTGACCCTGATATTAGCTTGCAAAAGAAAACAAATTAAATACTAATTCTGCTTTTATGTTGAAAGCTAGAAGAGCATCTCTTCACCCACTTTTTTTTGTCTATGCCACGAGAAATTGTGAGGATGCGTTGACATTGTGTAAGCGCACAGATCCCGACCAAATTATTAATCAAGTCTCTTCATGCATATATGTGGCTTGGAGAGTAACTAGACAACTGCACTAACCATGCTTGGTAGAGGCTTTCTAACGTAGTTATTATTTATGTTAACTATGTATACTGCTAACTGCCCTGCAGCCGTCTCCATTTGTTTGTGGTGAGCGGTGGGGTCATCTGAGTGATTTGACCTATTTTTGATGATTTTTTTAATACATTTCTGTGATTTTCCTACTAGATGTTGTACTGGCTAGCTGTAGCAAGCCTATTTTATAAGTACATACACTCCTGACCCAGTTGATGGTTATACACATGCACTTTTTATAGTTTCAGTGCAGCTACAAGAGCCCCTTTAATAGGGAGCCAATTTGTTTTGGTTGGTTATAAATGTATCTATGCATTCTAGCAATTGATGTACTTTGAGTCAATTGCAATATGTGTTCTCACAAGAATTAATGTTCCAAAACTGGTGGGGTCATCTGTGTGAGTTGACCTATTTTGAATGACTTTTTATACATTTCTGCGATTTTCCAACCAGATGTTGTTCTGGCTAGCTGTAACAAACCTATTTTATAAGTACTTACACTCCTGACCTGGTTGATGCCCATGCATGTGCACTTTTTATAGTATCAGGACCACTTTGAGATGCACTTTATTAGAGAGTCAATTTTTTCTTGGTTGATTCTAAAATTATCTATGGGTCCCAGCAATTGATGTCTGTTAGACCTGGCCCTTTTTGCAGGTTTATCTCCAAACATTTTGTTTTTTGCCTCCTATTTTTTCTGATCTGTTTTTGTTGGCTTTAGGACTTTGGGCACTTTACCACTGCTGATCAGAGCATATGTTGTCTGTGTAAATTGTGATTATGATTGGTTATCCATGATTGGTATATTTGATTTAGAGGTACATCCCTAATAATGTGCACTGTGTGTGCCCTAGGGCCTGTAAATCAAAAGCTACTAGTGGGCCTACAGCACTGATTGTGTCACCCACACAAGTATTCTTTCAAATGTGAAGCATACCTGCCACTGCAGTGTCGGCTCTCACAGTTTTTAACTGCCATGTTGACTTGACAAGTCGACCCACTTTCCAGGAATAACCCTTCCCTTTTACTGCATGTTAGTCATCCCTGAGATAGGGCCAAGGTACACACATGGGCAGCGTGCTGTGTATGTGAAAGGTAGGACCTGTACTGGTGTGTGTTGCATTTCCTGATAGTGAAATAATGTGCATTTAATTGTTCACTATTGCAAGCGCTAGCTCTCCCATAGGCTATCATTGGAGCTGCCTTGTAACATTTTACATGTGTAACTTTTAATTGGGAACAGCTAGAGATTTTGAGTTTAGGCTCTCTGAACTCAGAATTTTATATCCCACCTTTAGTAAAGGTGGTTTTAAAAATTGTGTGTTTGAAAATGCCACTTTTAGAAAGTGGGTATTTTCTTGTTTAACCATCCTGTGTACCTCTGCCTGTTTGTATATATTTACCGTCTGGTTTTGGAGTGACAGGAGCTGGGGATATGCATTCACTCTAAACAGGGTTGAGGTGTGTCCTGCCTTTCCAAGTGTGACTCGTAGCCGGGCTGAATAGACCTATCTGCATAAAGAGTTGTGGGAGGAGTTTTCACTAGCACCTGAATAGGCTGTATCTGCTCTGCACAATGCTGTCTCCACCTCCTGTAGTGAAGCTGGACCAGGTTGGACAGAACTGTTTTTTACTGAGCTCAGAGACTCTGGAAACAAAGACTACAAAGAGAAAATGGGGTATAAGTATTGGACCTAAAACCCCAGCACTTTAAATCACTTCTGGAACTAAGAGGACCCTACCAAGAAGGAGAGCTGAAGAGCTGCTAGGAGGAGTACTGGCCTTTACTGTGTGTTGCTTTGTTATGTTTGCCTGCAGTTGCTGCTTCTGGGCAGAGGAAAGGAATGAAACCTTTGACCTGCTGTGATATCCTGCTTAAAAAAGATCTCCAAGGGCTTGATGTAGAGGTTGCCTCTTGTTCTGAAGTCTCAGGGACACAAAGACTTCACCTGCAGCATCCTAGAACTTCCTTGCCTGGAGTTCTCACCTGCCCTGTGGTGCCAACTCAGGTTCTGGGCCCTTGGAGGTTGTTCTTGCTGTAAAGAACTAAAGAAACCTGAAAAATGATGCATCGCCCTTCCAGTGCCTGTTTTTCAGACGAAGCACCGCCGTGAGGGAAGAATTACCGAGCACTGCTGCTGTGCGGCTGAAGAATCGATGCAGCGCCTGTCAGCGGCTGGAAATTAAGCTGCGAGCAGAGTCCAGTGCACCGACCTCCAAAGTCTGAGATCACAGCACCACTCCAACGCAGGCCCTGCGGCTGAAAGAATCGACGCATCGTGGGACCACAGTTGAACGAAATCGACGTAGTGCTTGTTTTGTCGCCGCCGCTTCGACTTCCTTGGTCCAGATTTCCATGCATCGCACCTGTGCAGCAAGTTTTCAGACGCCTAACCCGTAGACCAGAATTGTCTTGGAACCGACGTATCGCTTCCCCTTACAGTCCAGATTCAACGCAACACTTCTCCTGCATGCAGCAGAACTGGCGCATCTCCTCCCTGAGGACTCAGGAACTGACTTATTGCTGTGTCTTTCGCCGCTTCCCTTCTCTGCGGCTGTTTGGCCCTGTGAAGTTTGATGCATCTGAAGGTACATTGTGTAAAATCATTCATCCATAGATTTCTATGGACCGAATTACTTGAAACCTTTTAAAAGTGATATTTTGATATTTGTATGTTGGATGGATGTTTGTCATTTTGGTCTTGTTTGGTTTAGATAAAGATACTTTATTTTTCTAAACTGGTGTGGTACCCATTTGTGGTGTCTTCACTGTGTTACTGTGTGTTTGGGTACAAATACTTTACATGTTGCCTTTGAGATAAGCCTGTCTGCTCATGCCAAGCTACCAAGGTTGAGCAGGGGTTATCTAGAGTGTGTAACTCCCTTACCTTGACTAGAAGGAAGGGTCCCTACTTGGACACGGTTCAAGCCACTGACAACTAGAGACCCCCATTTCTAACAATGTCCATCCGGTCAACTGCAATAATGCCTTCTCACAAGAATTAACATTCCAAAACTGGCCAAAGACCAGGCACGAGCACTTTTATAGGAGTAGGGTCATTCCAAGAAGTATTTTTATCAATGTCTCAATTTGAATTGGTGACTTGCACAATTTTATAAAACATTCTTGGAAGAGATTAAATCACCCCTCCTTGACCTATTCCAGTGTTATGAGGAAAAGGGTGAGATCAAAGGCTCTACTGCAGAAGCCATTGTGACACATATCCCCTAAGAAGGAAAGGATACAAGCCTACCAAAAAACGACAGACCTATATCCTTGTAAAATTTGGATTGCAAGATCTTTGCAAAAGCCCTTGCCAAAAGATTACACACACTTTTACCTTTCTTAATTGGCCTTTACCAAACAGGCTTTATAAAAGGCAGATTATTTAGTGATAACATTAGACCCTTCTCCCACATATTTGAAGCTGCAAAACTTAAATCATTGTGTATTGCAGCAATTGCATTGGATGCTGAGAAGGCTTTTGACACAGTAGTATGGCCCTTTCATAAATCGACAATAGATGAAAACAAATCTTGGCCCAAATTTTATTAGAATGGACATGGCACTCTATTTTAATCCCTCTGCAAGGGTTAAGGTAGCGGTCTAATCTCGAATACATTCCCACTGAACCAAGGTAAGATGCAAGGCAGACCTTTATCGCCTCCTCTCTTTCTCTTTGCAGTTGAACCCCTTCTTCTCGTAATTAACACCGACTTGACTATCTCTGGTGTTTCTGTGAATAATTTTACGTTCAAATCTGAAACTTATGCTGATGACATCCTGATCTTCTTGAAAAATGCAAGTCCTTCTATTTGAGCTCTAATGGAAATCATTGGTAAATATGCCTAAGTACCAGGCAATTCAGACCTGAGCTGGAAACCAATTTTTTTAAATATCTGGTCTAGAATTTAACGATGATCTGGTAGCATCCATAAAACATAATGAATCACTCACAATTACAAAAGTTAGCAAAATATTGAATGTCTGGTCTCCAAAGTTCTTAACTTGGTGGGGCAAACTAGAATCCATAAAAATGATTGTCACTCCCACAGTTAACTATTTGATTAGTATGACAAACATTAAATTATCAGAAGATTTTTTCAGCAAAATGGACAAACTCATAAACAATTTCCTCTGGAATGGCAAGAAACCTCATATTTCACAAAAAAAAAATGATTACCAATAGAAATGGGGGGAGTAAACCCTGCGAAGTTTAAAAGTTACCAAGTAGCTTTTTTATTCATTCAAGGCATGGGTTAGTTCAATACTGAGAATAGCAATTAGGCACCATGGATTTCTCTAGAAGAAAACCTTTTTGAATGGCCTCTCACTAATATCAATTCTCTCCTTTTCTAGAATTAATCTCACTCACTTCAAAAGAATATTTGACAAATCTAAAGAGGCGATTTTAAGAGTTGATAAGGAATCTTCAATCAGACTCAAAGATTCAAATAGATGCTCAATACGGCATAACTACAAATTTAGGATAGGTGGTACCCCCTTTTTTGGGACGATTGGTATCAAAAGGTATACAGCTACTTAAAGATCTAGGACCTGATTCACAAAGGGCCTCCACACTCATGGCAGAGGCCCTGCAGCTGTGGGGTACTCTCCGCACTCGGGATGAAATTTCCGCAATTTTCCGTCCCAAGAGCAAAGACTCCCCTCCGACTGAGGGGCCTCCACCACGAGTGCAGAGGCCCTTGGTGAATCATGCCTCGACTCAATAAATAAGCCTCAATTCTTTGCCATGCTGCAGAACATATTTAATTTGGATAATGCAGAATTCTGTAAGTTTCTTGGAGTAAAGGCTGCAATTGCAAAATGTAGTAATAGCATACACGAAGACCCATCAATAATATCTATGATTGTCATATATAAAAAAGGGACACGTTGTCTCACTAATTTATGCTATACTTAAACCTACAAAATCCAACATTTTAAATAGCGCACAACAGAAATGGGCATAGGAATGGTCCTCCAACCACCCTTTGCAACTGCAAGAGAGCAGTTGAAGGGAAATATGGCAGTTCTCTTATAACAGAAAAAACACACCCAACTTGTCACAAATGAGGTACTTCATACTGCATAGATCCTATTAGATACCCAACAGATTGTCCAAGTTAGCGATCAGAGAAGATGATAAATGTTGGAGCTACAAAATCTTTATCGGGAACTTAGCACATGTTCTTCAAATGCCCCCTCCTGACAGATTTTTGAGATAAAATATTCACCTACATCAAGAACATCTGTAATATATGGCCACCAAAAAACTTCACATTTACAGTCTAGTCTTAGTTCAATCAATTTGGAAGATGATGCAAGACCTACTAAAAGCAGCTGCATCCCTCTTAGACTTGATGTTTATGTTAGCATATAAGTCAATTTTCAAATAACTGGAAATATCTAACCAAAGCTTACATGAATGGTGGGAATGGTTAGGATTCATTAAAGGAGTTCAAAACATCAGGGCATAACTATACCTCTGGACTTTACTCAACCAACAGCTATGAAATAAAGTGGACGAGTACCTAGAAAAAATGAAATCAACTTGATAACGCTAAACAACTTATAAGGTTTTGACACTATACAATATTCCCTCTCTTCCCTTATAAATAACATCTAAGCTACATACTTGCTACTTATGTTTGGTACTTTAACCCGTTTACCGCGGCGGCAATTCTGCCGCAGTGCGGGGCGTTCCATTGAGTGGGCGGGGCCGCGTCGGCCAACGGACGTGCACAGCACTACGGAGGTAGTGCTCGCGACGGCCGTTGGCCGACAGAAGCAGCGAAGGGGTTAAGCCTAAACGTAATATACGCTAGACTATTATAACAGTCTTATTTACAATTTCTTGCTTCCCTTCTTCTTTTAGTCAGCATAAAATATAGTAACACTATTTCATCTGCACATAGAGAAATAGTATTGTTTTTTCAAATCTTTCGGCTAACAGTATACATCCTAGTTTGTGATCGTGTCTTTTAGATTTCCATATAACATCACAAACATGTTTCTAGGGAAGATAAGGATAACCCATACGTATAATGATGTTTGCTTTCTCTAATTTTGGAATTCTGCTGCCTCTTATACGTAAGTTGAATTTAAGATGTCTTTTCTTTGTACATCTTGCTGTGTTGTCTCTATATTGTGTTTGATTGGTTTGCATATAAAGAAAATAAAATTATGTGAATTCTAAAAAAAAAGGAACCATCTATAGACATAGCTTTGCAAAGTTCAATTAGAACATAACACAACAGTGTTTGTTGTCTTCTTAAAATATATACCGCTCAGTATGATGTTTGGGAATACTTGAGGTGTATAAAAAAGTAATACATAATGTGTGTTAAACACAAAAGCTTGCAGTGACCATTTGAAAGCTGTAGATCTATAAAAATCAATTACAGTTAAATGGAAGTTAAAGTTGTGCCCCAGCACAATTTCTCAAACGACATGAAATTCACAAGTCATTTTATGTATCATATGCTGGTGGGAGTCTTTGGAAATCACTCAAAGTCAGAATTATGGGCCAGATGTACTAAGCATTTCAACTGTTGCAAATGCTCTAATTTGGTGTTTGCGATCATTAAAATGCTTTTTTATGTACCAATTCAATTTTAGGAGCTAGGAAAGTTTTTCTGACAACTAAAATGGGTTTTCCTATAGATACAGATTCGTTATCTGGAAGGGGCATGTTGTTGGACTCCCACCCATCTAATGAATTGGTATCATATGTATCAATGTTTGCAAACAAAGTGCTGTCTCAAAATATTAACATTTTACTGACACCTCGAATATGGTGGTAGTGCATTCACAACATGGAAGGGTTCCAATGGGGTACTGCCAGTTCTTAAACAAAAAATAAAATAAAATAAAACTTTTTTTAAACACATCCTTGAAAACAGGTTGCATTAAAAAAGGTTTGTTTTATTTAAAAACAATCACGGAAATGATAGTCCACTGACGCCAGCAGGCCACCATCCCTGTGTGGCCCCCAATAGTAGTAAGTCGCAATTTGCAACCTACCTCATTAATATTCATGAGGTAGGTAGGATTCCAACCCACTAAGATTCAGTTCATAGGTCGTTTTTTAATTTAAATTGTTCACTGGCCACAAAAATACTGGTTGTACATTGTGACCATTGTTTTGTGACCAGAAAATAGTACATTGTCATTGATAAACAAGTTGAGCGTGTGGTCCATCACTCGATTTTAATACCCTTACTATCTTTGATCACCTCTTACATCTCCACAATCCCCTAATGGATCTCCTGTCTTTGCGATCAGCTGAGACTGGAAAATTACTTATTTTCTGTCTTGCTGCATAGCTCCACTACATCTTTTTTGCCTTGGAGGGGTTCACCATATGGGGATAGAAAACTTACATTTTTCTTGAATCATCCAAGGCTTCAGACTGGGCTTCTCGGGCTGCTGCCTGTCCTTTTTACAGCACCACTTCATCATCCCTGACACACTGCTCCTGGAAACCTTGAGGAGTGATGAGGTGGGAACCCAAGGTCCTGAACTGCATTAGAGGGCTATGTCACTGGTACCATATTGGAACAGTGCTGTTATTTTTGATTAATTAAGTTGAAGAAAATGATGAAATGGTCAATACTCAAGTGGCAAAAGCAATCTCTCAGCTGGTGAACTTCAGTCAAGCATGGCACTTAATGATAAAACTGAATGTCTGAAAACATAGTAACTGTTGTAGGTTGAATACATTTTATTAAACTCTAGCTATCTCCCACCATCTCCATTGTTGCTCTTGGCCTTGCAACAGTGCTTAACAACCATACTCACCATAGATATTATTAAAATACTTACAGATTGATTTCCAATTCCTGCTGCCTTGGTGGGTGTAATTTAGCTATGCTGGCTCCTGCTAATCATGGGCAGATAAAACATATCCCAGTCTTCCTGAGAATGCCATTGAGGGTTTCAGCCTTCCCGAATCCCAGCCACCAAGATCCACCCGACGACTTGTCATCCTGCCCGCATGTTACTGGCTCTTCCATCCATTGCTCTTCTCTATATCTTTGACCGTTTGCCTTGCCCTTTCCCCTTGCCTTGACCTTTGCCCCTTGCTTGACTTTCCCCAGTGCTGCGATGCTACTGTGGCTCTGCCAAGCTGCTGTGCCCAAGATGGGTGAGTGGAGTTGAATATAGCACTTTACTACGCGACATCGCGTGCTATTACAACGCGGTCGTTACAACGACTGCGTTGTTAGTACTCAATGCATTTACATTGCAAGTCTTTACAACGACTTCCACTAGGGGGCGCGCTGGACTTAGGAATAGTATTATTTACTATTCCTACTCCAGTTTGCTCAACAGTAGGTAAGGTGTTGGAATTCATTTCCAATACCTCAACGCCCCCTAGTGGAAGTCGTTGTAAAGACTTGCGATGTAAATGCATCGCGTACTAACAACGCAGTCGTTGTAACAACCGAGTTGTAAAGGTATCGCGGTGTAATGACCGCGTTGTAAAGGTTGTCTCCCGTGGAGCTTAAGTCCTGGAAACGGTTTTTGCGGCCAACATTGAGAATGTCCCTGACACATGTTTTATCTTTGCATATCAGGGATACTGTTAGGTTTCCTTTACAAGAATCCCATGGTATCACAGTGATCCTGTACTTAATGGACCTCCCCAGTAATATATGGTGCGTAAGTCAATGTAAATCAGGTGGCAAGATTGACACCTTATCTGGCAGGATCAGTGTTGCCGCAAGGTCTTTCCAATGGCGGAAAGAATAGCAATTGTGTTTCAGTCCATCGCTTTCTACAGCCCACTGAATGAGGGAGGAGATGAGGACAGAGGGGACATCTGGTATTTTTAGCCCGCCTCTAAATCAGACCTTCACATTGCCTTTTCTCCGATTAACCTATGACCAATTCTTTTTTTAAATGGTATTGTACATTCAAAACTTTCAAGGTGTTATAACAATTACTAACAAACAAATTCTATTTTTTCTTATTTATAATCTTTATTCTAAAACACTGTTGTCTATTTGTAATATGCTGCGTTGCTATCATTTAATAGAGCTGAAAAACATACTCCAACTCAAGCTCCTCTGAATTAAAAAATATAGTAAATCGCATTTAATTTCATATTATGGCAATTTTCACTACTTGGACTGCCATTTGTTCTATTATTTATGACCATTTTAAATGCTTTATTTTCAGTATCTTTTTATGTCTTTAAATCCTAATTCTCTAATCTGTCTTAGAATCTTAAGGCCACTTTGTGTTTTTTCTTCTGAGTGCTAATGTTCTGTACCATGTACTGGAGTGATAGTTTGCAGTCTACACCCAAAAGGTTTATTTTAGTAGCTATGAGGTGACATTCCATTTAGTGCAATTTGCAAGAACGCCAATTGTTCTGTTCAGCGAACTGCATGCTCTAGTGAAATGCAAAAGGTAGGTCTTTAAATTACATCATGTGATGACACTTGAGAAATTAACAAACATCAAAGAAGCTTTAAATGGGTGTGAATCTTGTTGCCTTTACAGTGATCCCAGTGGTTTTCTTTGTCACTTGAGCTCTTACATATACATTAGACACAGTAGAATATATTAAAAACTGAAACTGCTCTGTCTCCCTCCCCCTGTCAGACTCTACAGCACTTCACATGCATGTGCTGCATTGTATGTTGCGCCATGTTTGCAGCATGTCTTCGAACCTCAATTAGCTCAACCAGCATCTCCCAAAGGGATCATTCTCCCACCAATATCCTTGTAACCACACACCTCCGACCGAATGAGACCCGAAACTGATGAGAATCAGAGCTCTTTGAGGCCTTAAATGGATATGGAGTGCTATACAAATGCTTCAGTGCAATACCATACCTATAGTACATAATATTTTTATTTTCGTTTAACCACATTTCTTGAGCAGGTAGCCGTCAATTTAATTGCTTCGGTGTTTCATATTATTTAGGGGTTGGTTGAACGCATCTGAAGGCTGACTGATTTACCCTGCGTTTTTGATCCACTATTTTGTGTAATATCAGCTAAAAAGTATGTGTTGCTCAAGAACTGCCCCGACTTCTTGTTTACAACACAAAATGATTCATGCATGACGCAATTGTGAACGAAGTATCAGCAGAATTGTTAAGAAATGACTGGAAATCTTCCAGCCACATTTTTAGAAATTAAAGTCAATTATGGTGCAGCTGAGTTTACAGATATTACAGCCAGCATTTCGCGAGTCTGCTACAGGGTAGTAAATTAATTATTAATCAGTCAAGGAAGATTCTCTACTACTGCACAACACTTAGCAGATATTTCTCTCTATATTGATTTGATCTACATTCCATTATCCCGTTTTCTAAAAACCCTGCATCGCTGGCTTCCAGCTGAGCTGGTGCTATTAATACATTTCATAATGGGAGAGCCCTGTTTTAGGTGTCAACATCCATCAAGGCGGGAAGTGCTGTATAACTAAAATTGATCTAGGACTGCAATTGTGTTTGTGTCTGTTTCTGCACCTCAGAACATGCTTTGTTACTACATTAGGGGCCCTAGCTTTTCACACATTCATTTTTGCATTAGCAACTTCCCACGCACAAAGTTAACACCTGCTGATGAGCGAGTGTTGCCTCACGAGGGTGTGGCCTATGAAAATGAGGATTTTCTTTTTGTTCTTACAAATTTTCTGCGCTGTAGAAGCTTGAACATGGTCTAAAAGATGCTTAGAACACCCTTAACATGCAATTCTTGGAGATACAGGACCTGATTCACATACTTAGACCTGAAGTGTAAATTTAGACCTGAAGTGTAAGTTTAGACCTGAAGTCAATAGACCTGATTCACATAGGTAAAAGTCTAACTTAGACCAAAAGTCTAACTTTACTACTAGTAAAGTTAGACTTTAGGTCTAAACTTAGACTTCAGGTCTAAACTTAGACGTTTTGTCAAAGTTTACCTTTATGAATCGGGCCCTAAGTTTAGACCTGAAAACTAACTTTAGACCTGAAGTGTCAGTTTAGACCTGAAGCCTAACTTTAGGCCTGAATTCTAAGTTTAGACCTAAAGTGTAAGTTTAGACCTTAAGTCTAAGTTTAGACCTTTAGTCTAAGTTTAAACATGAAGTCTAACTTTAGATTCAAAGTGTAAGTTTAGACCTGAAGCTTCACCTCATTCCACGGTAGGACCTTTCTCGTGCATTCACTGCCACTTCATCTGCACCAACACACCAACTAGGGTGACCAACCGTCCGTAAATGTCATGGACTGCCCGTAATTTGGGCCTCTTGTCCATTGCCCGTGAGGGTTTCTTCCACAGACACCTTTTGTTCGGAATTTCAGACACTGTAACTCTCACTGCAGGGGCTAGCTTGCGCTCCTGCTGTGATCAGCGGCATGCAGCAGCCCCTCCCTGACCTGGCACAGGCTGCTATCGGCCCATTATCATTCTGTATGTCGGCCTAATTATCACATACAGAATGATAATGGGCCTCGCATTTGCTGGGCCTCCTCCTGCCAGAGCCTAGGCCAGTGCCATGCCCTAGCCTCCTGCCAGAGCCTAGGGCATGGCAAACTGCTTTTGTTTATGAGCTCCTGTCTCCTCACAAGGAGTCAAGCTCTGGGAGGTGGAGGTTTCATTTTGGCGCATGTTACCCAGGTGCATCAACTGTTAGCCTTTTAAACTGTCACACAAGCAGTGATAATGGTACAAATACAATTGTCCTATATTATTTATTTCTTTTTCTCCAATAGTGCAAAGTTTCTGCTTTTCTGCTGTTATTATTTTCATGTTTACCCTGGCCCTCCGAGCCCCCTTAGCTTTTACACATCACATCCCCTTAGGATGATTGATCGGATCAGGTGTTTTTTTTCAATGGGGGAGAGGGGGCATGTAAGATCTGAGAAGCCTTCAGCTTTGATCTTTTTCTTCATTTTTTTTTTTTTGAATATGCAAATGCAGGGGTTTAAATTTCACTTGCACACACCAGATGCAGTGCAAGGGTCTCTCAACCTAATATAAACTTATTTTGACTTGTGCTTGTGTTGGTTGTCTACTTACTTATGTAATATTGCGTGAACTCCTCTGATGTGTCTGTAAAACGTACCTTTTGTCCCGAATTTTTGTCCTGAATTCTGGCCTTCTGTCCTGAATTTTTGTTCTGAATTTTGACCCTTTGTCCTGAATTTTTACACTCACTGTCCTGAATTTGCACCCATGCCAGTTGGTCACCCTAACACCAACCGACGCGCCACACATGCATCACCCCTTCTGGTGTGCATGCTCCTCAAAACCAGATCTCTTAGCACATACATCATCAAGGTCTGGGACATCCTCTTCTTGACAGAGGCCTGGCTAAACACCACATCAGCACCTACAATCACCACAGCTATTCTACCGGGCTATAAGATCTCCCGCCTGGACAGAATGAACAAGCCAAGAGGAGGACTCGCCATCATCAACAAGGACTCCATTGCCTCCACCACCTCCACCGACAAGAATACAACCTTCATGGAACATATGCACTCCCGACTACAGACCGACAACAACACTACAGACCGGCTAGCCTACCGATCCCCTGAACCACATGTCACCTTCAGCAATCTCCTCACTGGCTTCACCTCCCCCATCGCTATCAGCTCGAACAACTTCATCTTACTCAGTGACCTCAATTTCCATTTTGACGACTGGAAAGATTCCACCGTTTGAGAACATCAAGATCCTGGGACACACCCAGATCAAGGCCCTACAGACATGCAGGACAGAACTTCAGCCCCATCTTCACAGCCAGCAACAAGGTCAAGTTCAGCCACCTCACTCCACTCACCTGGAAAGACCATTCCATCGTCCACTTCTTCATTGATGCACCCCAATCCCCCACGGCCAAGACTACGAACATCCTCGGACATGGTTGCAACAAGATAAAGGACACAGACTGGACCCACCCCCTCAATACCCACCAACCAAACCTACTGGCACAAACACTCTAGCCCCCCTGAAGAACGTCATGTTCTATTTTTTTTCGTTTCTTATGTTGGCTGCGTGCCAACGCACAGTTATAGGGATGAAGATTCAGCAAAACCGATACAATAGGGTCGGAGTGCTCGAGGCTCCTAAAGGTATATATACGTTTAGTACGCATGCTTTGCATTGCATGGCATTACAACCCGGTCGTTACAACAACTGCGTTGTTACAACGCAAACCATTACATCGCAAGTCATTTCAACGACTTGCTGTAGGGGGCGCGCTGGACTTAGGAATAGTATAATTTACTATTCCTACTCCAGTTTGTGCAACAGCAGGGTAGGTGTTGGATTGTAATTCCAACACCTTCTGCCCCCTACAGCAAGTCGTAACGACTTGCGATGTAATGGTTCACGTTGTAACAACGCGGTCGTAATGGCATGCGATGTAAAGCATGCGATGTAAAGGCTGTTTCCCCTCCTAAAGAGATACGGTTGGTGACACTGAATATTGAGATAGCAAGTACATTTGTGTTTTACACTCAGCAGAAAGTGCTACAAATGGTAACTCTGATTCACTTTCATATAATTGAAAACAGAGAACAATAAAGTCAGGATACAATGTGTGCATCAAATTGGTGAGATCTGAAGGCATCACATACAATCCTGACGGAGCCAAGAGGACGTGTTCTCTGGCTTCCCGCCCCTTCCTCCTCACTTGTCTCAATGGTCAGATTTATGAGTACACGTGGCAGAGAGCATGGTTTGACCATGTTACTCCTACAGGCCCTGCTGGACATTAGGGGCCACTTATTTCTTGATTACTATTGATTTGACTATTGGCTAGTGGCAGATAGCCTTAGTCCCTAGTGTAAGGGAACACTATGTTCTCCTCCCCAGATGACCTGTTCCAGTTCTGGATTCCAGTTCTGGGTCATGCTGTTTAGATTCAGTAATGACCACAAAGTCTCCATCAAAATACTTAGAAACTCTTTCAGAGGGGGAGACGTATAGATTAAAAAGTTATTAAATATTCAGATAACAATACATAGGAAAACCATAGGAGCTTTGCACAGGGACGTTTCTAAACATGGATCTTGACTAATGATGATTTTTTTGTTGATGGATTTTGCCAAACCACTCACACTGGTAGTTCAACGGCTGAACTAACAAGCATCGGCAAAACCAATAGGTCTCACCGATACAAGAGCAATTGGCTTTGGCAATGTGCTTGTTCCATGTTGTACACCAGTGTGGCTGCTTCTCAGCATGGCTAAACGTTAGTGGTGTGGAGTGTCCTAGACTTAAGTCAGGGAGTAGAGTGTTATAGACTGGATTTGTTGGATTAGAGTGTTGTAGAGTGGAGTAGGGGGAGTAGAGTGTCATAGAGTTGAGTAGAGGGGAGTAGAGTTCAGTGGTTCAGTGGTGGCAGAGAGTGTAGTAGAGTGCAGTGTCATACAGTAGAGTGGCATAGAGTGGATTGGAGTAGAATGGAGTGGGATGGAATAGGATGGAGCGGGTTTGAGTAGATTGAGGTAGTAGGGTGGATTGGATTTGAGTAGATTGGGGTGGATTGGATTGGGGTAGAATGTGTTGGATTGAGTGGAGTGGGGTAGACTGGATGGGATGGATTGGATTGGAGTGAGTGGATTGGAATGGGGTGAGAGAGATTAGAGTAGGCTGGTTTGGAGTTGGGTCAATTAGAGTGGAGTGGAGAGAGGTGGATTGGACTGGACTGGAGGGGGTGGATTGGATTGGAGTGGGGTGGATTGGACTGGAGTGGGTGGATTGGATTAGAGTGGGTTGGATTGGACTTGAGTGGGGCAAATGTGATAGGAGTGGGATGGTTTGGAGTGTGGTGGTCTGTATGGATTGAATTGAGTGGGGTGGTCTGAACTTGGGTAGAGTGGGGTGAATTGGAGTGGGGTAGATTGGATTGGTGTGGGGTGGATTGGATTGCAGAGGGGTGGATTGGATTGGAGTAGGGTGGGTTGGATTGGGGTGAGGTAGATTGGATTGGGGCAGATTAGAGTGGATTGGAGTGGGGGGATTGTTTGGAATTGGAGCGGGGCAGATTGTTTTGGATTGGAGTGGGGCAGATTGTTTTGGATTGGAATGGGGTGGATTGTTTTGGATTGGAGTGGGGCAGATTGTTTTTAGTTTGGAGTGGGGCAGATTGGAGTGGGCCACATTGTTTTGGATTGGAGTGGGGCAGATTGTTTTGGATTGGAATGGGATGGATTGATTTGAATTGAGTGGGGCAGATGGTTTTGGATTGGAGTAGGGCAGATTGTTTTGAATTGGAGTGTGGTGGATTGGTGTGGGGTAGATTGGGGAGGGCGTGGAATGGATTGGTATGAGGTGGAATGGATTGGAGTGGGGTAGATTGGATTGGAGTGGATTAGATTGGTGTGGGCTGGATTGGATTATAGTGGGGTGGATTGTAGTGGATTGGAGTGGGGTAAATTGGGGTGAGGTGGATTGGAGTGGGGCGGATTGGAGTGGGGCAGATTGTTTTAGATTGTAGTATTATGGGTTGGAGTGGGCTGATTGTTTTAGATTGGAGTGGGGCAGGTGGGAGTGGGCAGATTGGAGTGGGCAGATTATGTTGGATCAGAGTGGGGCAGATTGGCGTGTGGCAGATTAGAGTGGGGCAGACTGTTTTGGATAAGAGTGGGGTGGATTGAAGTGGGTCAGACTGGAGTGGGGCAGATTTGAGTGGTGCAGATTGTTTTGGATTGGAGTGGGGCAGATTGGAGTGGGATGGATTGGAGTGTGGCCGATTGTTTTTGATTGGAGTGGGGCAGATTTGAATGGGGTGGATTGGAGTGGGCAGACTGTTTTGGATTGGAGTGGGGTAGATTGTTTTGAATTGGAGTGGGGTGGACTGGAGTGGGGCAGATTGTTTTGAGTTGGAGTGGGGAAGATTGTTTTGGATTGGAGTGGGGCAGATTGTTTTGGATTAAGTGGGGCAGACTGTTTTGGATTGGGATGGGAAAGATTGTTTTGGATTGGAGTGGGGCAGATTATTTTGGATTGGAGTGGGGCAGATTAGGATGGGGCAGACTGTTTTGGATTGAAGTGGGGTAGATTGGAGTGGGGCAGATTGTTTTAGATTGGAGTGGGGCAGATTGTTTTGGATTGGAGTAGGGAAGATTCTTTTGGAGTGGGGCAGATTGGAATGGGGTGGATTGAAGTGGGCAGACTGTTTTGGATTGGAGTGGGGCAGATTGTTTTGAATTGGAGTGGGGTGGATTGGAGTGTAGCAGATTGGAGTGGGGCAGAATGTTTTGAGTTGGAGTGGGGGAGATTATTTTGGATTGGAGTGGGGCAGATTGTTTTGGACTGAGCTGGGCAGACTGTTTTGGATTGGAATGGGGCATATTGTTTTGGATTGGAGTTGGGCAGATTATTTTGGATTGGAGCGGGGCAGATTGGGATGGGGCAGACTGTTTTGGATTGGAGTGGGGCAGATTGTTTTGGAGTGGGGCAGATTGTTTTTGATTGGAGTGGGGCAGATACTTTTGACTGGAGTGGGGCGAATTGGAGTGGGGCATATTAGAGGGGAGTGGGTTGGGAAGACTGGAGCTTGTTGGATTGGACGGGATTGGATTGCGGTGAGTGGTTTAGATTGGAGTGGATTGGATTGCTCTGGGATGGATTGGATTAAGTGGGGCGGACTGGTGTGGGGTGAGGTGGGATGGATTGGTGTAGATTGGAGTGGGGCGGATTGGAGCGGGGTGGATTGGGGTGTACAGCATGATTATGTGTTAAAGCATTATTTCAGAAATTACACATAAGAAAGAAACAATGTCGCTTTGCAATAAAATAATCCTCAACTTTTGAGAACAGCTCCCACTAGCAAAAACATAAGAAAACATGAGTGCAAAATGAGCAAAGAATACTTGGCAAAATAAAAGAAAGTTAACTATAGAAAGTAAATCTTTGCAATTTTGTGTGTCCTTTTGGGCATGTTTTTGCCAGTCACGCACGCCTTCTGTTTGCAGGGCACTAAAAGTTAAAAAGAACAAAATAGTACCTCAATCACGTCAGGAGCAACAGGGGGCACTGATTAATTTGAATCAATCAGTGCTTGGTCCCTGCCCCACAGAGAGAAATGGAAAGGTTGCTAGGCCTGCAGTGACCAATTCGGAGAAGAGTGCCACGTAAGCCAACAAATTGTAAGCAACGAGCGGGCTCAAAGCCCTTTTTGTTAAAAACAGTGTTTCGCAAGCGAGACACATGCACTAGTGCATGCTCTCGCAGGCTCGATCCTAAAAAGGAGGGGGTTTTTGCACTAATTCCATGTGGGTTATGTCTATTCAAAAGCTGTTTCATCTTAGGAACTGAAGTGAGTGTATTCATAACTCAGTTAACTGATAAGGTAACTTTCAAGACAATTACCAATAAAGAGCACACCAGCTGTAGTTTTGTCAATGCTTTACTCCATTCTCAGGGTCATAATGGCATTGTGACCAATTCACAATAACTGGTATATCAGTAGTTGTGACTTACTCTTTTTTTATAACATATTTTATTCACATTTCAAGCTTAGCAACTTTGGCAATGTACTGTCCAGGAAAATGAAACTTAGTACAATTCCATATTCATACTGTTCCCGAATATTACATTAATTATAAAGCAGAGAGTAAATGGCTTCATTAAAATATCTCACCCAAGCCCTCCCCAGAGAGTGAGATGGCACTAGGCTTCTATCCCCCTTTGCCAATGTGGCTTACGGGCCTCATGAACCTGTTCCATAGATTTGAACTTCTTTGTCTGATGACCAGGACCGTCAGTATGTGGTTCGAGTGTTATTTCCCGGTGGATGGCCCAACTCCCCCAGACCCTCCCATGTTTCTGTGGACGACCCCTGGTTGCATAGATCGGCCTCTGTAGGACCATGCATCTGTCTAGACCTGCTTTCCGTGGGGAGTGGGGCTTCTGGTGACTTCCAGTGTCTAGCTATGTCTCGCTTTCCCACTACCAACTCAATCCACAGAAGGGCTCTTTTGTACCCGTTGCCCTCGATGCCGTCTGAAATGTGTAGCAATGTAAGTTTAGGGTCTTTGGATAGCGGCCATCCCCAAACTCCCCAGAGACAGGTCAGGACCCCAGCTGGAAGGGGATAAGGACCGGATAACCCCAAACTGTGTGAAAAAAAGGCTCCGAGGTGGGTCAAGCAGCGGAAACACAGCGGTGAGGCAATCACACCCATGTGCCATATTCTATCTAGAGCATGTGAGGTAGACGCTATGTAAGTATTTAAACTGCATAAGATGGAATTGAGCAATAATAGCTGCTTCTCTGGGAGAGCGCAATGCTTCTCACCAGTTGTCGTCTTCTATCCGCTCAAGATCCCGTGTCCAAGAGGCCCATAGGTTGGGGAAAGAGTCAAGTTTGTGACTTACTCATTAAGTACACCTCGCTTACTTGTGAATCACTCTTAGAATTCAGGAGTACTATAAGAGTAAGCCACAGCAAAATATTTGTGGAATTGGGCCCTTCCAGGTGTCAGCTGTGATATATCTCTACCTTCAAGCACAATTCTAAAGAACTTGAAATCGCAATCGACCCTTGACCCTGCTAGGTAGGTCGCTCCCCCTCCGCACAGCACCGCCTGTGTGTCCTTGCCCCAGCTGCCGCTGCTGAGGAAGTTCGTGGCCCTCCTCCACCCACAGGCTACCACCTGCGCCTCATCCCTGGTGGCCAGTGGTAGGCCGTAGGTTTGTATCATCATCTGTATCTTTATTGTATTGCCTTTCTTGTTGTTTTGGTGTCTGTGACTGCTGTTGTCTGTTTTCCCCCGGTGCCTGTATTGGTCTGTGCCCTCTTTTTCCTTCTGTTCCCCTCGCTGCTCCCGTGTTTCTCTGCCCGTTTTTGCCTTCTGTTCCCTTCGTTGCCCCCGTAATTCTGTGCCCGTTTTTGCCTTCTGTTCCCCTGTTGCCCCCGTAATTCTGTGCCCGTTTTTGCCTTCTGTTCCCCTGTTGCCCCCGTAATTCTGTGCCCGTTTTTGCCTTCTGTTCCCTTGTTGCCCCCGTAACTCGGTGCCCTTTGCCTTCTGCTCCCTTCGTGCCGCCCTCATCGCTGCCGCTGCTGCGTCCCCTGTGGCCCCACCCCCCTGACCGCCCATTCACTACCCCTGCCCTGCCTCCCGCCTCCCAGCTGCTCCTCCCTCCCACCTCCCCATATATGGCAGCCGCGCGCAGCGGGCGCGCCTAAGGCAAGCCCGTCTGCGCTTATCCGTGCCTGGACCGTGCCCAGCACCAGTACCCCTGGTCCCTGCGCCCGCCACGACGACCGCCGCCGCTACGATGCCAGCACACTCCACGCCCTCAACTCCGGACGGACCCACACCTGCTTCAAAGCCACCCCGAAACGCACACAGGGTCCCTTCACCTGCCGGAACTGCAGCTACACCAGCCTCAGAGCCTCCAAACCACCCACCAAGAAAGGTCACAATCACCTCCGATGCATCCTACTGAACACCCGCTCCGCACGCAAGCATGCCGTCGAGCTCTGGGACCTGCTCGACACTTCATCCCCGGACGTCGCCTTCCTGACAGAGACCTGGATGAACAACTCCTCCGCACCTGACATCGCCATTGCCATCCCAGACGGCTACAAGATTACCCGCAGAGACCGCACCAACGGAGTCGGAGGAGGAATCGCCATCGTCCACAAGAACAGCATCAGGGTCTCGACCAGCACCGACGACACTCTCAGCACCGCCGAACACATGCATTTCCAGATCCACACAGACCCCAACTCCACCCTCAGAGGCACCCTTGTCTACAGACCCCCCGGACCCCGACCCCAGTTCAGCGACTCCATCGCTGACTTCATCAGCACGCACGCCCTGACCTCCACCGACTACATCCTCCTCGGAGACCTGAACTTTCACCTTGAGAACAACAACGACAGCAACTCCACCACCCTGATCGATAACCTCGCCAACCTCGGACTGAGGCAACTCGTCACAACGCCTACCCACTCCGCCGGCCACACGCTCGGCCCCGTCTTCTCCTCAAGCTCCCACGTCTCCTTCAGCCACACCACCGAACTCCTCTGGACCGACCACTGCTGCATCCACTTCACCTTCCAGAAACCCACCACACACCACCGCACCCAACAGATCCCCCGCCGCTGCTGGAGCAAAATCACTGAAGACCAACTACACGCAAACCTCGCTCTCAGCCCACCCACCGAACCCTCCGACGACGCTGCCCACAGCCTCAGACGCTGGATCGACGACTGCGCCAACACCCTCGCCCCGCTGAAGAAACCCTCCTACAGAGACACCAGCAAGAGGGCCAGCTGGTTCACCCCAGAACTCCTAGCCTCCAAGCGAGCCTGCCGGAAACTAAAGAAGAAATGGCACAGTGAGCAGACTCCGGACAGCCACGCAGCCCACAAGGACGCCATCCGCAATCACCATCACCTCATCAGGACTGCCAAGAGGACCTCCTTCAAAGACCGCCTCGACAACAACGCACACAATAGCAAGGAGCTCTTCAACATCGTGAAGGAACTCTCCAACCCCAGCTCCAACACCAACGACATCCCGCCGTCGCAAGCCCTGTGCGACTCCTCGCCACTTTTTTTCACCGCAAGATAGCAGACATCCACGACAGCTTCAACACCCAGACAGCCCCAACAGACATCAACACAACAGACTCTCCGCACACCATCGACCACGACCCCCTGCTAGTCTGGGCCAACGTGAGCATAGATGACACCATCAAGACCATGAGCACAATCCACCCGGCTCCCCGTCAGACCCATTCCCGCACCACATCTTCAACAAAGCCAGCAGCTCCATCGCACCCCATCTGCGCAACGTCATCAATCTCTCCCTCGAGACCGCGACCTTCCCAGAGAGCTGGAAACACGCCGAGATCAACGCCCTACTCAAAAAACCCAAGGCGGACCCAAGAGACCTCAAGAACTTCCGGCCCATCTCTCTGCTTCCGTTCCCGGCCAAGGTCATAGAGAAGATCGTCAACAGACAGCTAACCTGATACCTCGAAGAAAACAGAATCCTGGACCCTTCCCAGTCAGGGTTCCGCAGCAACTACAGCACAGAGACTGCCCTCATCGCCGCCACCGACGACATCAGGACCTTGCTGGACAATGGTGAAACCGCGGCCCTCATCCTCCTGGACCTCTCCGCCGCCTTCGACACCGTCTGCCACCACACACTATGCGCACGCCTCCACGCCGTAGGGATGCGAGACAAGGCTCTGGAATGGACCACCTCCTTCCTCTCCGGCAGAACCCAGAGCGTCCGCCTCCCCCATTCCGATCCGAAACCTCCGAGATCATCTGCGGCGTACCCCAGGGATCTTCCCTCAGCCCGACACTGTTCAACATCTACATGGCCCCGCTCGCACACGTCGCCCGACAGCAGGACCTCAATATAATCTCCTACGCTGACGACACTCAACTGATCCTCTCCCTCACCAAGGACCCCATCACCGCCAAATCCAACCTCCACGAAGGAATGAAGGCCGTCGCCGACTGGATGAAGATCAGCCGACTGAAGCTGAACTCGGACAAGACGGAGGTCCTCATCCTCGGCTCCAACCCCTCAGCCTGGGACGACTCCTGGTGGCCGACGGCACTGGGGGCACCCCGACACCCACCGACCACGCACGCAACCTGGGAATCATCCTCGACTCAATGCTCTCCATGACCAAGCAAGTCAACGCCATCTCCTCCTCCTGCTTCAACACCCTCCGCATGCTCCGCAAGATCTACAGGTGGATCCCGACAGATACAAGAAGAACAGTCACCCAGGCCCTCGTTAGCAGCAGACTCGACTACGGAAACGCCCTCTACGCGGGAGCCCCGACCAAGCTCATCAAACGACTGCAACGCATCCAAAACGCCTCTGCACGACTGATCCTCGACGTACCATGCCACAGCCACATCACCCCCCACCTGAGAAATCTGCACTGGCTCCCCGTCAACAAGAGGATATCCTTCAAGCTCCTCATCCACGCACACAAGGCACTCCACAAGACCGGCCCAGCCTACCTCAACAGACGACTTTCTTTCTACATCCCCAACCGCCAGCTCCGCTCCGCCGGCCTCGCACTCGCCACCGTCCCTCGCATCTGAAGACCAACCACCGGTGGGAGATCCTTCTCCCACCTCGCCGCCAAGACCTGGAACACCCTCCCACTGAGCCTACGACAGACCCAAGACCTGCTGACCTTCAGGAGGCTACTCAAGACCTGGCTGTTTGACCAGTAGCGGCCCCCCCCCCTCCCAGCGCCTTGAGACCCTCGCGGGTATGTAGTGCGCTCTACAAATGTCTGATTGATTGATTGATTGAACATGTTTGCAAGGTTCTATATTAGCAGGATGTGCTCGCTGGGTAAAATGTGTCCTTGATACAATTGTTGCACATACTTATCTTTCCTTGAGAAGCTGCTGGGTGTTTAGTTTACACAGTTCTGATGCTTCTTTTCATGCTGAGGAGCTTTGTTGCAATGGAAGGAGTGCCACTGATGTTTCTCCGCTTCAGTGGCTGGAGTTTGAATCATCCTGCAAGGGATAGGTGTGCTTTTAAAGCCGCCAATCTTCAAAATGACTGCTGTTCTTGTGAGAGTTTTAGCTCTGTCAGCAAGTCTTTTTAAAATGTCCACTGAAGTGTAGAAGTTGCCTTAGGACCATCAAAGGCATTGTGGTCCTATAATACGGTAGTGCTGGTGACAATAGGCATGATGATGAAATGCCCATGTGTTTAACTAAAAGGAGTACATAGCACTCAAAAGGACTGTTGCACACATATGAGCGTTTGTAGTAACCTTGACACAACAAATATTATTTATGGTTCAAATCTTTTTGTTCCTTTTCTCAAGTAAAACATACTGTCACCTACATCCAGTGGTCGGTGAGGTGCAACAATGGTAAAACAGGGGGAGATATCAGAAGTGGCAGGGAAGAGGGATGGTGGGAAGGAGTGGCAGGGAAGGCAAGAGGTACGCAGGGAAGAACAAGAAGACGGTCTCCACTGCAAGGATTGACAGCACAGGAGAATGATCTGTGCCATAAGGCTAGGGCTAGCAGATTGTCATGTCCATTCAGGTCAGTCACCCACTTCACTAGTCAGTCATGACCTCACTCATTGTGAGCCACAGCACTCTCAAATAGTTAGGACAGGTGAGTTCTAAAAAGTCTTGCGCTAGGAATCGTATACGCGGTCCCCGCATTTTGTCAAATTGTGGTAAGTTGTTCTCTTATGAAGCATTGAGCTTTCCCATTCATATGAGGTCCCAGAGCTTATGCAGCGAGGCAGCATGTTCTGCTGTCCCATCCGTACCCCATTTGGATGTAACGACTTGTTTGGCTGCACAAACGGCCATTGCCTTACAACTGTTTCAAAGCAGCGGAAAGGACAAAACGAGTGGGAGTCCCAGTAAGACGTAGCTGGGAAAGCAGGGGCTCTTGGTGTCAAAGATATCATTAATGTCCTTCAACACTTCTTACCAGTGTCTTTTGAGCTCGGGACAGCACCAGAGGAGTTGCATCAGTGTGCCTGGGTGCCTGCAATTGTGCCAACATCCATCAAAGATGCCAGGTTTCAATTTCACAATGCTGACCAGGGTACAATACTATTAGTGAGTTATTTTGAGGATGGCTTCTCTCCCAGAGGCACAGAAAGTGAAGGCATGTGTCCTTTAGAGTCTGTCTGTCCATTAATTAAGAGTTCTGCCTCCCGTTTGTTTTGAGCTGGGGATTTGCTGGAGTCTGGCACTCTATTCAGGAAGCTGCAGATGTCTGAGAGCTGTTACTTGTCATCTGTTCTGGTAATTGACCATTTTTCAAACTTTGTGAGTTGCCTTCTGGCATGTGGGGGGGGGGGACCCAGTGCTTTATGGAGGTGTATCACCAATGTTACTGGGCAGGGACTCCATTGGTGGATTGGATTTGTTCGGTGTATTTGTATTTTGTATTTGTATTTAGCAGTATTCATAAAGCGCATCAATCATCCCGAGGGACATCACAGCGCTAGGACGGATTAGAATAAAGTGTGATTGATCATTGGTAGGGTCAGTCTCTAGGGAACAGGGTGGTTTTCAATTTTTTCCTAAACAGTAGATAGTCGTCTGTTAGGCGGAGATCAAGGGGTAGGTTGTTCCAGAGGACCGCAGCTGATTTGGAAAAGGACCGGTCACCCATTCTGGCCTTGGAAGTGCGCTTGATAGAGGCGAGAGCCTGATGGCGTAATATCAGGTTACGCGAAGGGATGTGGAATTGTAGTTTATCATGTAGAATTTGTGGTCCCTTTTTATGAAGGGTTTTATGCGCAAAACAGAGAAGCTTGAAAGTGGCTCTCTGGCGGACTGGAAGCCAGTGTAATTCCTTCAGGCAGAGGAATGCTGAACTGTATTTTTTTTTATTACATATTAGTTTGGCGGCAGCACTTTGAACTACCTGGAGTCTGGCGAAAAGATAGTCAGCCATGCCTACATAAAGGGCATTGCCATAATCAAGTCTGCTCATAAGCAGAGCCTGGGTGTGGAATCCAGGGAAAGAGTCGTCTGAAAAGTTTCAGTGTAGCATAGGCTTTACCGCACAACGTGCGTACTTGGTCCACCATAGATAGGGTGTCATCGAAGATGATGCCCAGATTTTTTGCCGCTCGCTTGGGTTCTGGGGCGGTGCCTAGTGCCTGGGGCCACCAGCTATTGTCCCAGATATCCTGGGCACCACCGAAAAGCAGGATTTCAGATTTTCCGGCGTTTAGTTTTAAACAGTGCTGAGACATCCAATCTGTGAGTTCAGTGAGACATTTAATTAGGTTATTTTTTGTTTCAGTGTTGGTCAGCCTATCTATCAAGGAAATCACCAATTGCGTATCAATTGCGTATCATCGGCATAGGAGCAGATATCAAATCCCCATTTCCTACTGATGTCCACCAGGGATGAAACGTATGCATTAAAAAGGGTGGGACTTAAGGTAGCTCCCTGCGGGACTCCGTACTTAATGCTCTTTGCGGTAGAGGTGCAGGATCCCATTTGAATTGTTTGGGTTCGATCTTTCAGAAAAGAGGCGAACCATGACAGGTGTGGTCAAAGAGATCACAGATTCTTGTCAGTTGGTCTCTTGAACCGAGTGATGAGTGTGAGTGGGGAAGTATGTGAAGCTAGGCCCTTGGTGGTGATGGTCCTATCCCAGGGATCTACTAACGCTTGTACCTCTGGTAACATATAGACACCTGGGGCCCGGTGCTTTTTTCGGAAGCCAGGGAATTTTCCAGATGTGAATTCCTGCTATGGTCTTGTTGATAAAGCACCAGTGTTTTTCCATGAGGGGCCTGTTCTATTCTATCATGTATTATAGTTGCACAGTGAGATAGCAGTGCGCAGGCCTCCCTCTTCCACTGACAGATAAGTCCACGTTTTAGCCATGCATGGTTTCTTGCCCTCCCAGATGACTGCCTCAGTCATTTGTTGGAGTCTGCCTAATGCATGTGTGGGTGGCTGCAGTGGGAGCGTCTGCAAGATGTACAGTGTTTTTGAAGAAGGGTAATTTTTTTACTGCTGCCATCCTGCCCACCAATGGGAGACCCCCCTCCCCCGGGACTTCCACATCTGTAAATCTGAGCAGCCTGTGGTTACGTGGTCAGAATTATAGCATTCCACCGTTATCTCCGGTGAGGGGCACATTTTTAGACCTAGGTAGTGCACTCAATGGCTCATCCATGGGAAGGGAAAGAGGCATTCTAGCTGGGCCCAGTCTCTCTGTGGGACAGTGAGGTTTAGGATGTGTGATTTCTGAACATTACCTTTAAAGCCTGACACCCTTCCGAATGCCTCCATCTTTCTCAAGAGGGCCGTTTTTGAGGGGTGGGGCTGAGAGAGGATTACCATGACATAATTTATGTTCTCGGTGGCCTATTGTGATACCCAAGATCTGTTTGTCCACCTGTATCCTCTCTGCCAGTGACTCCATGTAGAGCGTGAAGAGGAATGAAGCCAGGGGGCACCCCTGTCATCTACCATGGCTGTCTCCAAAGCTTGCGACATTGTGCTGTTGACCCACACCCGGGTGTTGGGACTGGAGTAGGTGCACCACACCTAGGTCTTAAAGCGGGCATCCAATCCTATCTTATCCAACGTGTATTGGAGGAACGGCCAGTGTATTATTTATTACCTATAATTTGGAATAAAAAACAAATCTGGAAACTATGAATGATTCAGAACTTATACTTAAATTGATAATGATACTTAAAATCAAGGAATCATACTAAAAGGCTAATGCCATATTTATACTCTCTAAAATAGTTTTAATGCTTTCATCTATATTAAAATTCTTCAGTATAGAATACTTTTATTTAATAACACATATTGCTAAATACATATCTGCAAAAAACATGCAAAAAATATCTTAATTTAGGAATATTATAAATATGATAATCAGGATATTAACTATAAATACTATGACTAAAATAATATACAAAATCATATTGGATCGAATAAAAATAATTTATGAGTGAAGAGATATTATTCTTGATAGAAGAAAAAATGAGAATAAAGAAAAGGTAAGACTGATATGGAAACGAAAGAGAACAACAAAATTGCTTCAAGTTGACATTGCTACCTATATATAAAACATAAATTGTTAGTGCAAAAGTAGAAACGCTATAATTCTATACAACATAGAACAATTCATGTTGCTGTAAAGAATAAGTAACAGAGGTTTTGGAGGCACTAATAAGCAAAGGCAATTACATTTGAAAATTAACCTGTTTACTGGAGCATACTAATTACAAGATGACCATCACCAAGCATACCCAACTTTAATAAAGATTAGATAAATATATTGTTAGTAACTGCAATGCAAGTTTTCCTTATTAGTAAAAGAATCGAATAGAGGCTGGCCTCTACCCACTTTATAATTGTAGAATATATCATTCTAGCAACTTGCAAACACAATTTCTCTTCAGTGTAAAGTAATCTGCTGAATTGCTGTAGCTAATGATATATGTAGTACCATCAAATAGTTAGCTCTGAAATTCATAGGAACTGGTAGGTAACTCTACTAGATAGAGGTACACTGAAAGGTAGAGGTAAGCCCATGTACAAGCTTTACTGAATCTATCCCCAAACCTACTTTCAAAGTTAAATATATGTATATTAACACTCAAATATAATCGTATTTAGCATTTCTTTATATGTAATACAAGACCTAGCATGGATCTCTTATTGAAATATTAATTTTACTAAAAGCAACCAGGTTTATACATATCTAGATATAACTGAAAAGTACAGGTTTTCTAATATTTGCTGATCTAGAGGTTTTATAAATTGGTAGTTATAATTTGCTTAAAATATGTAATAGTAATTGAACACCAAGATTGTGTTCATAATTTAACTTAATTTTAGTTTTGGGTCTATTTGTATTGAAGTCTGTTAATGTTACTTCCATAGCAGATTCTTTTGATGACATAACTGTTTGATATGTAAGTGATAACTTCCAGTATTCCAGAAAATATTTATTTGATTATTATTTGTGAAAAGGTGGATCATAGTTGGTAATAGATAAATGCTTGACGTCTCTCAGGCAAGTCTGTCTTAACTCCTCATGTTCAAATTCCATATGTTACATCAAAGATGCCCTAGTTAACACTCGGATATGAGTTTCTGGTAGTAATTTCATAAGGTAAGACTTGTGTCTTTCACAAGTAATAAATCTGCAACTTTTGCTTTACCGTGAACCAAGTACCCCGCTTTAGCAGTTGACTCACTCGGCAGGAGCACCATGACGCATTATGCTGAGCAGGGACTGGCGCTGTCCCACTCAGCATATTTTGATTTCCTGGACCACCAGCCTTTTCATGGCAGAGCCTCGCCATGAAAAGGCTGGCGGTGCAGGAACAAAGGGGGCCCTACAGGGCCCCCATGTCCCCCCGCCAAGGGGATAAATCCAGGGTGACACAACATGTGCCCCCCTGTCTGTATTCCCCCCAGTTCCAGCATGGCATGGACGTCACTGTCCATGACGTGCTGGAACTTTTTGGCCGTTCCCATTGTGGTGCCTGTTTTCAAGGCACCGCCATGGGAAAGGCCAAAAGACCACCTACCGTATTACGAGTTGTACTTTTACAACTCGTAATACGGCCGGCAGTCCATTGCGGGTTTGGCGCAGCGGAGGCGGTGTTGAGCGGTACAGGAACTCAAAATATGCTGAGCGAGACTGCGCCAGTCCCTACTCAGCATAATGCGTTGTGGCGCTCCTGTGCCATCGCCAGGGAACGACTGTTCCCTGGCACAGCCGGCGGTCAAATGCTGCTACGATTTTAAAAGTAATAATCGGCAAAACGGTGGACCGCCACTCCTGCGCCACCGCAAGTCTAGCGGCTGCAAGACCGCCAGCCTCGTAATCAGGCCCTTATTTCCGCTCTCATTATACTGCTACTGAAGCTTTCGAATTCACCAATCAACAGTTGTCTTAAGTCTGTCTTAAGTCAAACTTAAGACAAAATCCAAACTTTACTACTACTAAATGCCTTCTGTGAATACCAAAAGTAGTAAGTTTAGGATTTTGTCTCAGATTAGTTCTGTGAATCGGCCCCAATGAGAGGGACACCACCCAGCACTCCCCATTTTATTTTTACTTTACAGAAATATCTAAAGTTGGTAAATTTTCCCTAGAGACAGACTACACCTTAGCACAGAAAGACAGATGAGACAAATATGACTGCCTATCCATCTGTTCCTCAAGTACACACACATACTGGTTGGATTTGGCACGAGGGTGAGTGAAAGGTTCAAAATGTATATTTTATTAACAAGAGATTTCACAAAAAGGAAATGCACTGTTAATAATTAAAAGGTTAAAAACCTGAACCAATGACTCACAGCTCGTGAGCTGTAAAGACACAACAAGGCACCAACCTCTTTACAGGCCATTCACACACCTTTCATACTTGACACACACTTTCACACCACCAGCTGCGGCCCCAGCACATTACAACACTCAAATCCACAGACAATGTGGAGACAATGTACACCCTGGCAGAGAGAGACAGAAAAGACAAATATTACTTCAAAATGAACAATTCCTTAAGTACTCACACATACTGGTTGGATTTGGTACGAGGGTGAGTGAAGGTTCAGAGCGTAAAATTCTATTAACAAGAGATTTCACAAAAAGGAAATGCACTGTTAATATTTAAAAGGTTAAAAACCTGAACCAATGACTCACAGCTCGTGAGCTGTAAAGCCACGGCAAAGCACCAACCTCTTTACAGGCCATTCACATACCTTTCATACGTGACACACAAGACCATTCACACCTCCAGTCGCGGGCCCGGCACATTACAACATTCACATCAACAGACAGCGCCATTCAAGGGCCCATCACTTTCATATTCCCACATGACTGACACAGCAATCACACCGGCTGGTGGTTGACATAGTGTCTGCAGTGGCGTTTGACTAGCAGAGTGTGTAATGACCAGCAGCAAGTCACTACTCACACACTGCCAGCCAAATGCCAGCCCACGCACACCACCAGCCAAGCACCATCCCACGCACACTGCCAGCCAAACGCCAGCCCATGCACACCGCCAGCCAAGCACCAGCCCACCCACAGCACCAGCCCACGCATACCGCCAGCCAAGCGCCAGCCCACACACACTACCAGCCACGTGCCAGCCCACGCATACCGCCAGCCAAGTGCCAGTCCACGCACACCGCCAGTCAAGCGCCAGTCCACGCACACCGTCAGCCAAGAGCCAGTTCACGCACACCATCATCAAATGTTTTTTAACAAGAAAGAAAACACAAACCAATTGCAACTAGATACAAAACTACAAAAACAACAGCAGTAACTAAAGACATCATTCTAATGCCAACCGTGAAACTGAACAACTATATAAAACCATACAGACCAGACAGTACACCATTAGACACACGGTTGCTCCCAAAAACTCTTTTGAATGTGATACAATCTGAAACATGTGGGCACACACAGCCCAGGATTAGAAGGACAATCAGCACAGTGCATACAACTCTCCTTCCGCATACCTCTTCGCAAACAGACTCTACATCTTTTACAGGGATTGTTTTTTTTGGGCGTGGGAGGAATTAAATCAGGAAAGTGGCGATCTTTCAATCTAGCCACATCCTCCACCACTCCAACTCTAGGAACACTTGCCTGTTCCACTACAACAAGGCTGCCTATCACAGACTCCTGAAACTGAACAAAAGTCATCTTTGACGCAGGAGAACACTCCTTGAACACAACAAAAGCATTACAAGTTGCTAAATTGAAGAGATGGATGGCCAACTTCTTATACCAAATGTAAGCCTTACAAACAGCAGTGTAAGGTTCCAACCTCTGATCTACTCTATCGACACCACCCATGTGCTTATTGTAGTCTACAATGCACACAGGTTTGCGCACTTCAGCAACCTGACCCCAAACAGTCACAGGTGAAGTACTCTCATCATGGATGGTAGTCAGCATGTACACATCCCTCCTGTCCACAAATTTCACAGCTAGCAGTTCCTCACTACGCAAGGCACTGCACTGTCCCCTCCGAAGCTTTTTGCACCAAGCTCTTTTGGGTAACCTTTACGGTTAGAGCGGATTGTGCCACAAGCAAAAGTGTCCACTTTGAACAGTTCCTTAAACAATTGCACAGCAGTGTAGAAGTTTTCAAGGTACAAATGGTGACCTCTGTTAAACAGTCCTCTAGCAAGTTCCCACACAATTTTCTCTGAAACTCCAAAAGTGGACGGACAACCGGGGGGGGGGGGGGTCAATAGTGGAATCCCTACCAGTGTACACCCGGAAATTATAGACATATCCTGTCCTACTCTCAGACAACATATACATCTTAATTCCATAACGTGCCCTCTTGCTAGGAATGTACTGCCTAAAAACCAAACGGCCCTTGAACAGAACCAAACATTCATCAACAGCTATTTCTTTCCCTGGAGTATAGATCTCTGAAAATTGATCTACAAAGTGATCAAGAACAGGCCGAATCTTAAAAAGACGGTCACAGTCAGGGTGATCTTGTGGCAAGGCAAAGCATTATCAACAAAATGCAGCATCCGAAGCAAAAGTAAATACCGATCACGACTCATAATTGCAGGAAATATGGCCGTTGCCATCAAGGGACTGGTAGACCAATATGAAGCCAGGGACGACTTCCTTATCAAGCCCATCAAAAAAGTCAAACCCAAAAACTTCTTCATCTCATCCAGATTTGTGGGAGTCCACCGGGTAGCTCTAGAGTGGGGCCTAAGTCTGGCACTGTTGTCCCTCAAAAACTGTTCAGCATACAAATTAGTCTGCTCAACAATCTCAGCCAAAAATACATCATCCATAAACAACTGAAAAAACTGTATAGGCAAAACATTTTCACAATCCACTCTACACCCTGCATCACCACTAAAGGCAGGCAACACCGACTGCACCATGTTTGGATCAACCCAGAGTCCAGCACTTCCAGTAGGAAGCCTTGCAGCCTCAGGCTGCAATCCCGATGTCTCTTGCTGCACCATTGGCACATCAGTGTCCTCCTCTAAAACAGGCACTTCATCCGCACTGAGAGTAGCTTCATCCGCACTGAGAGTAGCTTTATCATCAAATGATTCCTCGTGGACAGAAAACTCACTGCCAGAATCTTGCACTCCCTCAGAGGCACTGTCAGTCTCATAATCCTGCTCAGAGGAAGATTCAAAAAGCATACCAACCACCTGCTGAGCAGTAATTCTACGGCTAGCCATAATCCTTACTAATAAAGGTAACTTGTCAAACAAGTCAACAACAACAAACACTTTGTAAAATAAGTAATAAACAAAATGTGGCTTTATCACAAAGACCTAAATACTCCAACACTATACCACTCACTTGCCAGAAGCAGCTAGACTCACCACCACCTACTCTGCACAGACACAGTAAGGACCAACAGTATCCCACTAAAAAAGAAAAAGAAAAGAAAATTACACATAAGACAACGCAAAACACATCGCAAAGAATTTCATGCTCAAAACACTAGCTATTATGACACCACTTATAAAAAATTCATTCATGCATGACATTAATACTCATTTGGAGTAAACACAACAAAAATGTTTTTCTTACCAAAAAAATGCAACTACGCAAAACTGCAGAGCAACCACTGCCGAAACCGCAAACAAGAATCAAAAGCTTTGCACTAGAATAAAAAGGAGTAATAAAACATTACAATCACATATGCAAATAACGCACTAGTCCACACACTATCCACCAGCTAAGCAAAGGTGGTAGGTGGGCCTAAAAGCATAAGGCCGATCTGCCCCCATGGGGAGCAGAAACAGCCAAAAAATTCACCCTCATAAAGGGGGAGCGACCCTTGTCCAAGGGGCCGCTCCCAACAACACAAACAATCTGGTGGCCTAGTGGCCATACAATAAAATGTATTGCTTATTTGGGCCGATCTGCCCTCCCATGGGGGCAGAAATAGCCCAAATAAATGCTCCCCAAAGGGGCGCGACCCTTGCCTAAGGGGCCGCTCCCCAATAACATATTGCTCCCCCAAGGGGAGCGACCCTTGCCCAAGGGGCCGCTCCCTGACACAAAGGCCCTTTAAAAAAAAAAAAATCCCTGGTGGCCTAGTGGGCTTATAGTGACTTTTTTTTTTTTTAATATGATCTGCCCCCCCAAGGGGGGCAGACCCATCCAAAAAAATTGCTCCCCCAGGGGGAGTGACCCTTGCTCAAGGGGCCGCTCCCCGACACAAAGGCCCTTTAAAAAAAAAATAACACGGGCATTCCTGCTGCACGATCGCGCCCCATGCGCGATCGTGCAGCAGGAATGCTTAAAAGACATCGGAGGAAAGGAAAACCCTTTCCTTTCCTCCGATGCCTTTAAACTCCCCCCCACCCTCCCCGAGGAGAAACTTACCTCCTATCCGCCGGACGCACTGGAAGCAAATGGCTTCCAGCGCGTCCGGTATCCTCTAATGACATCAGCGCGCCTCGCGCGCTGATGTCATTATATGACGTGGTGGGGGGGCGGGGGGGAAAGCGGAAGGGCTTCCCCTGCCGTCCCCGGTGGGGGCAGCTTGAACGGCGACCCACGGGGGGAGCGCCAGCGCTTCCCCCGTGGGTGGGTGCTAGGACGGCCGGGAGCCGTCCGACGCACAAGCCCACCGTGACGTCGGACGGCTCCCGGCCGTCCGACGCATGGAACGGGTTAATAATGAAGGATGGCTTCTGCATACTTGAGAGTCTAATATGTAGAATTTTACTGACAATTTATTGGAAATAGGAAAATCAGAAATGGAAGAAACAAACAGTAAAGTATGGGCATTATGGTTGTGAAAGAAATTTCCTTTAAAAATGAAATAATACAAAATATGCATGAAGTTATTATACTGGGCCTTATTTAGATCTCGGTGGATGGAATACTCCGTCACAATCGTGACGGATGTCTCATCCGCCGCATTACGATCTCCATAGGATATAATGGGATTGTAATACGGTGGATGGGATATCCGTCAAGCTTGTGACAGAGTTCCCACCTCTACCAGGATCTAAATCAGGCCCTTTGTCACCAAAGCAGAATAAACATTATTACACTACAGATATTACCTGTAGGATAAGGAAAAACTGATATTTTATATTTTTCAAGCTACCCATGACATTTATAGACCATTCTGGAGTTTCAGTTGAAAGCTTATGGTATTTGTGGGCGCCTATGGAACATCTGTTGATCAAGTTGTTCTCTTTATCTTCCAGCACTCCTTGATAGGCTTCCCAATAAATTTAACCACAATTTTCCTCCTTATAATTACAGTTCCATGCCTCCAAATTGATCAGATCGACTTTAAGTGGCACCTGATTCTTTACCCATATTGTTTAAACTCTTTGGCATGGCTTTCTTTTTGAGTGCAGTACTGACATAGTGTGCCATAGTTGCCAAATACAGAAAAGAGCTCTGCTTGATTAATCAGAACATGCATTTTCAAATTTCTGGGTGTCCTTTTTTTCTGCTTAAGGGCCTCCCTGGTTGACTTTAGACGACAATGTATTTCATTGTCTCCCATTTGATTTAGGCGGTATTCAATATTCCCAATCCGCCTTTCCAAGGCCATAATTTCTTTCTACCGTTCGCTTTTCCTCCCAGCTATATATGCTATTATTTCCCCCCGAAGGACTGCTTTCATTGCCTCCCACCATGGGATTGGGGAGACCTCTGGGGTGGAGTCTATCTTTTATTTAAGGTGCTCCTGAAACCCAGTTTCTTTCAACCACCCAGCCTGTAGGCCCCAGTGCTAGTTAGATCTGCACTTCTCTAGCCTCATCATCAAATCAATCAGTGAGTGGACCGACAATGCCCTCATATGGATTTTAGCTCCTGACACAATTCGGAGTAGAGCATTGGATAGGGAGAAGTAATTGTGAGTGTGACCTATGTGAGTGGGAGAAGTAAGTGAATTCACACGCCAATGGGTATTTTGCTTTCCACATGTCACTAAACTCCAGGGCCTCCACCCATGGCGCAAGAGTCGTATGTCACTGGCACCGCTTTTCGCATCTTTTTGTGGGTGCATGATATCGTTGAAATCCCTCCTACAATAAGGTCCCTGTCCAGGTCTGAGGTTATAACGTTTGTCAGGTCTGTCATCATGGTCCCCCGCAGGACTGGTGGGATGTACACAGCCACCACTGTCCATGGGAGACCATAGAGGAGATCAGTGACCATTACGTATCTACCCATAGTGCCCGGAAGATCCTCTGGAACCAAACAGGGGAAGGTTTTATGTAGCAAGGTGGTCACCCCTCTGGTGCCCCTAGTGAACCCTGCAAGGTGTACCCGATTGACACTGTAGCATGCCAAAAAGGTGCTCCTGTTCCAGAGCAAGTGTGTCTTCTGTAGCAGTAGAACCGCTGGAGCCAGTTTGTGAACCTCTTGGACGATTGCTGTCCATTTGATTTTGTCCAGCAGCCTGTTTACATTCCAGGATAATAACTTATATTGTCTGGTGGTGTCTTCAGTGGTCATGGCGGATCAGCTAACATATTTGTCTGGGGCCCTGGAGATATGTCCCACGTGCAGCGTTGTGTGGCATCCACAACCAACCCAAATGTACTCAACTTTCCCCCCAATTGCTCCCCACCCAATACTTCTAAATTGGAAGCATCTGTTGCCCCAAAAACAAACATACCCAGGGTAAACAACAAAAAATACAACACAATACAATAATGAAACAAAAATGGTCACCATAACCTTACATAGCGGGGTGTATTTTGCCCCACACCAGCCCCTTGCTCCCTTCCCTTCAGCATCATCAAATGAGACTGAACAGAGAGCACAACCAGGGGGAAAAGGACCAACCCCCCTCTATGCCGCTGTACCATGTCCCATCAGCCATTAGTAGGGTCCCCTCCTGGCTGTCACTAAAGCTCTCTGAGGAGGAAGCTTTTTGCTTGTCCTCTGGTTGCGACACCATTGGCCTTGTCTCAGTTTGCTGCGGTTTCTTCAGCTTTTGTTCCTCCTTGAATGGACTGGTGCCCCCCCCCCCCCGGGTCTCCTGAGATGTCATATGTTCCCCTATTGTTTTGGGCAGTTGTTTCCTCTCCACACCCCAGTCACAAGTCCCCTCAGGGTTCTCAAAGAAAATGGTTCTCCTCTGAAATATTACTTTCAGTTTGGCAGGGCACATCAGCATATATTGAACGTTCATGGCCCTGAGTTTCCTTTTGACCACCAGAAAGGACTAATGAAGGAGTTGCATTTTAGCAGTGTAGTCAGGGAGGAGCATAACCTTGAATTGGTGCCTTGGATGTCCGGATGTTGGCATGTCCACCTCCGAATGGAGTACCTGTCCATAAAGTTCAGTACCCTGATGATTATGGACCTCGCATCACCTCCGGGGTAGGCCTCGGGCAAAGCGCCCTGTGGGCCCTCTCCTAAACAGAGCAAGATCATGGCTCGCTATCCGAGATCCATAATCTGAACCCGTCCGTGAGGAATTTCACTGGATGCGGTACCTCCACGACCTCCAGCAGACCCACCAGACACAGGTTATTTCTGCATGACCGGCCCTCCACATCCTCCGAGCTGAGTTTGAGGATTGTGAGCAGGTCACTTATCCACCTAATCTCCTTGCCTGTGGCACCCACCACATCTTCAAGGGACAAAATTCTCCCCTCCGCCTCCTTGGTGCAAGCGGATAAACTACATAAGTCCTGGCGGGGGAGAGATACTTCCACCCCCACTCCTTTGACCTTCTCATTTAAGTCTCTGTGAGTGTGCTTTATGGCTTGAAGGATTGTGGCTCGTAAGACTGATATGTCCTGCACCTGAGGCGGGGGGAACAGTTCCTGCACCCCCCGTCCACAGACTCCGCCTGGGGCGTTAGCTTTGTCTATTTGTCTATCCGCCCTTGGCCGGGGGTCACTTTCTCTTTCACCACCGCTTCGTCAGAGGTGGGAGCAGTCAGCCCTCGCTGATCTTGGTGAGTCTGCTCTATGAAGAGGCCACCACTGATGCAGTCCCTATTTCTTAGAGGACCTTTGCGGGCACTCCAGCAATCTGGGGAGGTGTCCGGCCGGGCACGCATGACTGTTGCTACCGCCCTCCAGCTGCGGTTGGGCACAGGGTCTGCCAGGCCCCCGGGGGACCTCCCAGTGTGTAGATCACAAGCCCGTGTCCTACTGCTGAGGCAAGGCCTCCAGGCCCATTCCAGAATTTTCAAGGCTTTCTGGCTATTGTATGGCCGCTCGTGTTGCCCAACCCGTTTCTTCCTCTCTAGGCCGCCCTGGTCAGTTGTTACAGGCCTGTGCAGCCGCTTGGAAATGGGAAAGCCCCCGCGCCACCCCTCTTCCACGTGACACCAGATTCTACTCACTTGTTATGCCTCTGGAAGCCGGTACGTGGGTAGAGGGGGTCACTGCTGCTGGTTTCGTGGCTCCGGGCTGTGTCGGCTGCCGGCAGGCCTGTCTCTCCATGGTCCGTCTTCACGCCCCAGCCATCACCCTTCCCCGGTGTCTCTTTCATCACACCATTACTGAATGGGCCGGGTGGGGCAAAGAGGGGATGTGAATGGATCACAGCCTGAAGCGTTGCGGCCCAGGATATGGTGCTTCAGGGTCAGTTTTGGCAGAATTCATGGGGCTGGCAGGGAGTTTGCTTAAAATGTGGCTGCCATCTTAGGCTGCTTGGCTATGCCCCCTGGGTGTCCTTTTTTCTGCAGACATTAAGGGAAAATGGGTAATTATTTCAGTTCCCATATCCTGATAGATAATAGTTACAGAATATTTAAAAGGTGTTTGTGTTATGAGGACATCTAAAGATAGGGTACATCTGACTTTGTAGCACTTTACAAGAAACTTAAATCATATACAAATAAAATAAATCCAACTGACTTTTAGCCATACAGCATATATAAATTCATATTGATCTTGTGTTTCTTCTAAATAAATTTATGCATGTTTGTATTAATGTGTTTATTAATGCTTTTGAGAAATATATCTTAACATGAACTGTTTTCATGTTGTCAACATAATGAAAGCCATCTCCACATATGTCCGAATTAGGTGGATAACTGAATTTGTGTGACAATGGTACTTGGACTTCGTTACAGACAGCACAAGCACTGGTGACTGCCATTCTCCCCATCATACCAAATTAGACATGAAACAACACCATAAGCCACAGGCCACTCTTTTAATGTGGTCTATTGCAGTGTTTCTGTTTTTTCAATAATCATGTTCTGAATATTACTAGAGGCATCCAGTGAACAGTATATGTTGAATGACATCGCCAAAGTCAGTAGGTATGTCTTTGTATAGTGCACATAGACACACAGCATACATTATGACATTCACACGTATATTACAGATACATGCCTGTACGCAGATAGAGCAATACCCCAAAAGGTAGCCCTACTCAGACAGACTAGCACACCTAAAAATGTAGTTATTTCATTTGTTCTTAGCAGTTTTATATAACACAGACAAAGCTGAAAGGGTGCTAGAGCACTCTATATAGTAATAGTCACATACTAACAGTAAAAATGTTATACATAATAGAGTACATAATAATGTAATACCAGGTAGTGTATAGTAATGTAATACAGTTAAATAAGCTGAATAATGTATCCTGTGTGAATAGCATTCAGTAAGATTCAAACATTTGTCTAATAAATACCTGCTCTGAAAACTACAGTAGAAAAGTACGTTTTACAGTTGACAGTATGCTGAAATATTAGGCTTTTCAGATATTTTTTTAAAGTTTACAAGAATGGATTTGTCCTAGTGTCCGGTAGGATGGATTTCCATACACCAGGTGCACTTTCCAAAGTTAGATTGTTTTAGGGATTTTATCTTCCTAAATCCTGATAATATACTATTGAATACCCATGTGCCCTGTATTGTGAGCAGAAAGAAATGCATACACCTTTTTGTACACTAATTTACAGAGTACGCTGTTTGAAACACAGGTATTCAAGTATTTGTATGTTTATTTTTATGTAACATGTCACTAGGTAAAAGCAGAGACACACGCATGCATACCTTCACAAACTTGGTGAGACTCACAACAGTGATATGGTTAGGATTGCTGTTTTACCTTTGATAGGCCTAACATTTTGAGCAGTCGATGAATAGTGAACCTTCAAGAGAAAAGTGAGGTTTAAGACAATTTGGGAGAAGGATTAGTGATTAGGCTACTTTGCATGAGTCTGTGGAAAGGTACAGTCGAAGTAGGCCTCTTTCTGCACCTCTGTTGCTTCTTTCTGCACCTCTCTTGCTTCTTTCTGCACCTTTCTTCCTCTTTCTGGACTTCTGTTGCCCCTTTCTGCATTTTTCTTGCTTCTTTCTGCACCTTTCTTTCTCTTTCTGCACATCTCTTGCATCTTTCTGCGCTTCTCTTGCTTCTTTCTGTCGCATTTCTTCCTCTTTCTGTACATGTCCTACCTATGTAGGCATAGTTAGAAATTAGCATTTAAAAAACCTTAGAAATTCACTGAAAATAACACAGGTTTCAGGGACGTTATAGTTAGGGATTAGCATTTAAAAAACCTTAGAAATTCACTGAAAAAACCACAGGTTTCAGGGACGTTAAAGTTAGGAATTAGCATTTAAAAAACCTTAGATATTCACTGAAAAAAACAAAGGTTTCAGGGAGCTTAAAGTTAAGAATTAGCATTTAAAAAACCTTAGATATTCACAGAAAAAAACATAGGTTTCAGTGACGTGATAGTTAGGCTGATATTTCACTCGTACAAAAGCAGAGAAATTCAGCCGTTATAGTTATCTGGGCTAACTATAACTCGCGCCCCCGCAATGCATTGCGGATGACGTCACATATTACATCACTCATGACATGGTCAGTGACATCAGTGATGACATCACTGATGACATCTCAAATGACATGGCACCATCTTGTAGTGGAGATTCGCCTGAAAGACCATTATAGTTACTGATCCTATGTCATGGACCATTTCATATAAATCTAGACAACATTCAAATTAACGCAGTTTCCAAGATTTCAGTTGTAAATCAGATCAAATTCTGCTTAATTTCAGCAATTTATTAAAGCAGAAAGAAGCAGTGCATTTCTTTCGTCAATCATGGCGTATTCCTTTGCGTTTTATTAATTTCAATAATATTGTCCTCCATCAAATTCCTCAATTCACAGAACACCGCTATCTTCGGATAAAATCATCCAAATTCTGTTATCATGTCAGAAAAATTCTTAGCTCCTAACTCAGCATTATTTCATCCGTGTCATCTAATTCATTATATTTCAATATATCATATGTACAATTTACACACTCCATATTTAGGAATTATTTCATCGTTAAGTGCATTTGTGATTAAGCCCTGAATGGGTGATAGTGTTCCAATCACTTCAATTATAGTACTAATTACTCCCCTCACACCTTGATTCCAGTTATCTTTCAGTTCTTCATCCCACTACTTTGATTTCTTTATACTTCAAATCTTTAGTTAGCTTACTGCATTTCTTGTTTCATCTTTAAAGGTGCACTGTGCAGCTAGACTCTTGGCCGAGGTCGCGGAAACTGTCAACCCGGAAGTTAACAGACTTGTTAACATGTCCCTCAGGGAGGCCCATGTTCCGGTAGCCTGGAAACAGGCCAAAATCCTTCCTCTATTAAAAAAACCATCACTGGATCCTTCGAGCCCAGGCAGTTATCGGCCCATCTCCCTGCTGCCTAGTGTGGCAAAGGTATGTGAAAAAATAGTTACCAAACAGCTGACTGAGTATATTGAAAATGGGGGCCTATTACACCCGGCCCAGTCAGGGTTTAGGGCCTCGTACAGCACAGAGACAGCGCTGGTAGAAGTTTCTGAGGCCATTCGAGATTGTCTTGATGCCGGCGGGAGGGCAGCCTTGGTTTTACTTGACCTCTCGGCGGCATTTGACACCGTCCCTCATTCATTGCTGCTGACGCGTCTTGCTGCTGTAGGCATCTCTGGTACTGCATGGGGTTGGCTTAAATCCTTTTTGGAGGACCGGACGCAGCAGGTCTGGCTCCCCCCCTCATCGTCTTCACCACACAAGGTGTCTACGGGGGTTCCTCAGGGGTCCTCCCTGAGCCCTCTCCTTTTTAACATTTATGTCACCCCGTTGGTGAAATTGGCGGAGGATTTGGGGGCCAAAATCATTGCCTATGCCGACGATACCCAGCTGCTGTTTACCTGGGGGAAAAATGAGTATTCCACCTCCCTGGCTCAAAACTGTTTGACGAAAATCTTTCAGTGGCTGGCGTCTGCACAACTGAAATGCAACGAGGAGCTATCCGAAATCCTCCTATATGGAAAGTCCCCCCCCCAGTTTAGAGAAGCACTCTGGCCGTCTGATTCTGCTCTGCCAGCCTCTACGGGACAACCCGCCAAGAACCTGGGGGTTTGGTTTGAGGAGAATCTCTCGTTTGCGACCCAGATTGAGAAGCTTACTGGATCCTGTTTCGGACTACTTAAAGTCCTTCGGAAATTCTTTCCTTTTCTCCCTAGAACCGCTAAAGAGTCGGTTACCCGAGCCCTGATCTTATCCCGAGTGGACTATGCTAATGCTTTATACGTGGGTATCCCGGGTTATCTGCTCAATAGGCTGCAGGTTGTTCAGAATGCGGCAGCCAGGCTTCTTCTTAATGTCCCTGTCAGAAGTAGCATGCAACACCATCTGCGCGCCTTGCATTGGCTGCCCATAGCCGATCGGGTCAAATTCAAGTCTCTGGTTTTAGCCCACCGCGCCTTGCATGCCTCAGGCCCTATCTATTTACAAAAGCGCTTTTCTTTCTGTGCGCCGGCGAGACATCTGCGCTCTTCCTCACAACTTCTGGCCCTGGTTCCACGCTTCCGGCTGCAAAGGATGGGAGGCAGTTCCCTTGCCTTGAAAGCCGCGGTAGCTTGGAACGCTCTGCCGTTTGATCTTCGGAACATACAAGATCTCATTTTGTTTAAAAAGAAGCTGAAAACATTTTTATTTGCATAAATTGATCTCGTGGCTCCTCATGGTTCGCGCCGGGACACTCCTTGGAGTAGCCGCGCGCGCTATAAATGGAAATAATATAACATAACATAACACCCCTAACTCTTCCCCACTATTTATGGGTATTCGTAGATACAGGGTTGTTAGAAATTTATATTCCTCTGGCGAGAGCATTCCTCTTTTGTGCCACCTCAAGATTAATTCCTCATACACCTAGATACTATTCATGTATTCTGTGAATGTAATAGGGGCATAGTTTTCTGAATTATTCAATTGCTTGTACGCTTCTTTACAATAATTTTCCTTTGTTTGCATTACCACATTTCCGCCCTTATCGGAGGGTTTCACCACAATTTTTGTGTCTTTCTCAAGATTTTTTAATGCCTGTCTTTGTGCATACGTAATGTTATTTGCATTCCTCGTCTTATCGTTCCCCTCACGAAGCGCTAGAAAATCTTGATTCACTTTTTCTGCAAAAATGTCTATCACATCTATGGGTGTCTGTGGACAGAACTTCGAGACTGATCTAAAGGGACTCTGTGGTCCTGTCTTTGTTATCCCCAAGTTCTCTATCTGGTCCATATGGTCCATTCGAGCACTAGCCACTCGTGGTTCCTCATTTTCAAGTTCCTCCAGGATAGCCAAGGAATCCAGATCATTTCTTGTCAGGATATCCAGTCCCATCTGATCCGCCCCTTGCGGTTCAGTTTTATGTGCTTCTCCTTTCATTTTGAAATACTTGTACAGTTTAATTTTTCTTATATATTTGAACATGTCAATCCTTATTTGTGTGTACTCAAAGTTCTTGTTTGGGCAGATGGTCAGCCCTAGTTTAAGCACTGATTCTTCCCCTGGTGTCAATTTTCTAGATGTTAGATTAATAATAGTTAAATTCTCTCCTTCTGCTCCCTTCTCTATTGTCTGTACTTGGTATAGCGTCTGCTGCGGGTGTTGCGAGTTGTGGTCTCCTTTCTTTCGTTTCCACCCGCCCCTTCTCATTGTTCTGCGTCCCGTGGTTCTGGTGGTCTCCCTTTTCCCCCTCTTAACCACGTTTGTCGTATGAGGCTGAATTCCTCGTGAAAAGGGTGTGGTACCCCAGTTTTTGTAACGAAGCAGTACGAATAAAATCCAGAAGAGGATTTAACCCCCACATGACTGCTGGTCTGATATATACATTACTGCTACTCTCCAATCAGACCAGTACTCGTGGGGGGGTGTTAAATCCTCTTCTGGATTTTATTTGTACTGCTATGTATATATATATATATATATATATATATGCTGCAGACCAGGCACACCTATCCGTGACCACAATGGACAGCACTCACGGAGTTCGTTGTAAAATGCTTTATTGTGCAAAGAACCTCCCTCCAACAGACGCGTTTCGCCACACGGCTTCCTCAATGTCGGTTAGTTTTTCATTCACGCAATTCTTTTAAAATACATCATCTATCACGTGACTAAAAGTGAAAACAAAAGATGGACTTACACTTCATTGATTACCATTTCATGGCGGCCATCTTAAAACATGTTAAAATAAACAGTGCCTAATCCCAAAGTGCTAAGTGCTGTGCAAATTACGCTTTAAAACCCAATATGATGACAAATAAATACATGTTATTACATTTCAGAATTGTACTATAATCAAATCCATCTATATCACAATTACTAAAAACATATATTATTGCTCTAAAAATTATTTCTTTATAAATTCATATATATACACACATGTTCATGAGTGTCTCAACAATTCTTTTAAAACATTTTTTACATTTAATGAATAACATTCAAATTACTAAAAGAATGGGAGACTATTTACGCCTTGTGTATAATATAAGAGCCATTGTCATCAGTATATAAACATAATTGTGCCCTGTATGGGCAATTTAAAAAAAGGGTTATACTATGGGAGCCAATGAAGTATTGGATTGGAAAGCAGCTAGATTTTAAGATTGTTATTCATCTAAGGATATCTCTTCATCTTTTTTGGTTTTCATTTTTATTTTTATATTTTGTTTATTGTTTTACCCCAAATGTACCCACATCTCCTCATCATTATTCAGTCCAATCAGCATCTTGGTTTGAAGGTCAATGATATATTTAGATTCCAAGATGCGTAACTGCTGCACTCTGTTGCCACCTCTCTCCTTTTTATTGATCTGATCAATACAATAAAATCTGAGGAGGTCCCTGTTGCTTTGATGGAATTTTTCAAAATGACGCGCAACAGGTTACGTAGCGTCTTTATTAGTGATGGCTCGCATATGTTCCAAAACGCGTTTTTTTGTTGGATGAATAGTACTACCAATGTAGCGCTTGGAACATGGGCATATTAGACAGTAGACTGTAAAATCGGAGTTGCAGTTCAAAAATTTCTCAATCTTACGGATGGGCCTCGGATCCCCTGGCCTACCTGGATAATTTACAACTTTACTACTCTGTTTACAGGCTTTACATCGCTGACAAGGATAAAAACCCGCTATATTTAAACGATTCAAGGGTTTGGGGTTTGATTAAAATGACTGTGAATCAGATGGTCACCCACTGATTGGCATCGTTTATATGTGACCATTGGTCGACTTGGGAGATTATTCTTTAAGATGCTATCTGTCTGCAGGATATGCCAATTTCTTTTAAAGATCTGTAGAATATCACTTGATTTTTCGTTGTAGCTTGTTATCATTCTTATTATGCCCACATTTTCTTTTTCTTTTACCATTTTAGGACATTTTGCTACTACTAAATCCCTTCTATTGATCTTATCAACCCTACTTTCTGCTAAATTCAGGTCTGCATTTCCATAGCCTCTTAGCCTAAAGCGGTCTAAAGCCTGATCTTTGGCTTCCTTGTAACTCTGCTCCGTAGTACAGTTCCGTTTAAGCCGCAATAGTTCTCCAAATGGTATGTTTTTTATGAGGCTTTTAGGATGATGGCTACCTGCATGTAAAACTACATTACCCGCTGTAGGTTTTCTATACAAGCGGGTTAACAAGGTAGAATTTTCAGTATAGACTTCAACATCTAGGTAGGTAACCGACTTATCACTTATACAGCTTGTAAATTTCAAATTTAGTTCATCATTATCTAGTGAAGCAACATACTCCTCAGCCGAGGAGCGGCTGCCCCGCCAAATAATAAAAAGGTCGTCGATATACCTAACCCATAATATCATATTTCCCATCCAAGAATCTTGTGTCTCTCCCCAGGCTACGTGCTTCTCCCACCAGCCCACGAATAGATTCGCGTAGCTGGGGGCAAAGCACGCACCCATCGCGGTTCCGCGTTGCTGATGGTAAATCTGGCCTGCAAAGGTAAACATATTATTATGTAAACTGAAATGGATCATGTCTAACAGCAACTTGTTATGTTTTTGGAATTTAAGCTGTCTTTTGTTAAGGAACCACTCCACAGCTTTTAAACCATCTACATGTTTGATGCATGTATATAGGCTTGTTATGTCTAGTGTAATTAACAACATATCATCATCCCATACAATTCCATCAACCAGTCTCAAAAAATCTTGGGTATCTTTGATATAGGAAGCCAGATCTCTAACTAGAGGTGCCAGGAAAGAATCAATATATATGGCAGTATTTTTTAGAAGACTGCCTATAGAGGCAACAATGGGCCTACCTGGTGGATTACACAAATCTTTGTGCACCTTTGGTAGGTGATAAAAAGTGGGCAAAATTGGCATATCACAATATAAAAACAAATATTCGTCTTGCCCCAGCATCCCATCATTTTTCCAGTCCAATAATAACTTGTGATAGGTGCTAATACATATCAAATAGTCTTTCCGTTGTATAGGACTGTAACATTCTTTATCTCCCAGTTGTCTCATGGCCTCTTTTTGATAATCCTGTTTATTAAAAACAACCATATTCCCCCCTTTATCAGAGGGTTTTATCTCAATACTGGTATCTTCCCTCAATGTTTTCAAGGCCTCCCATTGTTTCCTCGGTAAATTATAATGTCGATCTTTCTTGATACTCTGTTTAGCCAAGTTTTTTAAGTCTGTGATGACTGCTTCATTAAAAACATCAATAGCATCGAAGGGAGTCTGTGGGATTGTTTTTGATTTTCTTTTAAAAGGACTGTGACCTCCAGTTTGAGAAATACCAATACTATCTAGATATTCCTCAATGTTAATGTCTGTTTCATTTGCGGAGGTATCAAGACTTTGCAATGTTAATAATGTCTGAAGATCATGACCTGTCAATGATTCCAGATCTATTTCATCATGATTTTGTTCTTCAATTTGTATCCCACTTGATCCTTTTTCAGGATGAAGAAGAAATATTTTTCGTTATTTCAACTTCCTGATATATTTAAAAAGGTCTATCCAATTCTCAACATAATTATATCCTGAAGTCGGACAGAAGGTTGGACCCATTTGCAAGATTTTAATCTCATCATGAGATAACACTCTATTTGAGAGATTGATCACTGTTTGTTCTCCAATTTCATTTACCATTTGCCCCTTTTTGCCCCTGCTGCGTGTCATTCTTGGTGTTGGGGCATCTTCTCCCACGCCTCCTACTTCTCCTTGTTTTCCGCCTTTTGTATTCTTTGTTTTTATTTGTTGTGGGGGTGGGTGCGTAGTGCCGGTCTCTGACGTATCTCCCTTATTAGCTGATATTCTTGAAAAAAGGGGATTCAAGACTCGCCTCTCCTTGGTGCGTGTTGGCCGTTTGTTCCCCATCCGAAGTTTCCACTTCTGATTCTGAAGTATCCTTATTTGTTGTAGGATTTCCTCCTAGTTGTTTCAGGGCCTTTCGTGGCGCATCATATTTCCGGGCAAATGTTAAAACGCGACCTGTTAAATAGTCCTGCTCGTCCCTCTGAAATTTAGACTGTTTGCGGCGTCTTATTATTGCCTCATAGTCTTTCAGACGTGTCATCATTGTATTTCTCAATTCATCGCTGCGTTTTGTATCCTTTTCTTTGTTTATGAGTTCCTCCAATTTCTTGATCTCTGCTGTAGCCTTCTCATGATCACTCCAGGCATATTTGATAAGTATTTTAACCATTCCCTTTGCTGACTCCGTTGTGTGATCTGCCCACTCCTTTAATAATAAAGGGTCGGGATTCTCATAGGACGGCACTGTAAAAATACGCAGTCCTCTTGGTATGCGGTCATAATCTATATACCGCTGCAGTGAGGTAGCCTCCCACCATTTTCGTAGCTCCCTTTCATGGGCTTTCTCCAGAGATTGAAATAAAATCACAAGATTAGATGGGGGAGACCCTCCCGTCGCACCTGCCAGGGGTTGTAGTTGTTTTGTTCCTATTCCTGGTTTAAAAATATCCTTAGCTGCTTCCTCTCGCTCCCGTAGATTTGACATATTTATTCTGAAACTTTAAATAGCACAGTTCTGTAAGTTTGTCTGTAAATTCAGCAACACCTGGGAGGCCTTTGCACAAAATAATACTCCTCCTCGGGATAGAGACTCTGTTTATATTATTATTGTTAATTGCTTGAACGAAAACAGCGAGGCTCACTCACCGGCAACTCAGCATCGCAGTGCCCGGGCAGCCGCTCGGAGTCCGCGGTGCATCTATCCCCGGCAGGAAAACCACGCCGTCTATGGTCCAAGCGGATGCAAGTTGTAGAACCGTCATGCGTTCACAACAGTTACTTCGTTGTCCATGTAGAGTCCCCGGGCTGGCGGTCAATTGAATTTGAAACACAGAACGTCACCGCCGTGAGTGCTGTCCATTGTGGTCACGGATAGGTGTGCCTGGTCTGCAGCAGTAACGAGCGGTTCACCACCGCTGGATTTAGCACCCGGGGAAGTAAGGAGCGGCGGCGGTGACGTTCTGTGTTTCAAATATATATATATATATATATATTTTTTTTTCTTTTCTCCAAAACGCCCTTGCGCTCAAGAATGCACTCGACAATGCTCTTGCCCTTCGGGTATTGTTAACCTTGCTGCAGCACGCTGTCTCTCCGTCCAAACTTGGCAATCATGCTCGACGCGTTTCAAGGTATTCGCCTCTTAATCATGAGCTTCACACAAAGGCACAGAAGGCTCACCTGTTCGTTCACTTTACCTGTGGAACTGCAATTACCATCATGCTATGTGGCGTTTACTGCAAGCCACGCCCACTGAGGGCTGTCTCATTCAACAATAAAAATGAAGTGAACGAACAGGTGAGCCTTCCGTGCCTTTGTGTGAAGCTCATGATTGTTTATTGTTTATAGATAATACACTTTTCTTATGTAATGTCTACAAGTCATTCGTCAAATAGTCATCATTGCACTATTGCATTATTTCTCATTACCTGTCCTGTCACAAACATTCTATTTAAAATGATCTATTTACAATCATCATTGCACTATTGCATTATTTCTCATTACCTGTCCTGTCACAAACATTCTATTTTTACAATGATCTGAAACACAGATAAGCTAATGGTAAAGTCGTTATATCTCATCAGTATACCTTTTCTAGGATACGCTCTACAAATCATATCATAACATAACACAACATAACATAACCTAGGAAATTGTATGGGTACCTTCTTCCAAAATATTCAATAAGTTGCTTTTTGGTTGTCCCATTTGGTTATATATCTCCAGTCACCTTCACATTAGACCGCTTTACCAGAAGACTATGTTAAAACCGTGTTCCTTTGGCCATAGCATTGATGTGTACTTAAAAAATAATGTTCTTTGGCCAAGAAATTCAGCGATCCCAACAATTAAAATATTAAAGATTAATACAGTAATGTAAGTTGAGCCATGTTTGAATGTGGGTCGGTAGCTAGGTGGTGATAACAGGAGGAACTCTGTTTTGAGTGGGCTAAGCTTTAGGTTGTGGTCCTTCATTTAGGTTTGGTTATCCTTGAAGTCTCTGGCAGTTGATTCATAATCTTTACAAAGGAAATTGTCAGATATAGCTGGGTGGCCACAGAATAAATGTGGTATGAGATGTCTGTAGAAAAGAATCATATGCGTGGCATACCCCAGATTTTTGCCTTATCTGTTTTTGATGGCTGTGGAAATCTGAACACTTTATCCCTGCTAAGCAGTAGTAAAGTGCCTGTGCTCCCTTTTCAACATGTTTGAATTGACATACACTTAATTGCCATATTTAACTTACATAAAAGCCCCTAGTATATGGTACAAGGGTACCAGGGCCTGTAGGTGAAATGCCTCTAGTGGACTGCAGCACCTATTGTGCCATCTACTACAGTGGCAGTGCAAACATGGCTTCAGGCCTACCATTGGAGCCTGAGAAAAGGAGTTTACAAACTACAGTTTGATCTGTTAGAATAAACTCTTTTGATAGGTCTAAACATTCCCTTTAAAAATGAGTAAGTCACCCCTAATTAGGCCTTGTAGCCCATAAAGAAGGGTGCATGGTATTTAAAAAGTAGGACATGTAGAAAGTTAATGTTAAACATGTCCTTACAGTGGCTAGTCCTCTTGCGTGAGAGACTTACTAAAAACATCAAATTACAAACATACAGAGTCACTTATGGAATCTTATCTCCAGCCTAACCAAAAGTATATCTACTCCAATCTAGCGGCATCAATAAAACAAAAATTTCTGAGATTCCGTTTACTGTATACCCAACCGTAAGAGTTTGAAGGCCCTTGCAATTTAAAATCAAGCTCCCTGACTGTAGACTTTGCAATTATCGAAATTAATCTTTAGATCATATTGTCTGTCTCTGCCTGGGCTGAGTGATATCTGGAGAAATTATTTATTACCCTCCTTCAGGCAGGGAAACTGATACGATTTCTGAACATACCTTATGATAGACTTAAAGCAAAAGATAGCATAACTAATGAGCATGCAAAGACAACAGCTTAAATGTTATGCCCATAGAAGGGCAGGACATTTAAAAAAATCTTTTGTTAATTATGATCTTTATGAATGTTATTCTGTATTGGGTGATTATTGCTCTTTTCATTTCTTCTTTTTCTTCGCTTGTTTAACATATGTTATATTGTAATCAATTTTTACATTTATATAATAAACACATACAGACCCCCGTGATTAGCACCTAAAAGCTATTTTTATTGTAGCAAGGCTGGCTGTTTGATAGAAAAGCATTGGGATCCACTATTGAATCTAATGTTATCTTTGGCTAGAAAATAGCTCGAAACATCATTCAAGAACTCTTTGTAATATTGTTTAAATTCCCAATTGAATGGTCTTACATTTTCCCTGACTAAAGCCTCTGGAGGCTAATTTGCATTAGTCTCCAGCTGCAGCGCTCTGAGTGCTCAAGCCCTAAATAAGACATAAACACTATTCCCAGAGCAGAGACAAAGGCCTTGGTGTTTTTGGTCATCTGTAAAGATGCCCATTTGAGCAGTGCCCAAGAACTTAATTTACTTCAAAGAAGACTCGCCTGGCAAAGGCAGATGTCAGATGACACCTGGACAGGTTGATTCTTTTGCTCTCCCATTTAGGCAGGAAGGGAGTTGCCCCCAGAACTGGTTTTGAGTGACCACAAAGGAGGGGTTGCTCATTTCCATGGCCACACCTCTGAGGAGGGCACATCGACTCTTAGGCAGGCAGGATTTAGGCAGAGAGGGGCACTGTGGAATTGTTTGCATATGGGCACACAGGAAATATTGCACAAGTGGGTATAATAACCCCTGGGAACTTTTACCTCATTGGTTAGGGAGGAACTAGGAGTCACTCCCACCCACAACCTGGTGCCAGGCATAAAGTTAGCATCCCCAGAACTCTTCTCAGAATATTACTGGACCTGAGGGAGATCAAAAGAGGACTGAACCTGCTGTCTGAGACGGACCTTAGAGGAGCCCTTAATGACTGGACCTGCTCCTTCTTGTACACAGGACAAAGAAGTGTTCCAGCTACAGGTTGCAAGAGGCTTTACCTGAAGAGTCTTAGCTGACCAGTTCCAACTCGACCTGGTCTGGACCCTGCAGGTGGCCTCTGATGAAGTGAGTCCTGAAGCCTAAGTGCTGTTCCTGAAGTCCTGGAACTGTTGGGTGTGTCTGGCTCAACTTCTCCTATCACTCCTGAAAATGTGGAACTTAATTGCTTTTTGGCTGTAAAGACCTCTGGAGGACCAGAACGAACCTGCCAAGCTGATCTGACCAAGGTGCGTTGCCACTGAACTGAAGATTCAGGTTTCTCCTACTCTGAGCTTTTTTGCAATGGCAAATACACCCTGCAGCCTTGCCCCACTGGAGGAATCAGAGCTCCAAAAAAGTGACTAAGAGCAACCGAAGAAATCTTGACTGGGTGAAGGCACAAAGAGTATCTGGGCAGAGATGGACATTTCCTGTTCGTGAAATTTAAATTTCACCTGCCCTGAGCAGTCCATCCAATTTCCAAAGGTTTCACAGGGACTTCGTCTGACAGCTTTCTGACCTCATGAAGCCCTCCAGGGCTACAGTCTGCTGAGCCCTCCAGCGCTACAGTCTGCTGCCTTTCCCGTTGATGACTTTGGACTTCCAGTTTTGAGACTAAGGGCCTGATTTAAAGTTCAGTGGATGGGTTACTCCATAGTATATAATGCTCTTGTAATATCGTGGATGGAATATTCATCATGTTTGTGACGGAGTATCCCGTCTGCTGAACTCATAATCAGGCCCCAAGTCACAAGATATATCCTCTGACTGGGACAAACCTGGTCCCTGTATCTTACCTGCACTCCATCACGGTCGACCTCTGATCATGCCTACTGCCTGGTCTGCGACGACCAGTTGACCATGATTGGCACTTAACGTTGTTTGGTGCTATTTTCATTTATACCATTAAAAATTCATTTCTCCAGTTCTACTTATTGGGTTTATGTCATTTTGATCCCATTTCCTTTATTAAAATATACTCTATTTTCCTAATTTTGATTGGGATTCTTATTATGTTGTATTTTTACTTAATAACTGTTCGGTTCTGCATTAGTGCTTAACACATTGCCTCGAAGTTAAGCCTGTCTACTCTGTGCCATAACTCTTTGCCATAGTTGCATTCTCTGTACTTCAACCTTACCCAAAGCCTTGTTAAAGTTTCTGTGGAAGATCATTTTCCTCAAAGAAGCATTTTACTTTGGTCTCTATTCAACTCTCTAGGAGATTGGCCTGGAAGGGAAGAATAAAGAATGGCAGATGTTATTCATATCTGCAGGTTTGATCAGTGAAGACAAACCAACATACATTAAGGCACCTATGCACACAATCATAAATCAAAAAAGAGTGAACCGCACCGGTCCTGATGCCAGAGTTGCACAAGTGTTATCTCAGAAATCCTCAACTAGTAATTACCACCAGCGGTAAATATGGTCTCCACTGGGGTGACCTAGTGGGTAGCATCTTCATCGGGTTCCGCACCTAGGTATTCGCTTCTTCAGGTGAGTAACACCTTCATTGAGAGGGGAATTGTCTGTCAAAAGATACTGATGTGATCTGTGCACTAAGAATGAAAGTACCTCCTGTGCTTCAAAACTGAACTTTAATATGAAAAAGGGGATGTAGTAAGGTTAAACAATAGATAGGGTGATGTGATTCGGACACATTACCAGTCCTTAGCATCACACGTAATTGGTCGACATGTTTTGGTCATATGTGCCGCTATGCATCCGTGGCCTTTATCAGGACCTATTTTGATCAGATCTCTTGTGTAGTTATTAGTTGGTATTTTGTGAAGGTTAAGTGCACTAACTTATGGGTCTTTGTTATTTTTGTAGAACAGAAGCTTTTTATATATACATGTGTGGTTTCTGCCTGCAATGGGAGGGAGTCAAGAGGTTGTAAGTACATAAAGAGACTAAACATATGTTTTTTGCTCTGTGCCAGTCTCCATCTAATCCCGAAGTGTTGCGACATTCACTGCATGCATATACACCCAGATAGTGCAGGATGTTTTCTGGAGCTGCACTATAGCAACCGTCTCCTGTTGGGTAAACATGCAATTTCTTGGTCTCTGTCAGAGATTCGGACAATGAATCTGTACAATGGTCCTTGCAAACGTTCAATAAAACCAGTGAAAATCAAATTAAAAACAGTGTATTTGAGAATGGTAGTGTTTTCCTTATGTCTCATGAGGACAAATGGTGTTTCTAAACTTCACATGGGGTGGGTGTGCCCCTGGACTGTTATCAAACGCGGATTGGTATGGAGGCTGGCATCCGCTCGCATTGTCGTTTTTCATCTGTGTGCTAAAAAATGTTGGTATTGCGCTACTTTGAAACTAAATAGCTCTCCAAAGGTGAGTGGCTATGCGGCGCTTGGTCTGTTCAATTTTCTGTCTTAAAATGTGCGTTTGAACTGAAAAATACTATTATAAGAAATTGGTAATTGCCTTCGAGACATGAGGAAAACACTACAGTTCTTGAAAACACTATTTTTAATTTGATTTTTACTGGTTTTATTAAATGTTTGCAAAGACCATTATACGGATTCATCGGCCAATGAGCCGTATCTCTTACAGAGACTACGAAATTGCATGATTACCCAACAAGAGACGGTAGCTCTAGTGCAGTTCCAGAAAACAATCTACACTATCTTGGTGTATATGCATGCAATGAATGTAGGAACACTTCGGGATTAGATGGAGACTGGCACAGATAAAAAAAACTAGTTTTTTTCTCTTTTTGCACTTACAACCTCTTGTCTCCGTCTGATTAGAGACAGAAAAACATATGTATATATAAAAAGCTGCTGTTATAGAAAAATAATGAAGACGCATAAGTTAGTGCGCTTGCCCGCACACATATACCAACTAGTAACTACACAAAGGTTCTGATCGAAATAGGTGCTGATGAAGGCCACAGACCCTTAGGGGCACATATGACTTACGTGTGATGCTAAGGACTGGTAATGTGTCCAAACCACATCACCCTATCTATTTTTTAACCTTACCCTTATCCCCTTGTTCATATTAAAGTTCACTTTGTAGCATAAGAGGTAACTTTATTCTTAGTGCCCAGATCCCACCCGTATTGTTTTTCAGACATTTTCCCTCACGATTGAGGTGTTACTCACCTTGAGAAGTAAGTACCCAGGTGCGGAACCCGATGATGATGCTACCCACTAAGTCACTCCAGTGGATATCATATGTACCGATGGTGGAAAATACTGGTTGAGGATTTCTGCGATAACACACTTGTGGAACTCTGGCATCAAGACCGGTGTGGTTCACTCTTTTTTGATTTATGACAGTATGGTTAATGGTAGTCGAGTGAACCCCTCTCAGCTTCTGTCTCCCCTCACAGACCAACAGACCTACGGCCATCTATGAATCCAGGCAAACAAATGTTGACACCACAATTCCAGACTGACACACACACAGAGGGCCCTGTGCACACAGATGCTCCACCATACAGGGCTGTGTGCAAATCCAACAACAAAATGACTCCTGTAAACATGGGCAAGCTACACTCACACAGATTCTGATACTGTCAGACGCAACAGATAGTGTTAGACAACATATCTGAAATCACAAATAGGTAGGCAGATGGAAAGGAGGTCGATGGGCAGGCAGAAGGATAGATGGATGGATAGACAGATGACATACCTACTGGCACCCAGAGGCCAACACACATACTGCTACCATGTTGAATGTCTAAGTGACATGGTAGGCTGTCTGACCATATAACGTAAAGGCATTCATGCACACAGACATTTGTGATCACACTACACTCACGTGCACACATCGACACACACACACACACACCCAACTGGCACACGTGTGAGATATGGATAGACGGACAGAGGTATGGATAGCAGAGAGATGAACAGATGCATATTGGATGTATGTATGCATACATGTCACTGAGGTAATACAGGTTTCATGCCCCTTATTCATTAGCCCATGTGAAAAGGAAAACACATTTGAGAGGGAGAAATAAGTGTAGTGTGAAAACCCATCAATCCTTCTTTTTTCTAAGCTGAATCAATTCTACTGGATGGTGTAATAGTTCAGTCTCTAAACCTATTTAATCATTGCCCCCTTTGGTAGTCTACCATTGGTAAAATACAGGAAAAGTAAAAAGTTTATTAAACTTGAAAACATTTTTTAAATATGTGTATGTTAAATATTAATGTAAATTAATTTTACATATTTATTTTAACAGAATAAAAAAGTTACAGCACTATATTAACGTAATTTTGAATTAACAATTAAATTAATGTAAATATATTATAGTAAATTACATTTATTATTCTTAAGTTTAAATTTTAAAAAGTCCGACCTAAAGTAAAAAAATATATTTTTAAATTATATATTAATAATTAATGAAAGTGATTTGTAAAATTCATGAAAGCTAATATAATTATATTTTAATAGAACATTGTTATCTTAATTTTAATTTAAAAAGGTGATTCAAGTATTTTACAATAAAATTAAAAACATGTTTTATTTTCAGATATTTTTTCAAATGTTACATTTAAATTGCTAATATTTTTAACTATTTCAACTATTTTAATTTAATTTTACATTATTTTCTATTGGCCTTTATTTTAATTACCTTCCTCTATTTTTTTGTATGGGAAGGTTTTGCAGTACCTTTTATTGGCCATGGGTGGTGCTAGACTTACTCGAACTCTGGGCTGGAGTGCATTTACGACTGTTTTGTGTCCTTTTTGGCAGTAGGTACTATCGACTTGCAGGTATGTGAATAAGAGTGAGCTTACTCTTTTGTGGTTGGGTGCATGCCCCGCTCTATAACACCCCCTAGCCCTTCTTTAACTTCTCCTTACTCTTCCCTAAACCTCTCCCCTTTAGTTGTAAAAAAAAAATCCCCATTTTCCAGCCATTCCCCCATCCCTCCTCATTTACTACTAAAACATATACCTACGTGTGCATAGACTCCGCAATGGGGCATAGACCCCGGATTGTAGCTTGTGAATAGCATTTTATAGTGCATTTGTAGTACTATTGTAGTACTGCAAAATGTATTACAAAGCACAGTTTAAAAGTAAGTCAAGTAAATAAGCACAGAACAGGGTTTCTCTTTGCTAAACAACTAGATTTAGCTTGACTCCGTGCTGCAATGCTGCACTGGTTTATGCATAAAAAGGAGCATTCAACAATGGGAAGAAGGTAGCAGTAGCAACAATTGAACTGGTTCCATTGCTCGCAAAGAAACAATTAAGCAAGTTAAAAGGTTGATGGAATGTTAATGCTGTATCTAATTATGACAATGCTTCGAAGGAAATTGCATGCCCAGGGCTTAATGTCAAAGTGGAGGTCCGGTGTGATTGTAGAGTTGGAATGACACGAATGGAAACATCTGCTGTGCTCTCTTGTACTCTCCGAGGGCATGGTGGAGCAACCGGCCCTGTACTCTTTGTCTTTATAATATATTATAACAAGCATTTGCAATGTAATAGGTCTCGCATTTATGCAGTTTGAGCTATTGGCATTGTAATGACAAGGCCCTTTATTTAGGTTTTGGTTTTCAAAACATAAATAAAAGGTATTGACATTTACAATGCCAATAGCTTAAACCCGTAAATGCGTAGACCTATTGCATTGCAAATGCTTGTTTATTTTTTAACTGGTTTGTAGGCCAGGTTCTCAGTCCTCTTGCTGTCAGTTGCAGCTGTCCTTCACAACTGGGCCTGGCTGTCCAGCCTCCGCAGCAGTGCGAGAGTTAACTGGGATTCTGGATCTGGCCAGCAGCCTCCTTTGGTTATGAACCTTCTTAAACACCTACCACTTAGTTTCCTCAGAGGAAAGCATCCCAGCCAGCAGGCGCTGCCCACAGCATGTGTAGATTCAAATGCTTATGGCTCAAGTCAGAAAAACTTGCTTTGGCTGTACTTAGAAGCAGATCCTGTGGGATAGAGATTCAAGTCAAATGGGGGGAGCAGCTTTTACAGAGCCCCTCTAATAGACATTGAGGGTTATCCTTGCACAGACAGGAGGCAACTTTTCATTCTTCTTCTCCAGGCAGGTTGTTAACTCAAGGAGGCCATACCAGGGCTTTTAAAAGGGATATCTAGATTGACAAAGCTGGGGGCCCACAGTAAAACCCTAATTAGTTCCCACACTCTACACCACCCCCTTTAACTACAGTAAGATGTGTTTCATGTTGATGAAGAGTAACTTGTAACACTTGTAATTTGTTGGCAGCACAAATCTAACATGATTGTACTTCTAGTAAGTGAGGCAAAGCTCTCCCTGGCCCCCAGGCCTCCCCACTCCTCCAACAGCACCCAGTTAAATCCAGTCCACCACAAAGGCATTTCCCTACCTTCTGGTAGTGCCACAGAGCACCATCAGGACAAATCAGACGCGCCAGAGTCTGGAGTGGATCACGTTGTGACAAGGCCTAAGTGACACCAGACCTCCTCATGGTCAAACGTCAGGGCAGGAGACCACGCTGATGCTCCCAGGCATCTTCTGGGAATGTGTGGGATCCCTTTGATACTTTGAGTTGGTAGGTGCAGGTGATCGCCTGAGAGGTGCAGCTGCGCCAGCCCCAAGCTGTGAGTACCCCATGAACTCACGCCAACTGGCTTGGCACACACAATTCTCTAACTACCACCAGAAGTGACCGAGGTCACTAAAATCTGCCTGTATATGCTTTCTTCAGGCCAAGCTACCTGTCACCAAGATGGCAGCCTCTCTGTGATGTTTTCCAGCCTTTTCTCATAGATTGGAGCAGAGTTGTTCTATGGAGAAGTTTTTAGGTAGTGCTCTGGGTTGAGTGGCGATGTATTTTTTAGCACTATGGGGTACGCTCTAGTGCCCGGGATGTATGGCACGCTACAGTAACAGAGGATACTTTGGTTGTGACATCACTACACACATCAATGGCAGCCACCTAATTCTCAAATTATTTCTCACTGGTCTTATTAACGCCGGTCTCTTCTTATATATTTATTGGACTATTATTAGTCGTCCCATGAGCTGCTACGTCCTCAAATCTGCCTTTAATGGTTCCAAGACTAAGTTTAAAACAAGCGCAAGGCTTAGACAAAGTGTTTCCTTTTATTTACACGTTATTAGGCCCTTCAGCCCGGACTTGGCTCGCTTGCACCAATAAATACAAACGGATCAGCAATTTTCCAATCAGGGAAAATATATATTTTTCTTATTACTCACTCGTTTTCTAAATATAAAAAGAGAAATTAACAGCATATATTAATACAATACAAAATGTAGTCACAAGATATCCAAAAAAAGAAGATGATCTGGAAGCCCTGGGCACTTCTGGTTTATCTGAGCAACAATACTTGAGCGCTTTCTAACAAAGAGTGTCCATAGTGGGCCCAGGAGGGGTGGATTCATGCCAATTTCTGGGGAAAACCACAACATTTCAAAATGAATTCCTTTCAGTTTCAATGCCAGCAAAGGTGTTTTATGTATCCATCACTCCAGTAGGCCCAGTAACAACCCCAAACTCCCGCAGCCCACTCTAAAGCAATCAGATCACACAACATAGTCCCGTAATGGCTCCAATAATCCCTACACTGAAGGCCATTATCGCCCAAAGTGACCCAGACCAAAGGCAGGGTTGTTTAGTAACATGGGGATGCACAGAGACACCCAGGGGCCCCATGCGGGGTCAGAGGCCTTCATCCCGCCCAGGCTTTAAACATCTGTTCTTTGCACGACCTGCCTGGAGAAGTAAACTCAAAATTAGAAAAATGAAAGTACCTGCACCCGATTACAAACTGCTACTGTCAACACATCACTGGTGGCTTCAGAGCGCCTGTGGTGTAGATGAAATGTTGGCACTTGCCAGTGCGTGCTCTTTTCACTTTGTGCTTTACGGGGGAAGAAATGGGTTTGTACTTTCGTACACCTGTTTCACGTCAGCGTATTTGCTGGCAGCGCTGGACACTGGGTAATGGTGAAACCAGACCTCGGGACACGGCAGACTACTGATGGCTGCGTTACACACTACCTGGGGCCAGCGTGCAGTTACACATGTACAGAAACTGCCTGTACGGAGCACCAGCATTACAGCGCACGCTATAGATGGAGACGGAAACTAAAACACGGCGTTTGATTTCAATGGAGAATCAGTGATTCGCACCACGGGGCTCTTTGTTAACAAGTGTTAGACAGACAGGCGGTCTCGGAGCTGCCAAGCGGCCCCGTGCCAGGGGCCTCATTTGCCCACCACAGCCCACTCTCGAGGGCTCCTAGGCCCGTAAGTACCCAGGTAAACGCGAAACTCTAAATCCCAGAATTCAATGCTGCTGGCCACAGAGATCTGATTACGTCACAGGGATTAACTTGCCCGGGTCAGGAGTTTGAACCCCTGCCAATTCAACTAGCATTTAATGTTGTCCAAGGCCCAATTGAGAAATATGAAACTGTGTAATGACAACAGCCATTGCTTACAGTGCTTAGAAACAGAAGAAGTGAGGCACTATACAAAAACAGTTCTTATGCAGGGCGCGTTCAGACATCCATGCACCTGGCAGCACTCCCTGCGCACTAGTGCCACACAGGGAGGTTGAAGGCGTCACAGATGACACAGGAAACACGGCCGGTGTGCCGTCTCCCTGCATCACTTTAGCAGGGGAATAAAACAGGGCGGACTCCGTTATAAAAACGGAAGCATTCATTGGAGTACCTTACACCCACAGGGCCGGAGTGTTCAGTCAAAGAGGTGCATAAGAACAAAGGCGAGACACTAAGAGCGTCGGCAGCAGCCAGGATCAGATAGGATCTACGTTGGCTCAGCATCTGGGATTAGCAGCTGTTAGCTGAACCCTGCACAGCCGTGCACACTGTCCCCACAGTAGCCCACAGGTCCAGACACCCCACGCCTCACACGTCTGCACCACTCAAGAAGTCAAGACACGCGGGGGCACCTCAAAAAGCAAGTGACATTACCAGTACCTGCTCACATTTCCATCTTGTGGTCGGAAGCACGGCCGCCAAGTCCCGCCGCCAGACAACTATATTACGTTTCGCGTTGTTTGCCCCCCACAGGGGCTCCTTCTGGGGCTATTGTTAGGAGACAAAGACGCCCCTGTGAACTGTCTGCAGAGGCCCGGGGCCAGGAGATACAGGGCTGGGGGCACGGGCGTGTCTCAAAGTCAGCAAATCACATAAAAAAAACAATGACGTGTAAAAAACTTCAGACAGCGAAAACAAATCAATCAGGTTTACAACTTTGTCGCGAGAGCACACACTTTAAACAAAAATCACAGATAAGATCTGCAGGCTGTAACTGGAAACAGGCAGCGAGCAGAAGAACCCCCTGAACGCAGTGGTTCCCAAACTTTTTTGACTCGCGGCTCCTTTGACCAATTGGCCGTAGGCCGCGGCTCCCCATTACATTACTATTTTTTGGTGGGAGAGAATGTAAGGCCGACCTCGGTAGGACTTCCATTTTAATCCCTGAAAATAATAGGAATGAAGGTATGGAGAGCTTCTCATATCATTTTCCTATAATCGTTCACTTTTGAGGTCCTGCTCAACTGACTAAATCAAACTTGGTTTACTTCTTAGATTGTTTCTATAAAGAATTTTACGGTCGAATGTGCTAGCACGCAGACGCCCGTGTGGCACAATACATTCCTCTTTAATTACGCGCCTGACTGTTTCACAGCTGATCATTTTAGGCACACCACGCACCTGCTTGCTTGCAGATAATTCAGTTAATTATAGGCGAACATTGCCATTGTGGCCATGCTGCACTGCTGTGTTTTGCTGCTGTTTTTTTTTTTTTTAAATGTGACGATTTGGAGCAAGTAGAGGGAAAAGGCAGCCGGCGCTGCCGTGACCCTCACTGGCAGGGCCCGGTACCACAAGGCAGAGAAGCGAGGAAGCCCCACTGTACTCCGAAAGCGGAAACTCCGCACCTGCAGCCTGGCTCCAAAAGGAAGGGAGGGCAGTTTAGGCCAAGCAGGGGATCGTGACAGCTCGCCAGCCCAACTGGGACACATTCGCCTGCATTGCTCAGTTTCCAGAGGGCAGGCTGTTGGCCTCTCAGGGCAACTTTGGGGCAGCCTGGACTGTAAACAAACCCAGGAGGAAGAAGTCATCACTCACCTTCTTGTTGACTGGGTGCCAGCTTCTGCCTAATGGGCCACTCTTCTCTCCTCACCCCGCCTGAGAGGAGTCTGGGGCAAAGGTCTGCAGGCCTCATTCAAGTGCCGACAGCTGGAAAAGCATTGCATTTTAAGCAAAACTTGGATTTTCAAAGCGCCCCGGACACATTTCTTTGTCAGAGAGGAACGTAAAACTACAGCTTTTTACAGTAGCTGTCAACTTACATGACCCAAGCATGTTTGCACAACTGTATTTTTTCACGAGGATTAGCTGTTTGTAACTGCTTTTTACTAGGTTAGTGCCCTTCCATTTTTGTTGCTTTACAACAGTTTTAAGATATTAGAGTTTCTAGTTCCTCAAAAGAATGTAATTTCTTATATTTAAATGTTTCCCTCATCTTCATTGCTTGATTTTGTTTGCAGAAAATGTCACACATAATTGTTGAAATGTCACTCATAATTACACTGAAATTATGAAAACGTCACACATGGCAATCTGAAACCTTGGCAGCTATGAGAGAGAACGAAAAAAACAAATCATGGGGCTAAAAGGCACAAGTTCACCACCTAGTGGGCGCCAGGAGCAGTGCAGCCGGCCTACATGTAAACGGCCAATGTAATTCCTAAAAGATTCTTCTCTGCAATTGCGACCGTGGCGCCCCTGGCTGGTTTTAGTGGCGCACCGGGGTGCCGCGGCGCACAGTTTGGGAACCACTGCCCTGAACGTATTTAAGTGGCTCCTACACCTGGGCACCCACAGGGGCTTCTCTAAAGGAAACAGCCTGGACTGCCGTAGCGGATGAATTAGGTAGCTCAGCGAGCTAAGCACCCGCCGACGAGAACCGCAGGTTACAGATTCTAATCTCTACAAAGTCGGTCGCCTTTCATCTGTTAAACGTTGTTAAAATGAGTACAAAGTTTACTTGTGTTAAAATAACTGCATATAAAAAGTTGGCATGTTAAAGCGCATTATAGACAACGTTAGGAACCAGTGAAGAAGCGCATTTCCCTACCGGTTCCTTCACTGCCTTGCTATTTTTCTGGTCTAAAGCGCCGAAGGTGCGGGGAGGACTAAAGGGAGGCTTCTTAGATGGGTCCTTAACGAGCAGCTTATTTACGGTGGCCTTATTCTGTGCGAAGACAAATAGAAAAACAAACACCTCCACTTTTACAAAGGAGAAAAGCACAGTCCCGTCATCATGTACTGAAAGGAAACAGAATCCATGCACCCTCCTCCGCTCGCAGACCCGACTGAGGCTCAGAGCTACAGGCACGGAGACAAATAGACTGAGGTCAGAAGGAAAACAAGTGGTGCGCGCACGCGCGCCACAGCAAAGCATGTGATTTCAATTATCACGCCCGTGTCTGGGCACGATAATTGAAACCACATGGCCTATTCGTGTCTATTACGCGCACCAAGCGCGGAATAGACACCAATAGGCCATGGGCGGAGCAATGCGCCCGCCTTTGGCCAATTGCGTGCAGTCTTTTATACAAAGACGCACGAAAAGGCCAATAGGGGAGCACAAAAGGAATCGCACACGCACGAGCGTGTGCGATTCCTAGGTCAGTGCTGAATCCCCGTTTTTCACCTACTAAATGTCTCGCGCTGCACAGTGCAACGCTAGGCGCGCAGTGCAACGCTAGGCGCGAGACCTAAAAACAAATGCATCAAAGACCCCATGTTCATTAAATGTGACCATGTTCTGCTCCGGAATTTGACATATAAATGATCTCGCATCACTTTCAAACATAAAAAAGACAGAAACATCTAGACCTGTTTTGAATCATAAAACATTATGGACAAATTGCAATGAAGAACATGTTTTAATGTTTGCAAACTAAAAACTTGTAATTGTGAATAAGTGTATTGTGTATTACCATAATTAACCCTGTCTACATGTTGATATCTATGTAAATTATTTGCAATGCAGTGTATATCTCAAATAAATAATGAGTATCAATAATTTAAAGTTTTTTTAGTGTAACCGACTAGGTTAACTCCTCATCCGTAGATACTTACTTGATTTTCCTGAAGCTGCTTATGTTAAAGTTATCACACTGAAATCACTCACAAGATACCCCAGGGTGTGAGGCTACCGCTTTGTACTTTACATTTCAAAATGTACAGCCACCGAACTACTTGTGCGTTCAGGGTCGGCTTTAGCACTGGTGGCGCCCTACGCGGCAATGTTTGTTGGCGCCCCCCATGGACTCCCTTACTACCACCCTTTAACAGTGCCCCCTCAAGTCTCCATACCCACTCTCTCTAACATGCATTTGATTAGTTATTTAGCGCCACCTATACCAATTTAGGGTCACTTTACATTACACCCACATTACACAGAGAGAATCAATCATATGTGTGTAAATCAGTATTTAGGAAATGTTACATAAGCCAGAAGACTACAAAGTGAGTCACATGTCATCCATACTGGTAGACGTATAGTTTAAGAGTGCTTGGTCTGGAGAAGCACAGACTCAGAATTTAAAACATAACCCCATGGTTGGGGGTTACATTTAATAATAAGGATTTTGTTTTTGTACCAAAATGAACCCTTTTTGAAACATTAAAATAATGAAAGACGGAAGAAAAAATCATAATACTCTAATCTATACCTTGCAGTTTGCATGCAGCTCTTTGATGACAGTTATTAGTTCACTGTTCCATGTCACGATTTTAACATCTACACAGCTAGTAACAAAAGGATCTCTATGACAAAAGCACTGATCTATTTAAACTATATGCACTTTGTGATCTGCATGGTACACTTTCTTTGCAGCAGGGATATTAACCCTCTATTCAACCATAAAATGAGTTAAAACTTCCACTAGAGAAAACTCCTCCTCTCTCCAGGAAGAACATTAATCACCGGAGTTATCTTGACATTTTTATTGTTGTATGAAAATTGCTGGCGTCCAGCAATGCAGCAGCAGGTGCTTTGAAAACCATAGAATACTTCCAAACATGGCGCCCCCGGGAAGAGTCAGCACCCGGTGCGGTGGCACCGGTCGCACCACCCTAGAGCCGGCCCTGTGTGCGTTAAAGGGCTCCGTACTTCATCTTGAACACATTTAGAGAATTAGTTTGTGGCATGTTAGGAGACACACTGCATTTTTATCTTGTACACCTCATTAACATAAAAAAGGGAGGCACCTATACACGATTGAAAGAAGCATTGGCAAATTTAGACGATCTATCATCAATGGCGAATGCAAACAAAAGCAAGAACACACAAATACTATTTGCATGTGGAGACGCGCAATCTAAGCTCCACCCTTATACGTCACAGAAGCGCAATATTTACATGTGTTAGCATAATAAATTTACTGTGTCTTAATCTTATTAACGTGAAGTGAAGCACTAAATATATGATTGAAGTGTATTCATTGTAGAACTTAGACTTCCACATGAGTATGTATACTAATGTTTCATTTTCACGCTAAGGATTGCAGTTCTCATGCACATTTACATCTATGTATTTTGAGTTATATCGTATTTACCTAAAGAACACTTTCCATGTAATAATGTATTAATTAACGTCTTGCATTCTTTTGTAATTGTACGTGCATACATAGGCCCATATGTGTAAAGGCATTTTGCATTTCGTAACGGTGCAAATCACTATTTCCGGCCGTTAGAAAATGCAAAATGCCATTTCTGTATGTATGAAAGGCATTTGCGATGGTGCAAAATGCGATTTCTACTTTGTAGAAATCGCATTTTGGAAATAGCTAAATAGGAAATCGCAATTAGGGATTTCCAAATAGCAAATCGCTAACCGCATGTACACAGGATTTCCTAATTGCGACTACTTGCAAAATGGCTAATTAGGTAATGCAATTACGATCAGTTCAGATCAGGTGGTAACCAGTGATGGAGCAAGAACTCACAATGAGACTTGCTCGTAAGCAATCCTCTCACAGTATTAACTATTAATCTTTGTAATGTCTTTATTAACAGATGCACACATAAACACTATCCTAGAGAAGATTGCCTATGTGTTTAAACTAATAAGTAACGCTTGTCTAAATCCAAAATGGCCGCCAAAGCGCGGGAATTTCAGTGCGCATGTGTCAACCATATCACATGGTATGACGTCTTTCTTTGCTTGGAGGGAAATCTTTGCTTCTGCGCAGTGTGTATTAAAATGGCTGCTTAATGTTTTCACGTGCTACAGCTTGCGCATATGCTGCAATTAAAACTGTGGTATTCTAAATGCTATTAATGCGGGATAGATTTAAAATTAAATGGGAATAGAGTAGACATAATGGGTATACAGTGAAAACATTTATTTGTGATTTTAATATTTTCTTCTTTGACTTTTATTAGTTCGTAAATGGGCCTGGGTTGGTTGACCTGCAGCTTGAGAGACATTGGTCTGCGCGTGCGCCCTGCAAGGCTAACCAGAGGAAGCGATGAAGTCAACTTGGACGTCGTCGAAGGCCGTGACCTGGTGGCCAACTCTATTGCACCCACGATGTTCCTACAGAATTAAACAATTTATATAAACATTGTAATAAACTTTGTCGTGAGACGGGTGGGAAATAAAGCAAATGTATTAATTGTGAGGGGCGGTATTTTAAAACAATGGGCTTAAAGAAATTGAACTAAATTGACATGGTGTGAGGATCAACCCCCTGTCCCCGTCCAATCAGAGGTAGTGGGCCCATAATTTTGCAACATTAATGGGAGGTACATGGGCATAGAAGGGTATAATAGATATAGAATTAGCTAATTAGTTAGCGCACATTAAGGCTGTCAGCTTGGAGAACTAGAGAGCGAGCTGATCGATTGCAGGCTGAACCGCTGTTCAGAGAGGTCCTGAAGTGGGGGCGGCGGACTCCATTAGAAGGAAGACACGGGAGAATCGAGGAGAAGCGAAGTATCAGAGAGGGGAACGACGCTGGCGTCGTTGATAGAGAGGTCACCTGTCCTGTCCTGTACCGGGTACGGAGGTCTTTGATCTTCATCTTTCTTGGGACCTATCTTTCCAACTCCTTGGCCAAGGGGTTTGGTTTCTTGCACCTTTAGGTAAATATAAACGCAACCTTTAGTTGTGCTGCTGTCTCTATCTTCTTCTTTCTGGGAACCGTCGTTGATTGATAATTGATTATTATGCTTCATCCTTGATATACGATTAAGTATCATGTGGTTCTGTATTTTACTCTGCTAAAATTTAGATAAACATTTTAAAACTTCCTGACTCAGTGATTATTTTAGAATTTATGAATTGTAATGAATGTCACTCATTTTAAACTTCCCAATTATCAAAGGGTCCATTGGTAAGTCATTACTCTTCAATCAGAAAAGTAAATGGGTAGCAGGGATATTGATAAAGAGTACAACTGACCCACCAGCGGAGATTGCAAGCGTAGTATGAATGAATGGGCCCAGGTGAGTATTCAGTGTATGAATGCTTGTTGCTAGTAACCCGCTGGATCAGTTTTCTGGCTATCAGAGGATGGTTTTGGTTGTACTTTGTTAATTGGGTAATGAGAATTTTATTTTTATAAACTAACATCCGTTTGTTCAAAAGTTCTGTTTTATGTTGTCCAGAATTCCCCGGGGAAAATTGAATAGCGGATGGTAAGTGGAAGCCATACTGCAGTGAGGTTATCTGCCAGGTAGAAATAGTACTGAAAAGTTAGGTAGGGCTATCAGTACTTGTTAGGGACTCTATGCGTGTGAGTAATAGCAAAGGAATACGCTGATTAAAATTTGATGTTATATCACCTAGAAAGGGTAACATTGAAGAGGTAGCAGGTATTTCGGAAGCTTACGTGAAGAGTAAACGGAAGGGTTTTACTCATAGTGTATGTTTAGTAAACAGAAAGGTTTTACTAAGTGTGAGAGAAACTATCTTTCCAATTTAGAGAAACTGGCACGATAGCGAATGTTTTATGTTGTTACTAAATTTTAATAAGAAGCGTAGAGAAAAATAAAGTTTTGCGTACGATTTTGTAAAGGGAGGGTCAGCTGCCGGAGTAGAAGCTGACGTCACAAACGCCGCGCTGGGATTGGTTGAAACAGAGGGCCTGGAATGACTCTTGTAAAGGAGGGGTCAGTAGTCAGGAGTAACACTGACGTCACAAGTGTCGCGCTGGGATTGGTTGAAACAGCGAGGGACAGAGAAGCGCAGATTGTAAAGGAGGGGTCGTCAGTCAGACGTCACTGAAAAGCTGCGCTAGGATTGGTTCAGAGACAAATGTTAGCTGGAATTTAATTGGTTGTTGTCAGCATAGAAGTCGAAATCCTAGTGGATAGTGGAGATTGTATGTGGAAACGCGATCCGACTTTAACAGGAATTCGTCCGGATAGGAGATTCCTAGGTTTTACAGAATATAATTTTATACGCAGAGGTTTACCCAAAATGTACGGAGAGAAGAGAAAAATGTCATTTCTACAAAAGGTTAAGAATTATTTTAAGAAGGATAAACCCATCAAAACTAGAGAAGGAATTATCATTCCACCAGCAAAAACGCCCGCTTCATTCATGATGATGGAGAGAGGTTATCATACTTGCGTATGGTTAGAAAATTGGATAGAATATACCAAAAATGATTCCCAGAGAATGGTACTTTCAATGGGAGAATTCTTCAAAATTTAAGATTAAGGATGAATGACTTAGAACCCAGACCAAGATTAACCCAATACGAGGCTTTAGAAGAGTGGGAAACTGAGGCATTCAAACGTGACCGATCCAGAAGTAGTAGGGGTTATCAGGGATTTTTCCCTAGATATCAAAATGAGTCAAGGGACGGTCAGATGAAACAGTGGAGAAGAGCGATGCTTACAGAAGGTTTGTATCCAGTATTAATGGCAGAAGAATCGTTAGGGAGCAAATGCACAGAAAAGACAAAACATTTGACAGGATTTGGAGATTCTGAAGATGAGTTTATGGAAGAAATATTAAAGAACCTGCCACCATATCAGGAAGGGGCAAGTGGATGCACCCCAAGCGCACCACTGTTAAGAACACCATTGGTACCGCAAGTATTGCATAATCCCCCAGTTAATAGGGTACTTCAGGATAAGGAAAAGGAAGCTATAGACAAAAACAGAGCAGAATTGATACAGAAAATAACACAGTTGAATGTACATCCTGATTCCCTGACCATACCTGTAACAATTGGTCCAGTGGTTCCCTTATATGGTGACAAGGTAAATTATCCGAAACCATTAGTGATGCCCACACCTGTAGAAATACCTAAACCTGAACCTGTAATAATTGATGATCAAATCAGTGACTGTGAATCTATGATATCCTTAATGGATTTACCTATTCGAGGATCTGTAAATATTACTCCTAGAAGAATAACACCTGGTTGCTCCAAAGATGTAAATATAGTAACCTCATCGGGAACCAAAAGTGCCACAGTAGTAACGCCAGAAGATTTAGAAAGGTGGGCACAAGGATCAGACAAACAGAATTCACCCCCAAAGATCATGGACATCTACAAATTAAAAGTCGAGTTAGAAGAAATGATAGCAGGAAATGTAGGTGTAGATCGTCTAAATACTTATGATGAAGAAGAACTATTGTTCGTATGCAGAAGTATCACAAGAAATGTAAAGATATTCCATGAGAAATTATCAGATTTGGCTTTACAGATGGGAATTGAAATAGAGAGGTCAAAAGTATTACAAAAACCCTATAGAGCAGACTTTTCTGACAAAGATTTAGAAAACATGAATGCCTCTGGCCGAAAACTACAAGTGAAGGAATTGATGTCAATTTTACAGAAATGGGGAGATCTAGATAAATGGAAAGCTACATGGACAAAGAAAAAGGAAGAGGCACGATACAGTAGAACAACTTCTGAATATTTATTGAAGGAAACAGGGAAAGCAGATCAGATGTACCCGATGCGAGAAGTACCTGGAGGAGGTTATGTTCATGTCCCATGGAGTAGACAGGATATTTTGTCATTTACGAATGATTTTCCAAAGTTGAGAGAAAAGCCAATTGAATGGTACAAGCAGGTTGAGAGGTTTGTGAAAGTGTCAAAGGTATTGTTGAAGGACTTGGATGGTTTGTTCGACATAGTAGTACCTGCCGATTTGTGGACAGATTGTAAAATTACAGTCGATTGGCCGAGTGAAGAGTATCCTAGAGATGCAAAGACAGGTGCTCCATCAAGTGATGTAATGAAAAAGTCTCAGCAGGTAATAACTTACCTGAAAGGGAAAATACCACCAAAAGAAACAGATTGGGTGAAAATAGACAGGACTACCCAAGAAGCCAGTGAATCAGTACATGCCTATTATGAACGTCTATTACAGGTGTTCAAACAGTATAGTGGATTTGAGGACATTGGAGATAAAAATATGAGTCAGTTTGTCTACCGATTTGTTTATGGTCTAAAGCCAGAGATTTGTCAAATGATCAAGCAGCACATGTTGTGCTGGCAAGGGAAACCCATAGATGAAATTTTGAAATATGCCAAATATTGTGGAGACGATATTGAGGATAGGCACAAGAAACTGCAAGAGAAAGTGATGTGGGCTCAGGTGAAAATGGCTGAGCGACAGGGAATTAATTTGGATAATCCAAATGATAATCAGGGAAAAGATTCTGGAACGAATGGTGACACAGGGAATGGTGGTAAAGTGAGAGGACGAATGAGCAGAGAAGAGGCTAAAAAGAAATTTCCTTGTCATGGATGCGGAAAATTGGGGCATTGGAAGAACGAATGTAATGGCCCAAATCATAATTTAAATCCACAGATGCAGAATGACTCACAGCAGGGTGTAAATCCTCAGAGTCAGTTACCACCTGCACCTATACAGGGTTATGTAAGCAGAGCAAAGCACGGTACAGACGTCGGATATCAAGGAGGAAGTGGTAAGAATGATTATGTAACTTCACAGTTTCTTTTACAGGATGACTTTTATCCATGTAACCAATGACGGTGCCTAAGAGAGGGGGAGAAGGAGTGCGTACTTGGCGCATCCTTGCCGGTAGACCAGTCAGGTCCATTTGTTGAAGGGAAAGTAAGAGGTAATGATATCACTTTCCTTTTGGTCACTGGTGCTACCAGGTCTACTGTAAGAACAGCAGACATCCCAGACCTTCCTCTCTCTGGAGAAGCTATCCAAGTTGTGGGTGTAGCTAATCGTAAAATTAAAACACCTCTTACCGAACCAATGGAAGTAAAAATTGGAAATTTTAGAGAAATGCATCAGTTTGTAGTGTGTGATTCCAGTCCAGTAAACTTACTGGGCCGAGATTTGTTGTGCAAAATGAATTGCACAATTTTCTGCACATCGGATGGTGTGGCAGTTCAGACTCCGGATGAAGACCATGTATATAAAATTATGATTGCAAAACAAGGTACAGAAGTAGATGAGATGTTCTCTTTGATAACAAAAGACGAGTTACCTGAAGAATTAAGAACTACAGTAAATTTCAAGGTATGGGATTTCACTGGGAAAGAAGTAGGACTTATGGCCAAAATAGACCCAGTAAAAATAAATGTAAAGGAAGGTGCAATTTTCCCAAATACTCGACAGTACAAAATGAGTGCAGAAGTAAAAGCAGGAGTTATTGAAGAAATTACCAGAATGGTAACACAAGGCATATTAAAAGAAGTTATGAGTAGCCCTTGTAATTCACCAATCATGGGTTTGAAGAAACCTAGTGGAAAGTATAGGATTGTTCAGGATTTACGCAAAATTAATAAGATTGTGGTACCATGTTGTCCTATAGTGCCAAATCCTGCAGTGATCCTATACCAGATCCCCTGGAGTGCAGAATGGTTTACTGTGATTGATTTATGCCAAGCATTCTTTTCAATACCATTGCACCCGGATAGCCAGTAACTCTTTTCATTTAAATTTGAAAACAAAGTCTATGTATGGAATCGTGTTCCTCAGGGGTACACGGAAAGTCCTTCCATCTTTAATCAGATATTGAAAAAGTGCTTGGAGAAGCTAGTGATGCCAGGAAGTTCAGTCTTAGTGCAGTATATAGATGATCTGCTAGTGGCATCCAACACCAGAGAGGATTGTGTAGTCGACTCCTATTGCATTATTAAATCACTTGGCTGAAGAAGGACATAAAGTGTCACCTGAAAAATTGCAGTTTTGTACAACAGCAGGTAAGTATTTAGGACACCAAATTGAGAGGGGTAAAAGAAGGATACCCTCTGAAAGAGTAAAATTAATCAAGAAAATGCAAATGCCTGTAACCCAAAGGGAAGTGAGAATGTTCCTTGGAATAGTGGGTTATTGTCGACAATGGATAGTAGGGTTTTCTCTGCTAGCAAAGCCATTAATTCAAATGACGAAAAAGAAGGCAAAGGACCCAGTTGAGTGGGATGATGAGAGCGTAGGAGCTTTTGTAAAATTGAGAAGTGCTTTATGTGAAGCACCTGCCCTAGGTATGCCTGACTATACAAGAGGATTCGCATTATTCTGTCATGAAAGAGAAAATTGTGCACTTTCAGTCCTAACTCAGAGACATGGGTTGGACAGACGTCCTATAGCATATTTTTCTGCTACGTTGGACCCAGTGGCAGCAGCGTTGCCAGGCTGCTTAAAAGCAGTAGCTGCTACATGTTTGAGCATTGAACAAAGTGAATCAATTGTAATGGGACATCCTGTAAAAGTGTTTGTCCCACATTCAGTTGTGATTCTGTTGACAAGGACCAGAACTCAGCATCTTACTCCTAGTCGGCTGACTAAATATGAGAGAATAATCTTAGGTGCTGAAAATGTGACTATTGTCAGGTGCACAATAGTAAACCCTGCTACTTTACTACCAGATCCATATCATGAGGAAGTCAAAGATGATGAAGAGGAACATGATTGTTTACAAGTCACAGAATTGTGCACAAAACCACGTCCTGATATACAGGAACTGCCTCTCAGGGATCCAGACAGGGAGCTGTTTGTGGATGGCTCATGCCAAAGGCATGAAGATGGCAAATTAAGTGCAGCATATGCTGTATGTGAATTAACTGGAATAGTCAAAGCATCCTATCTACCAGGGGTCAAATCTGCACAAGTAGCTGAATTAATTGCTTTAATTAAAGCCTGCAAAATTGGGAGGAATCAGAAAGTGACCATATTTACGGATAGTCAATATGGTTACGGGGTTGTGCATGATTTCGGCCAACTGTGGATGCAGAGGGATTTCATGACTTCTTCATGATCCCCTATTAAAAATGGACAGTTTGTAAAAGAATTACTGGAAACAATACAATCACCAAAAGAATTGGCGGTGGTGAAGTGTGCCGCACACCAGTCAGGAGATGACTGGGTGGTAGTCGGCAACAGATATGCAGATCTGGTGGCTCAACATTGTGCCAAAAATAGATTGTCAGTAAATAAAAGGGTTGAAAGGATGGGAATCAGCTGCCAACTTATGCTATATGCACCACCTGAAACATGGAATGATGTGAAAAGACTGCAAGATGATGCTGACGAGAGTGAAAGAGATGCATGGATAAAAATAGGATGTTCTCGAAGGGCAGACGACGATGTGTGGATTTATGCTGACGGCAGACCAGTCATGCCTGACTGTCTGATTTCACAAATGGCCAGAATGTATCATGGAGACATACATGTAGGGAGAGATGCCATGATCAGACTCTTCAGACAAAATTGGTATAATCCAAGGTTTAGGGCTGCAGCAGAAAGTCTTTGCCACAGGTGTTTAACTTGCCAAATGAATAATCCAGGAAGAAAAAGTAATTGGTTTGGGAAAAATTGGAAAGGCTGAGGGTCCCTTTGTGAGATTACAGCTAGACTTCATACAATTACCCCCATGTAGAGGACTGAAATATGTACTTGTCATAGTGTGTCTGTTTTCAAGGTGGGTGAAGGCTTACCCTACCAGAAGGAATGACAGTATTACAGTTGCAAAACTATTGCTACGAGAACTCATTCCTAGGTTCGGTTTCCCAGTAACTTTGGAATCAGATAGAGGAAGTCACTTCAACAACGATGTAATTCGAATAATCTGTGAAGCATTCCAAATTGAGCAGAAATTGCACTGTACGTACCGCCCAGAGGCTTCTGGAGTGGTTGAACAAATAAATGGCACAATAAAATCAAGACTGGCAAAAATGTGTGCATCAACATCATTAGATTGGACAGATGCATTGCCACTTGTTTTAATGGGACTCAGAAGCATTCCTGATAGAAATACCGGATTGAGTCCACATGAGATAATCATGGGAAGAGCAATGAGACAAGCACATGTACCTACAAATAAACTGCTGAACATAACTGATGATATGGTTCTGGATTATTGCAAAGGATTGGCTGACCTAGTGCGTTCTGTCTCTCACCAGGTTGGAGAAGATGCAGTTTCCAGGCAGCCTGAACAAGAGCATGATCTGAACCCCGGAGACTGGGTGGTTGTGAAGCATCACACCAGAGAAACGTGTTTATCACCCAGGTGGGGCGAACCTTGTTAGGTTATACTAGTTACGAACACAGCAGTGAAATGTGCAGGATTGCCTAATTGGATTCATGTAAGCCACACCAAAAGGGTACCAGAGCCTGAAGGACAAAATCCTCAAACAGCATCAATAACTGAGGAAGCTGAAGGTTGGCCAGCTGAAGAATCCCAGGTGAGAGATTCGAGAGAAGCTGAAGAAGAACAACCGAGCACAAGTCAGGACTGGATACCAGTGGTTGATATACCAGAGGTTTACAACAGAACAAGAAGCCAAGCAAATTTAGAAGAAATTAGGGAAGACCAGATAGGTGAAGAAGAAGCAGCTCAGGAAGAGGAAGATGAAACAATAAGAGAACTTGAGCAGGACCAGATAAGGAGAGGAAATTGGGCTCAAAACGACAACAAAGCAACAAAATTTGAGCAGGGACAGACAGGTTTAGAAGAACGGAGTCAGGTTGCAGAAGTACAAAGTGCAATAAGCCCTGATCAAGACCAGTTAGAATTAGAAAAATACGTTCATGGAGAAGAAAATTACGAAAAACTCAAGCATGAAGACGTAAATCCTGAACAAGGTCAGTTACTAGAAACTCACATTGGAGCAACTAAAGAAAAACCAATAAGACCTGAAAAAGAACAAATAGAAGAAGAAACTGAGAACGAAGAAAAACAAACTGTGCCACAACCTGAAAATAAAAGAACTTATGAAGAAGAAATAAGAAGTGAAGAGACAGTGCAAACAAAGAAATCCAAAAAAGGTGATCATTGGCCTAGTGTCATTAAAAGAGTGAAATACCATATAAAAACCAGGAGTGAAGATCCGGAACAAGTAAATGAAGTAACAAGCCTAACGGGACAAACAAGTGAAACTGAAAAACAAAAAAGCAAAAGACTAAAACTTGTGAACAATAAATTTAAAGGTCCTGATTGGACTTATATAATCCTTGAAGACTACGAAAGTTCAGAATCAAGTGAAAGTGGTGACGAAGGAACAAGTGCGGAACTGACTTATGAGAAAGAAATAAAACCACCTTGATAACGTTAAAGGACTTGAAATAAAGATAAGAAGAGAAATTTTCCTTGTCAAAAATGCCTGACGACAGAGTTTCTGGGAGACCGAAACGGAAATGTTGTAAAAGATGCTGTGCTATATGCATATGTAGTCTGGTAGTGGTGCTTATAGTATGGTTAGTTGTGATCGTAGCAATACCTTACCTTCTGATAATGGATAAAAAGATTAACAACGAAACGAAGGAAAGGGCAGATAACTTGAAAGGTAATAGAGTAGAATTAAAGGCAGAAATGAACCAGAGTTTCATCATGAGGTAACAGATAACGACACTAGTTTGAATGTTTTCACAAAATTATTGTTTCAATATGTAGATACCATGGAAGTTAGTAATTGTTACGTTTGTATGAAGTTACCCGAATCAGTAGCAGAAGGATTAACATACCATCATTTACCATTAACTTATGGCATATCATGTAGTGTATTGACTAGTTTATTTTATAAAACAGGGAGACTTCAGTATTATTATTCAAATATAGATGTGATATTTTCTGAGGTTCCGATTCGAAAGAATATGAATCCAGTGCTTAGTAGTCAAGATGCACAGTTTATGGGAGAATTTTTCTTAACAATGAAATCAATAGATATAAAACATGCACATAGAAGCAATCTAACATGTACATTACATGAAGAAGAAAAGATATTTTTAAATTTAGTAGAAGATAGAAGACAAGATTTCCAAAAGAAAGCATCTGAGCATAAGGCTCATCTGCTACCTTGGGCTGAAAAAGAAGGTAGTTACACACCTGGCAAGGCTCAAGCTGCTATGGCTCTGGATTTTGTAAAGACAGGGAAAATTTGTCTACATAGGTTAAAGACTGATTATAACAATGTTTTCATCGGTACCAGTGAATGTGAACATAATTTCTTAATTCTTGGAGGTTGGGGACTAAAAGGAGGAACAGATTCAGTTTTTCCTGGAATCTATTATGTGTGTGGGAATAAGGCTTACTTTAGGCTTCCTGCACGGTGGTATGGAAGTTGTTGTTTTGGAATAGTTTTTCCAAAAATATACCACGTAAAAAGAAACACTGTGAGCAATGAAAATAATAGCAAATTAACACGTAGTAAAAGAGCTAGTTTTTCTGAAATTGTAGGTGATATATTTGGTGCATTGATACCTTCAGTGGGAATAATTCTGAACTCAAGGAAAATATGTAAATTATCTACAGTGGTTGATCGTTTATCAACGGACACTGCTGGAGGATTTCTAATGATTAATGCGGAAATGGTTGCGATTAGATCAATGGTTATGCAAAATCGACTTGCTTTGTTGTAGGGATTCTGCACATACACAGAGCTATGCACAGGATAATAGGACCTCGGAGTATAGTGGTGAACCAACCATGCACCTTAGTACCCACAATCCCAATCCGACTAGCTTTAGCGTCTCATTAGCAGCGATGCTACCAATGATTAGACAACCCAGAACACGGTATCTCTCTCTCAGGACTCGCGGGAGCAAGAACACCCTTTCATAACTCACTCATACCTGTCCACAACGTGCGTAGTAAGAGACACAGTATAGTTTAAAATGTTTATTTCAACTATCGTGCTCTAAGATACAGTACACGTGCCAGTACTATCAACATAATGCATAATGATAAAATAATAAGCATAGTTACAATTCCATAGTATACAAACGGGGAAAGCATTTCATAAGGCAGTGGATATAGGGCTAAATGACCTTACCACCCTCCCCGTGTTACTAACTAGTTTATTATAAAAATAGAAGACCTCTGGGCGTTGTCAGGCGAACCCTCATACCTCAATATCTAGATGCAAGGTTTACATCATCAGACAAGCACAGCTCTTCTCTCTGGAAAGGTTTTTCTCCAAGTGCCACAAACAGCGAGATCACCATATTAAAAGCACACAAATTTCTCCAGTGCAGCTGTACCTAGTGTTATGTCTAAGTGCGAGGGACTGGCCAGATCAGCAAGAACATGGGACGTTGTTTTTCGACCTTGTACAAATTGTCTCTGAACCAGGAGATAAAAATACTGAATCTGGATGGGATAAGTGATGAGGTGGAAGCCGAATCAAAGGAATAACGGGTTGGGCTCAGTGGGGTTGTTGGTAAGTGAGCCACCGATTCGTTGGCAGGGTATGTGTACTCGGTCTCCTCATTGCAGGGGGAATCCGGGTAGTCTAGCAGGCGATCAGGCACATCTACCATCTCAATGGCAGCATCCGTGACCGTTCGGGCTGGAGGGCCACAAACATGTGTCCTAGAAATGACTGGACAGGAGACCGCTGGTGTTACACTATTCAGGATCGGCCAGATGTTGTAGCTTGACATTTTCCACTGAGATGTATCTGTTATCTTTTCGACCAGGAAGCGGTGGTAAAATGACAGTTCTAGTACCCTTCAAGCCAAGGACTGGAACCGGTGCACGAAAAGAGGGGCCAAATTCTTTTTTGTTCTCCACCTTCTCTCGGACCAGGTCTCCAACCTTCGGAAGCCAGCCGGCGACCGGAATCTGCAGCGCAGCGTCTGTGGCTGAAGGTAAATGTTCATTTGCAAGTTTGTCAAGGGCTTGTTGTAAGTCATGCAACATAGTAGAATGGTTATCTACATCAAAGATTGCGGATTGCGGCGCCATGTCTAGAGCATCAAGGTTGGGTACAAACATTTGGATGCCAAAGAGCATTTCGTATGGGGTCCGCCCACCCAGAGGTCTTCTAGGGAGATTATTAAGTGCACGTTGCACGCTATACAAGTGGGCCAGCCAGTTCCTGCCAGTACCTAAGACTCTAGCTGTCAAGGATTGCTTTAAGTCACGGTTCATTCGTTCAACAATCGAATTGCCCTCAGGCCGATATGGAGACGAAAATTTCACCCGCACCCCCAGTGACCCCATTGCGTCCTTGTATGCCTTAGAGGCGAATGCCGGACCTTGGTCAGAATGGAAGGTGCCACAGGCAAAAATTCCCACAAAGACACGCAAATCCCTTATGACATTTCGAGCGTCAGCACTCCGTTGTGGCCAAACCCAGATGAAACGTGTGCACGAGTCTACTGCAACTAAGATGTACTTAAATGCAGTGTCAGAAGAAAAAGGACCGCAGTGATCCAGGTAAACACACGCAAAAGGTCTGTTTGAAATGCAGAGCGGTGTTTGCAGTGGTCGTGTAACCGTCGAAGGCTTAATTTGCTGACAAACGTCACAAGAAAGCACATAAGTACGGGTCTGTTTATATAAACCACACCACCAGTAACGCTGCTGCAAGATGGAAACTGTCGCAGACACGCCAGCATGGGCCGAAGCCAAGCCTTCGTGTGCGGCTGTTATCAAGGAAGGTCTGCGGTCTGCGTTGGGAATCAGCCGATCACCAACGTCTGGAATTTTTACGTAAGGAACCTGATCAGGACCTACTTGATAAGAGTATTTGGAAGGGAAACCCCGTGGGTAATTAGCACCCTCCTTTGTCGCAGCAATAGCTGCCAAAATATCATTATCTATTTTAGTCATGGATCTTGTAACTGCGCCCTACATTGGGCGCCATGTTGTAGGGATTCTGCACATACACAGAGCTATGCACAGGATAATAGGACCTCGGAGTATAGTGGTGAACCAACCATGCACCTTAGTACCCACAATCCCAATCCGACTAGCTTTAGCGTCTCATTAGCAGCGATGCTACCAATGATTAGACAACCCAGAACACGGTATCTCTCTCTCAGGACTCGTGGGAGCAAGAACACCCTTTCATAACTCACTCATACCTGTCCACAACGTGCGTAGTAAGAGACACAGTATAGTTTAAAATGTTTATTTCAACTATCGTGCTCTAAGATACAGTACACGTGCCAGTACTATCAACATAATGCATAATGATAAAATAATAAGCATAGTTACAATTCCATAGAATACAAACGGGGAAATCATTTCATAAGGCAGTGGATATAGGGCTAAATGACCTTACCACCCTCCCCGTATTACTAACTAGTTTATTATAAAAATAGAAGACCTCTGGGCGTTGTCAGGCGAACCCTCATACCTCAATATCTAGATGCAAGGTTTACATCATCAGACAAGCACAGCTCTTCTCTCTGGAAAGGTTTTTCTCCAAGTGCCACAAACAGCGAGATCACCATATTAAAAGCACACAAATTTCTCCAGTGCAGCTGTACCTAGTGTTATGTCTAAGTGCGAGGGACTGGCCAGATCAGCTAGAACAAGGGACGTTGTTTTTCGACCTTGTACATGTTGTGCAGACGAAACCCAAAGGGAACAGGAGAAAAGGTGAAAGGCAGAAAGCCAGACAGTTCTAATATAGCTGGGCACAAGCAGAGGCTGGAAAAACAAAGGCACGAAGTAACGTGCGCATAAAAAGGCATCATGGCAGCCCGGCCTAAGCCAACTTAGCAATGCAGACAATGAGGCCACAAACCACACGACACCCTCCCCTGGTCAGTCCATAGGACGAAGACAGAGTTCAAATAGATGGAGCAGAATGCGGTAACGTTCATGCAGGAATAGTCCCCAATGAAGGACAATGAACGGAAGAGGGAAAAAAAATTGCAAAAAATAAAAAACAATAAAATCCAGTGAAGCAGGACGCTGAAAGCGGAGGCCCCTCAATCCATGAGCGTGTAAGTGCAGAAAAACGCCACACCTTCCAAGAGGACATCATTGGAACTGTCCGAAAAAAGAGACGCCATCCAGTTCAACAAATCAAAACTGCATCCATGTTCCTCGCAAGAGGGAGTAGTGAACAGCCTTGCGGGACAACTTGCGTGATACTCAATATAACTTTGTCGTAGGAGAGTCTGAGCAGCCGCCCAGACATCCCATTGTGCCAAAATTCCAAGTGCAGCCGCACGCGCCATTAAGCCATCACCTGAACAGTCCCGTTCATGGGCCTCTAAGGGACCCACCAACTGGACAAAATCCGGGTCAGACAGAGACGAATTGGAGAGGCAATAATCCAAGGACCACGAGAAAGGACATCGGATGCAAGACATCACAGGTTGCACGCAAGTGAAATACGCAAAGCGAAAAGAAAGTCTATAGGACACACTAAGTGTCGCCAAAGGCAGGATGCCGAAGCCGGCGAGGATGCGTTCACGGAGCATCTGGAGTCGGCCTTGGTTGAGGAGGGCCCCAGGAAGTGCAGCCATTGCGCAGCAAACAGACCAAAAGCAATATACCAGCCGCTAAGGCGAGAATCAACGGAAAGCCGCCAAAGACGCTGGAAAAAATGGAATGAATAAAAGCCGGTATTACACCAAAGATAGTTTGAAAGGAGGTAACAAGGCCAGAGCCCACAACTTTAAAAAAGTGCACAAGACCTTCGGTACGTGATGCATTGAAAACACGGTGAATCAGCTCACCGAAATGTTGTGGGAGGTTTGTGTTCAACAGGGCCTGTATTTCACTGTGGGTACTAGCCACCTGGAGGATGAATGTCTCCCGAGCAGACGTGAGCATAACCTCCTGGTTTAATAATAGCGCCTTTATTCTGCTCAATTTATTGAAATCTGCCTTCAAAGTCGGAATGGAAGGCCAAATGGAACTATCTATGATGTCGTGCGGGGGAGGAAAAAGCACATTTTTACAGCACACAACCCGGTGGGAAACAGTTACAATATAGGGTATGCCAGCCAGCATTCCACAGCAGTCCTGATTATTCAGAAGGAGATAGCTACCATTTGCAAGCACAGTAAAAGTAGGAGATATAGCAGGAGCAGGGATGCCCTTTAAAACACAAGCAAGATTCGGAGCCGAAACGTTACAAGCTCCGTGCAATTTAATGTTCTTACAAATCAGGGAATGACCCACAGTAGAATCGCAGGACTCTCCTGTGAGAAAAACTTCCTTTCCGTCCCTAAGGCATCTATATAGGAAAGGCAGGAACCAAAGTTCATGCAAGAAGGCACTGCCTAGAGGCTGAAAACGGCCCACAGGATAATGTTTCATGCAGGAACTGAACTCAAATAAAGAAAAAGGCAAAGCAATAACCCCGTGAACTAGCCACACTGCAGAATCCAATTCCGCCACAGAGAATGGTAAGGGCTCTATCTTTTCGATATGTAAGAGAGTGTATGTTGCATCTTTCATGGACATGAATTGCTGTTTCTCAGTTAAATTAAACGGCAAGAACAAGGCAGAGGTGTTCAAAAAATGCCAAGGAACTTTCCCCATTTTAAGCGTTTGCAAAGTCCATGCAAACTGCATTACTGAACGCAACTGATTCTGACCATGATACAACACAGAAACATCATCTTGTACAATATCAACAACAGAGGAAACAATATTCTCTAATGTGTAAATGCGGGAAGACAGGGTATTAATACTATTGTCAACAACAGCAAGCACCTTTTCTAAATTTGCTTGATCAATCTCCCGAAGACGGGAAGCAGCTTCAATTTGCGAAAGCTTCCAGAGTTCATTGTAAGTTTCATAAATGAATCTCTTAGGTCGAGGACCACGAGGCCCCAGAATAAAATCGGACAGATCAATGTTGCCTGATAGGAGGGATAAATGTTGTTTTACAGAATCCAATGAAGAGTGCTGCAACCACTGTTTACACAATTTACCAACAGAATATGTTGTAACAGTACGAGAGTCAGAAAACCTCGGATCTGGCCTATCCTGTTTGTAACCAGGAGCTGAGTCGTGAAAACGCAGTTGGCAGGCATTTGATGCTATGGGCCAAGCCAACCAGGGTGACTGAACAATCGTAGAGACATTAAACGAATTGTTTTGAAACAAAGCTTGCAAATCGGCTAGAGAAATATTAAAACGCAAGCTCTCGTTGGGAGTGGAAGACAATGCGGGAATGGAAGGTGCATTTAATTGTTTGGAAGTAGCCAAACCCCAACACGTTGTTTGATAGATTGTATGATTTAAAAATAGAATTTGGGCCGGGATTAGGCAAGCACGGTGCAAGGCTTCCGTGCCTTGTACCTGCCATGACTTGGTGCCCCAAATAGATTTTAAGTCAATGGTGTCTTTCCAGTGTTCATAACCACCCACCGCTAAGGCGTTCAAAAAGGAACCCGAATATAGCAATTTGGTGTGGGTCAACATAATTTTCTGTGTGGACGAATTATTCAATTTAAAATAATAGGACCCAGGGTTTGATCTATCAAAGTCTGTAAAATAAGTAAACTTATTTTTAAGTGTGGGGGAGCTACCGGGCAAAGGGGTTGGACAATGTTCCCATTGGGTGTAATTAAAGGGACCCCGCAGAGTACTTGGTTTATGGAGAAAGTGGTTGCCCCAATGCTGGTAACAATATAAATCGGCATAACTTGCAGAATTCATATACAAATCTTCAGCATTAAAAGCAGTATAATATTTCAAATCAGTAAATAACGATTCAACGGCATGCACATCCCAATCGTCAGAATGAATATTACTTTTAACGACATCACCCATTGAAACACGAAGGACATTTGGTACATTAATAATTTCGGTGGGTCCATGAATTTGAAAGTTTACCGCATCCCATACGATGCCATCCGCTACTGGGAAAGCTGAAATGTTCACAAATGTGTGGTCACGCTTCATGATGTGAGAAGAAGAATGCGGAGCCAAAGTTCCAGCGACACAGTTCACAGCAGAGTGTTCTGGTAAATAGTGACCATTGATGAGTAGAAAAAAAACTGTGACAAAGCCAATGGACATGAACAGAAAAATCAGGAATAGTACCAACCAGATGTATGTCCAGGGTGGGATCAAAAAATTGTCTCTGAACCAGGAGATAAAAATACTGAATCTGGACGGGATAAGTGATGAGGTGGTAGCCGAATCAAAGGAATAACGGGTTGGGCTCAGTGGCGTTGTTGGTAAGTGAGCCACCGAATCGTTGGCAGGGTATGTGTACTCGGTCTCCTCGTTGCAGGGGGAATCCGGGTAGTCTAGCAGGCGATCAGGCACATCTACCATCTCAATGGCAACATCCCTGACCGTTCGGGCTGGAGGGCCACAAACATGTGTCCTAGAAATTACTGGACAGGAGACCGCTGGTGTTACACTATTCAGGATCGGCCAGATGTTGTAGCTTGACATTTTCCACTGAGATGTATCTGTTCTCTTTTCGACCAGGAAGCGGTGGTAAAATGACAGTTCTAGTACCCTTCAAGCCAAGGACTGGAACCGGTGCACGAAAAGAGGGGCCAAATTCTTTTTTGTTCTCCACCTTCTCTCGGACCAGGTCTCCAACCTTCGGAAGCCAGCCGGCAACCGGAATCTGCAGCGCAGCGTCTGTGGCTGAAGGTAAATGTTCGTTTGCAAGTTTGTCACGGGCTTGTTGTAAGTCATGCAACATAGTAGAATGGTTATCTACATCAAAGATTGCGGATTGCGCCGCCATGTCTAGACCATCAAGGTTGGGTACAAACATTTGGATGCCAAAGAGCATTTCGTATGGGGTCCGCCCACCCAGAGGTCTTCTAGGGAGATTATTAAGTGCACGTTGCACGCTATACAAGTGGGCCAGCCAGTTCCTGCCAGTACCTAAGACTCTAGCTGTCAAGGATTGCTTTAAGTCACGGTTCATTCGTTCAACAATCAAATTGCCCTCAGGCCGATATGGAGATGAAAATTTCACCCGCACCCCCAGTGACCCCATTGCGTCCTTGTATGCCTTAGAGGCGAACGCCGGACCTTGGTCAGAATGGAAGGTGCCACAGGCAAACATTCCCACAAAGACACGCAAATCCCTTATGACATTTCGAGCGTCAGCACTCCGTTGTGGCCAAACCCAGATGAAACGTGTGCACGAGTCTACTGCAACTAAGATGTACTTATATGCAGTGGAAGAAGAAAAAGGACCGCAGTGATCCAGGTAAACACACGCAAAAGGTCTGTTTGAAATGCAGAGCTGTGTTTGCAGTGGTCGTGTAACCGTCGAAGGCTTAATTTGCTGCCAAACGTCACAAGAAAGCACATAAGTACGGGTCTGTTTATATAAACCACGCCACCAGTAACGCTGCTGCAAGATGGAAACCGTCGCAGACACGCCAGCATGGGCCGAAGCCAAGCCTTCATGTGCGGCTGTTATCAAGGAAGGTCTGCGGTCTGCGTTGGGAATCAGCCGATCACCAACGTCTGGAATTTTTACGTAAGGAACCTGATCGGGACCTACTTGATAAGAGTATTTGGAAGGGAAACCCCGTGGGTAATTAGCACCCTCCTTTGTCGCAGCAATAGCTGCCAAAATATCATTATCTATTTTAGTCATGGATCTTGTAACTGCGCCCTACGTTGGGCGCCATGTTGTAGGGATTCTGCACATACACAGAGCTATGCACAGGATAATAGGACCTCGGAGTATAGTGGTGAACCAACCATGCACCTTAGTACCCACAATCCCAATCCGACTAGCTTTAGCGTCTCATTTGCAGCGATGCTACCAATTATTAGACAACCCAGAACATGGTATCTCTCTCTCAGGACTCGTGGGAGCAAGAACACCCTTTCATAACTCACTCATACCTGTCCACAACGTGCGTAGTAAGAGACACAGTACAGTTTAAAATGTTTATTTCAACTATCGTGCTCTAAGATACAGTACACGTGCCAGTACTATCAACATAATGCATAATGATAAAATAATAAGCATAGTTACAATTCCATAGAATACAAACGGGGAAAGCATTTCATAAGGCAGTGGATATAGGGCTAAATGACCTTACCACCCTCCCCGTGTTACTAACTAGTTTATTATAAAAATAGAAGACCTCTGGGCGTTGTCAGGCGAACCCTCATACCTCAATATCTAGATGCAAGGTTTACATCATCAGACAAGCACAGCTCTTCTCTCTGGAAAGGTTTTTCTCCAAGTGGCACAAACAGCGAGATCACCATATTAAAAGCACACGAATTTCTCCAGTGCAGTTGTACCTAGTGTTATGTCTAAGTGCGAGGGACTGGCCAGATCAGCAAGAACAAGGGACGTTGTTTTTCGACCTTGTACATGTTGTGCAGACGAAACCCAAAGGGAACAGGAGAAAAGGTGAAAGGCAGAAAGCCAGACAGTTCTAATATAGCTGGGCACAAGCAGAGGCTGGAAAAACAAAGGCAAGTAGTAACGTGCGCATAAAAAGGCATCATGGCAGCCCGGCCTAAGCCAACTTAGCAATGCAGACAATGAGGCCACAAACCACACGACAGCTCTTGATATAATATTGGCAAAAGAAGGCGGAATCTGTAAATTATTGAAAACGAAACACTGTTGCACGTACATACCTGACAAAAGTGCAGAAATTGGAACATATATACAGAATATAACAAAACTTGAGAATGAACTAAAACCACTGGAAGTTGATAGTGTATGGGAAAGATTGACAAATAGCATTGCGTCAATTGGTACCTGGTTTGCTAATGTAGGGAAAGGACTTATAGGTCAAATATTAGTACCCTTAGCAGGGATAGCAATAATAGTATTGTCAATAATAATATGGTGCAAATGTTGTAGAAAGAATGAGACGTATAGAGTGACAGGAAAAGGAAAGAAACGAAAGTTTGATGAAATTGAACTAGAAGATCTGAAAAGTGAATTATACAAGAAACTGAAAGGAGACGATAAAAATAGAAAGTGTAAAAATGAAGCTGAGACAATTTTATGCTAAAAGTTGGCATCTGGTTGTGGGTAGTATTTTGATGGATCAGAAACGCCATCAGAGAGGGGATTGATGGAGCAAGAACTCACAATGAGACTTGCTCGTAAGCAATCCTCTCACAGTATTAACTATTAATCTTAGTAATGTCTTTATTAACAGATGCACACATAAACACTATCCTAGAGAAGCTTGCCTATGTGTTTAAACTAATAAGTAACGCTTGTCTAAATCCAAAATGGCCGCTAAAGCGCTGGAATTTCAGTGCGCATGTGTCAACCATATCACGTGGTATGACGTCTTTCTTTGCTTGGAGGGAAATCTTTGCTTCTGCGCAGTGTGTATTAAAATGGCTGCTTAATGTTTTCACGTGCTACAGCTTGCGCATATGCTGCAATTAAAACTGTGGTATTCTATATGCTATTAATGCGGGATAGATTTAAAATTAAATGGGAATAGAGTAGACATAATGGGTATACAGTGAAAACATTTATTTGTGATTTTAATATTTTCATCTTTGACTTTTATTAGTTCGTAAATGGGACTGGGTTGTTTGAACTGCAGCTTGAGAGACATTGGTCTGCGCATGCGCCCTGCAAGGCTAACCAGAGGAAGCGATGAAGTGAACTTGGACATCGTCCAAGGCCGTGACCTGGTGGCCAACTCTATTGCACCCACGATGTTCCTACAGAATGAAACAATTTATATAAACATTGTAATAAACTTTGTCGTGAGACGGGTGGGAAATAAAGCAAATGTATTAATTGTGAGGGGCGGTATTTTAAAACAATGGGCCTGAAGAAATTGAACTAAATTGACATGGTGTGAGGATCAACCCCCTGTCCCCGTCCAATCAGAAGTAGTGGGCCCATAATTTTGCAACATTAATGGGAGGTACATGGGCATAGAAGGGTATAATAGATATAGAATTAGCTAATTAGTTAGCGCACATTAAGGCTGTCAGCTTGGAGATCTAGAGAGCGAGCTGATCAATTGCAGGCTGAACCGCTGTCCAGAGAGGTCCTGAAGTGGGAGCGGCGGACTCCATTAGAAGGAAGACACGGGAGAATCGAGGAGAAGCGTAGTATCAGAGAGGGGAACGACGCTGGCGTCGTTGATAGAGAGGTCACCTGTCCTGTCCTGTACCGGGTCCGGAGGTCTTTGATCTTCATCTTTCTTGGGACCTATCTTTCCAACTCCTTGGCCAAGGGGTTTGGTTTCTCGCACCTTTAGGTAAATATAAATGCAACCTTTAGTTGTGCTGCTGTCTCTATCTTCTTCTTTCTGGGAACCGTCGTTGATTGATAATTGATTATTATGCTTCATCCTTGATATACGATTAAGTATCATGTGGTTCTGTATTTTACTCTGCTAAAATTTAGATAAACATTTTAAAACTTCCTGACTCAGTGATTATTTTAGAATTTATGAATTGTAATGAATGTCACTCATTTTAAACTTCCCAATTATCAAAGGGTCCATTGGTAAGTCATTACTCTTCAATCAGAAAAGTAAATGGGTAGCAGGGATATTGATAAAGAGTACAACTGACCCACCAGCGCAGATTGCTAGCGTAGTATGAATGAATGGGCCCAGGTGAGTATTCTGTGTATGAATGCTTGTTGCTAGTAACCCGCTGGATCACCAGGAGCAAACTATAAAAAAGCCCCCAAAACGCATCTGGCTCTTTCACAATGGCAGTTTTGTACATTCTGGTGAGGAGGATGAGGATTTTGGCTGTGATGCAGTAATGGAGAAGACCGGAGAGGATATTTAGGGTGAGGGTCACCATGTTTGAACAGACAGCGGAGGAGATAATTGAGAGGTACCGACTGAGTGGTCAGGTAATGCTTGATTTAGTTGCTGAGTTACGACCTCAGCTACAGACTCCAACACTCAGAAGCAATGCAATACCACCACATGTGCAGGTATTGTGTTGCCTACACCTCTTAGCTTCGGGCATTTACTGGGGTGTCATAAAAGTAGCGGGGGTTGTCACAAAGTGCCATTTCCAGGTTCTTTAGCAGGTTCCTTGACATCATGGTGAGCAAGGTCAACCAATATATATCGCTCCCCAGTACCCGCCAATCATTGCAGCAAACCAAATTGATGTTCTACAATGTCAATGGCTGTGTTGATGGCACACATATTGCCTTTTGTCCCCTCTCAGAAACTGAATACATATACAGGAACAGAAAAAGCTGACACTCAATCAATCTGCAGGTAGTGTGTGATGCCTCCTGTATCATAACAGACGTGTGGCAAGATTCCCACGCAGCACCCACGACTCATTCATGTTCCGCCACAGAGGCATACAAACTGTCTGGCACAGGGTGAATTTGGTGAAGCTTTCCTACTTGGTAAGAGAATCGCAGACTGAATGAATACAGTGGCCAGGACGATGTGTTATGTGACCTAATGGCTTTCCTTCTCATGCTCCTAAGGTGGCAGTGCATATGCCTTACGTCCCTGGCTACTCACACGATACCTGACCCTGAAGACAAGAAGTGAGTAACAATAAATATAACAGGGCACACAGGACAATCATTGAAAGGACCTTTTAGGATCCTGAAGTCCCGTTTTCGCTGCCTCCACAAGACCTGTGGGACACTACTGTACAGATCAGATACATGCTGCAAGATGATCGCCACTTGTGCGATACTGCATAATATTGCTATAAGGAAGGGTCTGCACGACATCCCAATAGAGCCTGATTATGACTCTGATGATGAGTTACCATCACAACAGGTGCAGCAGGAGGGCACACGTGCAGCAGAGGGATGTGCACAATGCACAGAGATGACCAACAACTATTTCTGAGTTAAGAGAAACTAGAATATCAAATAATGAGACATCACACATTATGGTAATGCTTGGTGCATAACTAAGTGACCACCTTTTAATCAGGTGGCTACAACATTGTTGCAAGCAAGGATCAACAGCATACTTGTGGATGTTACATTGTTAAAAGAATAACAACAAAGTAAATTATGGAAAACAAAACAAAGACATCTCATTCCACTGAGTATATAGAGAGTCACTTTTTATGGCCTCTGGGGTTTGGTGCTCTGTCAGCAGCACTGGGTTGTGGGAATGTCAGCATGTCATTGCCAGATGTGTGGAGTCATGAACACCTGGTACCCCATCCTCCTGAAGGGATATGCCACTGAGGCTAGAGTCTCTTTGCTCTCAGATGGGGACGGGATGTTGGGAATGCAGAGGTTGTGGGTCTGGATGTTTTCTAGTGCTGTGGTGACTTGCACTAGCCCATATTCAACGTCCTGGCAGCAGTGCGTCATGTCAATCTGGATATTCACAATCCGCCTTGTCAGCATTGTTGTTGCCGCGGCCAGCTGGTTGATGGACTGGGTGAAGGTATCAAACCTTGCCAGGTACTGCTTGTTTCTCTGTCACTGCAGACGGGGCTCCCTCTCCTTTGCTGCTATCCACTGTTCCTGCACTTTCTCCATATTCTGCAGCGACTTACATTGCAGTTGCCTACTGATGGTGTGCATCTGCTTTGTCTGCAGGTGCTGTAGTGGAGATGATTGACCTCTCCAGGCCACCATAACTAGGATGTGCATCAGACATTTCATCTGACACAGTCTCTGGAGGGACTGCTGAGGTTTGGCCTCTGTGCTTTCACAGTATCCTGATCTCGGATGTTGTGGGGTCCCTGCTCTGAGAATGTCCTTTATTGCTGTCCTCCAACTCTGGCAGTGGTGAGATGGTGGCTCTCCTGCCAGTTAGAGTTGGAGTGATGGGCTGAGGGGATGGGGGTGTCGGGACCTCAATGATCACCTCACTGTCAGTAGCCCCTTCGGCTGCCACAAGTCCTGCTTCGTCTGGGCTGTGATCTCTGGACATGCATGTATATAGTTAGTGTATATATATGGTTAATATTTGGCCACAATATTGTTGTGACTATGCTACATGTGTTTGTGACATGTTTGTGTTGTACACATATGTTTGGCATGGTAATCAACACACAGTACATCAAGCAAATGATGTGTACTACAACTCCCATGATACACTGGCTGGGTTGGCCAAGCACCTCAATGGAGTTGTTCATGCTGTGATGTATGATATATGGTTTAGCTAACATTATGTTATGTTTGGTACATAAAGGGAAGATGACTTACCCTAGCTTATGTCTGCTGGTTTGGAGGAGTCTTTTCCTGCTACTACCGCCACACTCTCGGGTACCAGGGTCCCCTCTATGACCGTCTCCATGGGAGTCGGAGGGGGGGTGTTGTGAGGGTCTTCTGCCTGTTCCACGTCCCTCTGCCATCCTGCTGGCCACCTTCTCCTTCGTACGGAACCTCACGTCGTACCATCTCTTGAGGATCTCTGGGATGGTCCTCTGGTTGACTCCTAGGGTGTTGACCTTCTTTAGGATGCTGGCCCAGATCCTTGGTTTTGGGACACAGGTACTGTGAAGTTGGTCTTCCTGAACAGTTGGTCCATATGGGAGACACATTCCTCTGTCAGGACCTCAAGCTCCCTCTCAGAAAGCTTGACCTTTCTCTTCCTGCTCCCTGAGTCCTTGTTCCTCGTTTCAGCAGCCATGGTCTTCTCTAGAAATGGTGTGTTGAACTGGCAGCATCAATGCAGGGGCGCTCCTTCCTTACAGTAGCTTTCTAGGCCTCTGGCTGATGGCCACACCCTGTAATTATAGAGTTGCTGGTCTGACATCCTCATTCTGCATCCAGAAAGCTCTGTTTCCTAAATTATGACTTTCTATTAGGAAATCAGAATTGTGCCATTTCCTAATCGCGAATCCAATGGAATCGCTATTTTTGGAATCGTTGGTTACATACATACGGGTTTGTGATTCCCAGATAGCGATTTCTATGGATTCGCAAATTAGAAATCACAAATCTGGAATTTCATACATATGGGCCATAGTCTTGTATTTAAAGTGGACATTGACTGCTTTATTAAGTTAGCCTAACCAGGGGCTCTAAGCGTTTGGTTTTCAATGATTAATCTTCAACGTGAAAGTTTGCTTGGATTGCAATGTTCTTTCTTTTGGAGGTGCATTCAGATGATCTCATAGGTAGTGAAAGCCTTACTGTGTATTGGAGATAGTGAGGCTTGGGAGAAGTACCTTTGCTAAGGACGCGAGGCGCTAACGAACCATAAGGGAGGACACCTATTCATGTCCTATCTGGAGACGGGAGAGATTCAAGGACGTCCTGATGTCTGAACTGGGGGGCGAGGAGAATCGAGTGAGGATGTCAATTTCGAATGTTCGTAGGTGGAAAATTACTGAAGTTCATCACATGGAACTCTGGAATGTTCTGTGGGTTGAACTGGTGTTTGCACTTTAGTTTTTGGACCAGAATCGCTAGAGACTCTCAGGGGTACAGACCTCTCTGCGATGTTCTCATTGTATGGCTTCATGCTATGCATTTTTCTTATTTGGAGAACTTCTACTGAAGTCTCTGCAATGCTGATACCTTCCTGTTTTCTCTGATTTAACTAGGTCCCTAACTTTTCAACTTTAAGCTGCGGATTAGTTTATGTGATTTTAGATTTACTCATGCATAGACTGGAGGATCGAAGCCTATACATTGATCACCAGATTTTTCTTATTCTTTGTATTGCTGCAACTGAGTTTCTTGTATGTCTTATGCTGTGCAGACGCAATTTCATTAGAGCTTTGGCTATCCTGTGGTGATTTTGTATCTTTACACTATGTTCTTGAGATTTATATACATCAGTTTGGCTCTTAATTTGAAATTAACCTTATTTAAACCTATTGACCGATTCCTGGTCCTTAATGTGTGGCCAAATGGGTTACATTGTAAATTGAAATGTTTGGATCGCCGTTAACTCCTCTTTACCTCTCAGGCATCTAGAAAGCTTCATCGCAGGGTAAGTGGTAAGATTGGCCCAATGCCCCAGCACATGTGTGAGGACATTACATCAAAGAACACCTATTCTTAAGGAACTTAAAAGAGAGTCCAGCATGACCGATCCGCTGAACTTCAATATTAAGTTAAACAAGAAAGCTTGACATCAACTGATACTTGACAGAACATGCCATCTTCTGGTACCCCATACGGCTGTTTCAAGACATGTCAGAAACTGCCATGATCCTAAATCTCACAAACCCTGCTCTGTAATAATATAAGAAAGGTTTTACAATGCAAACATGTAGCGCAGCACTTTCTTTTCTTCAGTTCGTGCATACTCTCATAGAGGGAGGGTGAACTTCTCTTTTGGAGTTGGGGAAGGATTTCGGAATCGTGCAAAGATTGAATGCCCAGCAGTACCTTAGGAAGTGACTAGATGTCCCTCTTGAGTCAGACAGTCTATGAATAGTGTTTCACTAAGGCGGAGCACAGTTGCAGGAACACTGGCTATTACTAGAGGTCCCATAGGTGGCCCTTGTTAAAACAAGCACCAATTCCCCCCTTACACTCCGGATATAAGAAAACTATGAACAGAACAGACCTACTTGAATGTCTATTGTTGACTGCTATGGACAATGTGGTCTCATCCTTAGCACTGCCAAGAATTTGCCAGGGACGAGATCGGTTTGTCCTGGCAGCCAAGGCTGGGAACTCTCTGATGCCTGGACAACTTCTGTGGCCACAGCTTGTATTGATTTTTTTAATGATGAGTTCATTTCACAATGGGCTGAAGTCATAAAATTATTAATCCGGAAGCCGCTGGAGGAAGCAAGAACGGAGCTCATGCATTTTGGGTTCTACCGCCGGCAGCCCCCAGCCCTGGGAAAGGTATGTTGGAGAGACTTCCCCTTTTCTAGTCGTTCTGCATGCAAATTGATTCCTGTTAAAGGATTGCCGATCTCCAAGCAGGAATCAGCCATGGAGGAGTGAGTGTCCAAGTGATTGAGCAAGTGAGTTGGTGAGCGGTTGAATGTAGGAATTTACATGTGAATGAAGCAGTGAGGGATTGGATGGTAAGTGTGCATATTAGTGAGTGAATTAGCAAGTGAAAAATCAATCAAAGGGTGAGCAGCAATTAAGTGAGTGGGAAAGCAAGTGAAAGAGTGTGGATATTGGTAAGTGACTGAATGATTATACAAGTGAGTGAGGTAAGTGAAGGAGTGAGCAAATGAATGTGACTGAGCACATGATAGTGGCTTGGTGAGTGAGTTTACAAACGAGTGAATAAGCAAGTGAAGTGAGTGAACAAATTATGACCATGATTTTGAAGCAGTGATCAAGAAAACAAGCAAAGCCAATCGGTCTCGCCAATGCAAGAGCTATTGGCTTTGCCAATATGTTTTAACCTTGTTGAACACCTGCATGGCTGCTGTTCAACATGACTAAAAGTTAGTGGCATAGAGGAGAGTGGTGTGGAGTGTCATAGAGTGTAATGGTGAAGAGTGGAGTAGAATGTTGTAGAATGGAGTGGCAGAGAATGTTGTGTACTAGAGTGAAGTAGTGGGGAGTCACGTAGAGTGGCGTATAGTGGAAAGGTGTAGAGTGCATTGGCATAGAGTGTTGCAGAGTATAGTGGCTTAGAGTGAAGTAGTGTAGAGTGCAGCGGCATAGATTTCAGCATCATACAATGCAGTGTCTCAGAATGCACTGGCATAGATTAGAGTGTTGCTTAGAGGGCAGTGGCATAGAGTGCAGTGGTGCAGAGTGGAGTGGTGCAGAGTAGAGTGGCACAGAGTGTAGTGGCATAGAGTGGTGCAGAGTAGAATATAGTGCTGTAGAGTGCAGTGGTATAGAGCGAAATGCTGCAGAGTGTAGTGGTGTAGATTGGAGTGATGCAGAGTAGAATGACAAAGAGTGCAGTTGCGTAGAGTGCATTGACATGGAATGCAGTAGTGCAGAGTAGAGTGGTATAGAGTTCAGTAGCGTGGAGTGTAGTGTTGTAGAATAGAGTATTGTAGAGTGCAGTGGTGTGAAATAGCATAGAGTGCATTGGCATAGGTGCAGTGGCATAGCGTGCAGTGGCATAGCATGGTGTTGAGTAGAGTGGCGTAGAGTGCAGTGAGTTGAGTACAGTGGTACAGAGAAGAGTGCATTGGTGTAGAGTGCAGTGGCATAGAGTGCAGTAGCATAGAGTACAGTGCTGCAGAGTAGAGTAGAGAAGAGTGCAGAGACATGGAGTGGTGTAGAGTAGAGTGGATTGGTGTAGAGTGCATTGGCGTAGAGTTTTGCAGAGTATACTGGCATAGAGTGCAGTAGGCTAGAGTGCAGTGGCATAGAAGTCAGTGGCATACAATGCAGCATCATAGAATCCAGTTGCATAGATTAGAGGGGTGCAAAGTAGAGTGCAGTGGTCCAGAATGCAGTGGTTCAGAGTAGAGTAGTTCAGAGTAGAGTAGCATTGAGTGCAGTGGTGGCGAGTAGAGTAGAGTGGCACAGAGTGTAGTGGCATAGAGAGGTGCAGAGTAGAGTGGTGCAGAGTAGAATATAGTGCCATAGAGTGCAGTGGCATAGAGTGGAGTGCTGCAGAGTGCAGTGGCATAGCGTGGAAAGATGCACAGTAGAGTGCAGTGGCAGAGAATGCAGTACTGCAGAGTAGAGTGGGATAGAGTTCAGTGGCGTAGAGTGCAGTGCTGCAGAGTAGAGTGGAGCTGAGTGCAGTGGTGTAGAGGGGCACAGAGTGCACTAGCATAGAGTTCAGTGGCATAGAATGGTGTTGAGTAGAGTGGCATAGCATGCAGTGTTGTTGAGTACAGTGGTGCAGAGTAGAGTGCAATGGCGTAGAGTGCTGTGGCGTAGAGTGTAGTAGCATAGAGTCCAATGTTGCAGAGTAGAGTAGAGTGCAGTGGTCTGGAGCAGCGCTGAGGAGAGTGGATTGGTGTAAAGTGCATTGACTTAGAGTGTTACAGAGTATAGTGATGTAGAGTACAGTGGTGTAGAGTGCAGTGGCATAGAAATCAGTGGCATACAATGGAGCATTGTAGAATGCAGTGGCATAGACTAGAGTGGTGGATAGTAGAGTTCAGTGGTGCAGAGGGGAGTAGTACAGAGTACAGAGGCATAGAGTACAGTGGCATAGAGTGCAGTGGTATAGAGTAGAGTGGCATAGAGTAGAGAGGCAGAGAGAGTAGTGGCATACAGTGGTGCAGAGCAGAGTGGCATAGAGTGCAGTGGTGTAGAGTAAAGTGATATAGAGTGCAGTGGTGTAGGGTAGAGTGGCATAGAGTAGCGTGGCAGAGAGTGCAGTGGCGTAGAGTGGTGCAGAGTGGAGTGGTGTATGCTACAGTGGCATTGAGTGGAGTGATTCAGAGTAGACTAGTGTAGAGGCCATTGGCATACAGCGCAGCAGTGCAGAGTATAGTTCAGAGTGCTGTGTTGCAGAATAGAGTGCCGTAGAGTGCAGTGGTGTAGAGTGGCATAAAGTGCAGTGGCGTAGAGTAGAGTGGCATTGAGGGCAGTGGCGTAGAGGACAGTTGTGCATAGTAGAGTGAAATGGCGTAGAGTGGAGTGACGTAGAGTGCAGTTGTGTAGAGTGCATTGGGGTAGAGTGCAGTGGTTTAGAGTAGAGTGACGTAGAGTGCAATGGTATAGAATGGGGTGGCCCAGAGTGGAATAAAGTGGCATGGAGTATATTGTTTCAAAGGACAGTGAAGTGGCAAAGAGTGAAGTGGTAGAGTGCAGTGGCGTAAAGTAGAGTGGCAAAGAGTAGAGTGGTGTAGAGTACAGTGGTATAGAGAGCAGTGGTGCAGAGTAGATTAGAGTGACGGATTGGCATAGAGTTCAGGGGCATAGAGTTGAGTGTTACAGAGTAAAGTGCATTGGCGTAGAGTGTATTAGCATAGAGTGCAATGGCCTAGAGTGTAGTGCTGCAGAGTGGCATAGAGTAGAGTGGCATAAAGTAGAGTAGCATGTAGTGGAGTTTTGCAGAGTAGATTGGAGTGGCCTAGACTGGAGTGATGTAGAGTGCAGTGTTGAAGACTGCAGTGGTGTAGAGTAGAGTGGTGTAGAGTGCATTGGCATAGAGTAGAATGCTATAGAGTAGAGTAGAGAGGTGTGGAGTTCAGTGATGTAGAGTGGAGTGGTACAGAGTAGAGTATAGAGGCGTAGAGTGCAGTGGTGTAGAGTGGAGTGATGCAGAGTGGAGTACAGTGCAGTGGCGCAGGGAGCAATGACGTGGAGTGGCGTAAAGTGAAGTGGTGCAGAGTAGAGTGCAGTGGCGTGGAGTGGTGCAGAGTAGAGTGGAGTATGCATGGTGTGGTAGCACACCACCATTGCAGACAATACATTTTCAATTGAAACAACCATTACATTTGCACAGACATACAGTTTTACTAATAAAACTATACAGCGCACAAACGATAATGTGCAGAAATGACATTGCCTAGTGTATTGATTTGTTTTGATCATATTAAAGTATTTGTTTCCAACACACTTCAGAATTAACAAAAATATCCTTCATTTGTGTTCCTAATTCTGATATATTCTGAAATACTTGCACAGTTCATTTAAATGTTATTGTATCCTAGAAAAATAACCTTAACTACCCCCAGTATCCAGAACGATTGTCGCATAAATCCTCCCATTTGAAGTCAGAGAAAGAAAATTAAACACCAAGCTCCCTTGTAAGATAGAGCCTGACATTTGACCTTGGTCTTTGAATGCACAGCAAGTGTGACAAGATAAGAACAAGATTTACAGGCCTATTTACAGAAAGGTGCACTTGTGGAAGAATACAAGAGGAGTTGGTGTGAAAAGGCTTTGCTCCTTTGGAGGGACAGACTCACCCTGAACAGCCTAAAACAAATAAAGCAAGCAAATAGAAAGCCAGAAAATGCAAGTTACAAACCACAAAGCAACGGGCGAATGCATTCCCAGGGAAGCTTTCTGAATGTCCCCAAGGTGTCTTTAGCAAAACAAACAGCTGCGCTGTCTGGTAGGCTTCGACCTAATGAGCATGTCAGTGAGCAAGTCAGATAATAAGAACCTAAGTGAGTTAGTGCAGAAATGTATGAGTAATTAATGAAATCAGTGAGTGAAAATAATTAATTCTACAGAGGAGATCCTAGGCATTGTAACACAGAGAATCCCTTAGCCAGACAGCCTCTATACCAAACACGAAATGTGACTCATCATATTCTTCATAGAAGAATAAAAAATAATTGCCTAGAAACACTATGGGGCCGATTACGATCTCGTTCGGAAGGGCTCCGAATCGGATTTGGGTTTGCCGAATCTGATTCAGAAACCTTGTTTCCGACCGAATCGTTCACAGTTCCGAAAGATTGATTACGATGCCCGGAAACCGTAAGGCCTGTCCGAATCGGTTCAGAAAGGCATTCGGACAGGTCGAGCCTTTCCGGAGCCGATTCGTCCAGCTATATGGACTCGGTTTCCGAGCGATAACGGTGTGCGGTAAACTCTGCTCCGCGGGCATAGTTTACTGATTTTTTGCCACTCCGCACTCCACTTGGAATGCAGAGTTCTGCCAAAAACTCCGACTCCACTGCGTAGCGGAGTTTACCAGCGCCAGGTATCTCGGATCTGCAATAATATTATCGTTATGAGTTAACTACTCCCTTGAATAAACAGATTACTTTAGATCAAAATTACCGCACCGGCTGCCGATGAAGCCCAACTTGACCCAGGACATCCCAAAAGCCATCCAAGAGTGTGGGCACTCTAACCAGTCGAAGCGGTGCAAATCAGACCTCTTTCCCAGGTGCTGCTCAAATGTTGTATTCTCCTTACGGCTTTACCCAAACTCTCCCGGTAACAGATGTAGCCCAAGAGGACATGCGCATGCGCATGCGCACAGGAAATTGATTTGCCAGTTTCGGGTCAAACCTGAGATTAACACCACAAAAAGACCTCAGTATACATGATTGCTTATTTACGGAGCCCACACTGTCATAACACATAAGCAGATCCGGTCAGCACAAAGTTTAAAAAACACATAAGTAGTGCCTCCTCCCTTTAGAAGTGGAAATAGGACAGTTTGAATATGGAAAGTTTATTTTAATTTAAATTTTCACAAACCTTTGTGGCCATGCTGCCCGGCTTCCTTTTCCGCCCCCTCCGTGTATTATTCTTCAGGAACGCACAAGGTATTTATTGAAAAATAACATTCACGGAAGGACGACTTTTTTCCTGCACATAATTAAACACACAGTTCTGTTTCCCTAAAATTTTTAAACACTAACAGCTGCAGAGTCCCAGAAGTCCAGTTTTTCTTTGGACTATACCACTAAGCTTGTATTAGCAGGGTGATCTGATGGAAGTCTTAAACCCTGCAAATATCAAATAACGCTTCGTATCCATTTATAGATAATGCATAAGAGTACACTCTTTTCTGACATCACAAAAAATTCATCAAAGACCCTAGAGAATAAATAACATTTAATGGAACCAAAATATTTATTCTAAGCCCCCTCCCTGAGTCACTTGCCCTCTTGGCTTTCCTCATTGATACGGTGTTGCATATACACACTGCTTACTTAGTCTGCGTGCGTTGGGAGGGGTAAGTTGTGCTTCATTTCTTTTGGATGTCGTCGTTATTCAGTTATAAATATGTGGTTAACAAACTGAGAGTAATTTTCACGTTCTGAATGTTTATTTTGTGCTTCTCTATTAGCTGCCTGATATTAGTTTGGGCATACGCACAGAGTCTGAATGACCGATTTAAGACGGAGCTGGTGTTTGCACCATTAAATGCCTCCACTGTAACATGTCATCTTCACAGGCTCTCTCATAATTGTCCCCCTTGGGTGTAATTACTACTATGGCGCGAGCAAAGCGCTCGGGCCTGGGAGCCTCGGCCCTGGCTCCTTCCTGGAAACTTTAGTGGGTGCTGGTGTTTGAAGGTGAGCTGGAGCGCGCTCAGCTCCTCGTCCCTTTTGAAGTGGATAGGATAGTTTGAATAATACGCTGAGTTAACTTTTTCACAAACCTTCGTGGCCATGCTACGCGGCTTCCTTTTCTGCCCCCTCCACGTTCTGAGGAACTCCCAAGGTTCTGTTTCCTATACTCCGCCAGCTCGTGGAACTACGTGGAATTCCACAGAGTTTTTTTGCCACTCCGTGGAATTCGACGTAGTGCCACTACGCGAGCTCCACGATTACTATGACCGATTCGGACAGTCGTTCCGAATCAGTTTCTCCAGAATGAAACAGCTGTCGGAATCGGTCTTTGGGGGCCTGTAGCAGGCCCCCCTTCACCTGGGGCCCTCCAAATCAGGCCCGTGGGGGTACCCATGGGACCCCTCTTCCCACCCATGTACAGAGTGGCAGGCACCATGGGGTGCCCGCCACAGGGTGCATGTTTTTCCCCAGCCATCCCTTTCTTCAATGGGAGCCTGTGTTCGCATTCGGAACACAGGCTCCATTGAAGTCAATGGGAGTCTGACCGAATCGTATCCGGATGCATACGGATGCATCCAAATCGCTCGGTCGGACTCCCCCGATCCGAGTCGTTCGGAAAGCATTCCGGAACCGATTCGGTCGGAGTGCTTTCCGAACAAGATCGTAATCGGCCCCTATGCCTTTATTTATTATTTGACACTATGGGGCTGATTACGATGGCGGTCGTAGGCACCTCCGCAGTGCTAGCGGTGGCGGAAAACGTCCATTTAGTTACTCCTGTGGCGGTCCTCGTGACCGCCATATTACAGTGGGCAAGGATAGCCCATTTCCCGTCTGTCGCGGAGTTTCTGGATCCACCAGATTTTTGGTTCTGCAATGGTGCTGGAGGGAGCCAATAGAGAAAGACGGCCGTGCGGAATGACGTTCCGACCGCCGGACAAATCACGATGCCTCAACCAGCCCATCAGAACGCAGCGGAGAAACCAGCCCCACGGAGATGGCGGAAGCACAACTGCGGAGATAGAAACTCGAGTCTGAGACACCTCCACACGTTCCTGGCCGCCATGGATCCTGCTCTACAAGCCCTTCCGCTGCTGTACGTGATACACTACCAGCAGATAAGACGCTGTCGCGGTCAACACCGCAGGTAAGTCAATAACACATCCCCACATACAACAACACACAACTGTCGCACTGAAATACGTGTCCTGTCTACATCAGACACCCTGGTGGAGCCAGGAACATATACCCCAGTCTAAGTACACGTCTTGCACGTCACAAATTGTCACCTCTGCATCGGGGTCACCCATCCCCATAGAAATGATTGCAACTAGCCCAGTCGTGCCGGTCATGTCACCGCAGCGGTGAAGCCGCGGGAAAACCTGCCCACAATGTAGTAGGAGTCCAGGACATTGTCCCAGACAAGCAAGACCAACATCACAACATCCACACCACATGTATCATAAAAGAAGCAACACTCAGTACAACATATCTGCAGCAAGAAGTCATGTGCAGGGACACTGTCTATAGTGACATCTTATTAGGATCATCACCAATTGTATAGTAACATGAGTGTGGGGTGAGGCACGAGTCCCTTCAAAATGACAATAGTCATCATTGCACACAAATAAGGGTCAGTCCAAATACAATGTGGAACAGAGGAGGGCAGACCAAGCAGAGTGTGTATGTGTATTTCACAGTAGTCCAACAAGGTGTTGGAATGAGTCAGTGAGCCCAGGTAGATGACACATCATATTAGACACCACTGCCACACAATCACAGATCACCACAGCCCCCAAGCAGACATTGATAGATCCATCACATACAATGGCAGACCATATCACACAATGACAGCCCATACCATGCAACACAGTAAGAAATTCCTGACTCAAACAGCAAACTCAAAGTAAGCACCACTGTGCATTTGACTCACAAGTGTACAGCTGCAATAAATGACACCATGTGAGTATGTCCAGTACATCAACAACACTGACTAAACTGCCAACTCACAGAACACCTACACACCATTACTCCACCTCAACAAAGGGAGCACCAACTACAAAGTAGTGAATGAATGCCAAAGTGTGAGGAAGAGTCCATCTTGACAGCAGGAAACTCTGACCTGAGACTCATGACAACCCTCCTCCTCCTCACACCTGCCTTCCACTCATGTGAATCAAAGTGAGTAATTGAAGAAATGAAGAGTCACTGTGCAGATTAACAACCTTGGAACTGTTCACACTGCATGTCAAGTACTTCAGACAGCTCACACACTTAAACTTAGCCTCATACCATAAGTCATCAGCAATGTATGATAATAACTAAACTAGCCTAAAGTGGAGTGCACAGTGCAGGAAAAACATGGAGATACCATTTGTACATGACATGCAAGAGGTACCACATATCACACTACTCCTAGGCCATCAAATCATACATGGGTGGCACAGTGATTGAAATTGAACTAAAGTAACATCTGTGCAATATCCCTGTGATACAGCAATGCAAGCAATGCATTGGCCCAGGATGATAGGAACTGCCATAAGCCATACAGTGACCAGCCCCTCATCTGTGTCAACTATCTTGACATGTGTATGCCACCAGCACAACACTCATAGCTCATTGTGACACTGCCTGACTGTCAAACCCAAGTATGACCTTCACACATACCCCTCATCTACCCATCTCACACCTTCACTTCAAATAAGGTCCTGTGACTTTCCTGATAACCAATGCCACACCCTGGTGTGTATCTACAAATGTCAGAATCCCACTCAGGGATGTCTGAACCAATGCTGATCACAAACCAATTGCCAAACACATGTATCACAAACAACATCAAAAGATGTCCAACTAGCTCAGCCATGTGCAGGCAAACAGTGGATAGGCAATTTGATCCTAGACAGCACCAGAATAGATAACATTTCTACTCTGGCCAACTGCACAGACACCATCATCCAAACCAATCAAAAAATACATAATCAAATGCCACTCATGAACACTAACTGTGTGCAATAAGACAAATCTGCAAACACACACATAGACACTCCACCAGTTACAAAGTGAGCATGTTGTCAATGTGGAGCACAAGCATGCACATGCACAATCCTGACAAGTGACTGTACAAATATAAGAGGCCATAGCACAATTGTGCACTCAAAACAAGCTAATGAACAAGACTCCACATTACTGCATGTGACATTCACACAAGAAATGCACACTACAAATTCAACACACATCTGAATGTATTCCAATACACAAACTCCTCACACACAATGTCATGCAAAAATAACATTACACACACATGGACCTGTCAGTAGAAAGAACCAACACAGGCCAAAGACTGCATCCCCCAACAACAAATACACAACATATGCACATACAAAATCATTACATAGCAAACTCAGCTGGACATCAGGGGGACTCACACCAGGCAAGGACAATGCAACCTACACTGACAGCAGTGCATGCACAGTAAGCAGTGTGTGAACACCACCAAAACCAGTATCACACATATTTGAGTGCTCCACCATGAGCTTCAACATCACAAATCATCACAGGGCACAGATCACATCACACTCAGGATGGGTAGTTACCTCAGCAAACACACATACACTTTAGCTATCACCTACTGCTGCACAACTCTGGAAAACACAGATGCATGGAACATGACTAGAGGACTGTGCTGGAAAAACATCTGCACTGTACATGAACAACCAATCAAGTAGAAGAAATAAGCACATAACAAATTGTCAAACAGTCCTGAGTGGAACATTGGTCCTGGACACAGATCATCCTCCCACAGTATAGTTTCGCACTATGAAGTTGGGGGGTCACACACTGGCAAGGCATGGGGTGGAAGATATTAGACTGAAGTGGTGTGTACATTAGTATTGGACAGGTGAGGAGTATACAGAGCAAAAACACATAGAGGAGTAACTCACAATGTGTAGGCATCAAAAGCCCCTCTTGGGGCTGGTATGACTCTTAATACCACATAGTTGTCAAGAAAAAGTGTAAAATGACATCAATGTATGTGAAAAGTCACTTATAATGTCAGTTTGCCTGAGCAGGTCAGCACAGTGAGCACAAACGTAAGCAAGAGCCATGGCTGATCATCAAACCACAACACAGACATTGCAGTGACACACTCTGCATACTCACAAATGACAGCGACAACAAGTAGGTGTACCCCAGGACTGCAAGGTCATACCGACACACTGCACAGTGCTCAACCAACAACTCCTACATGTGCCCACAATCTAAAGCAGGTGTCTGATAATGTAAACAAACAGGCACTCATTACCTGGATCATACATGTGTGTAGGTGTCATGTTCAGGGGCAGATACACATCAACACTTCAGCCAATGACAGGTCAATCACACTGTATGACTACTCAAGTGCACACATTCAAATGTACCCATGTGACTATGAAGCCAGGCCTACACAAGATGACTACACATTTACACTGTTGTGTACACATCAAGATAGATCCCACAGATATGACGGACCCTGTCCACCATGCAAGTTATCATGTGAATAAAATGCTCTTCTGTTGTGGTACAGCATCCAAATATGACATGTGTACAAAATTGGAGACTTGACAATAGAATGATTAGGATAAGAGTAGATCATCACAGACAACCATCATTGCACCCTCAAGCGTCTGAGTCAAGAAGCACAAAAGTGGCTGTAACCTCTGGCAACCTCTGCAAAAGAAAATCAAGTATATGCCAATGTGAATGTGGCATACAGAGCATGTCACATGAACATACACACATACATTGCACTGCATCATTAGCAAGGGCAGCGACAAAGCTCACAACATGAGTAACAGTCTTTATTACATAAACTCTGTATAGGCATCAAAAGTGCAACACATCAAGGCCATTGGCCAGTCCAAATTTAAAGCCCGCACATGTGTGCATGAAAACTTGCACATCAAATAGGTAACAGTCCACTGCCATGGGAATTACCACAGGTTAGGGGCTTCAAATGGGCAGTCCAGGCACCGATCAGGGAGAAATGGTGTGGGAAGGGGGACTTGGCTTCAACTTTGGGTTGAAGTTGAACTGAGAGAGGGCTGATTGTCGGGGCCAGTTGGAGGACTGGACCTGGGAGGGAGAGAACTGGCTGAGGTAGAGGGATCCATGGATGTGGGAACCTGAGGGCTGCTTGGACCGGGTGGAGTGGTGGCACGGGGAGGTGGAGACATGCTGTGTGGAGGCTCAGTGGCTGATGGTGAATGTTGAGGGCTGGGTCTCAATTGTTTTGGGATCCGATATCCCACAAGTGTCTTGGCTGGAGTGCAAAGTGAGGTGGGCACAAGAGCCTCACTCTTCCCCAAAGGTGTAGCAGGTGCTGGTGGCTCTCCTCGTGGGGATTTGCTGGACCTGGTGGTACGCTGGGGGCGGCATTGCCTTTTCCCCTGCATCCCCTGTTGTGGAGGTACACTCCCCACTTTGCTCTCTTGTCCATGCTTCACAGGGGTGTGGGTGGGAGTCGAAGTTTTGGGTGAAACTGCCTTCAGAATGTGTTTGGGCTTAGTTGTGGCAGGCACCAGGTTCACTGCAGACAGGGCAAGTGTTTGTGTGTCTTTGAGATGAGGTGTGGGGATGGGAGTGCCCTTGGATGGTGATGAATCGGAGGAATGTAATGTGGATGCATGCTTTTTTGCCTTATGTCCCTGAGTGTCCTGTGATGGGCTTTTTGTCTTGCGGTCATGTGTGCTCTTTTTGTGCTTTGGTGATGGTGTCTGGTACGCTTAGAGTGCTGCTGTTGTGTGCTGTGTGTGGATGACTGGGTGCCTGAGGGCTCTGGTGTGTGTGTACTCTGGTCAGGTGGGGGCACTGGCAGCGTGGTTGCCGAAGGGACAGGAGCTGGACTGGGAGCTTGGGACTGCTGAATGGCTGCCGTCACTGTGGAGGACAAAGACTGGACAGTTCGGTGTAGGCCGCCCACGTCCGAATGAATGCCCTCCATGAACGCAACAACCTGTGACAACTTGTTGCCATGATCCTGGAGGGCATTCAGGAGAGAAGTCTGACCCACACACAGCTGCTGCAAAATGTCTATGGCCTCCACACTGAGGGCAGCAGGGGAGACAGGGTCAGGGGCAGCGGTGCCTGGGGGGAAGGAGACTCTACCCTTCTTAGGGCTGCGGGCACGGATAGCACTTGGGGGAGCATTCGGGAGGGTGGACCCTGGACGAGGTGTGGCAGAAGAAGATGCAGATCTTGAACTTCCAGTGCCCGCCAACATCGAGGAGTCACCACTGGACTGTGAAGATGTGGAGGTTGGTGTTTCCAGGCAAGAATCCTCCAGGGCACTCCTGTCCCTCTCCGAGGCGCTGGTCCTCTTAGTGTCACTGAACTCCTGTGTAGCAGTTGTGCAGTAGCTTCCCCAACGCTGTTGGGCCCCTGTCCTTCCCTGCCCTCGGTAGATGCTGCAAGAGACAGAGACATAGGTTCAGTATAGTGCCATACTCACAACAATCATATGCAATACAAACTCTAATCCTTCGAATGAAACTCCCATGTTGAACTACTCCATGTACTTTCAGCATATGCCACATTTATGCAATCATCAGCTGATGCATGGAAACATGCTTAGTTGACAGTCATGCTCCATGTTGCGTTGACACAGCCAAATAGCTGGGCCTGTGCCTACCTGTAACCATACATACAATTGTCTGTAGGCACACCTACATGCCTGTAGGTAAGATAGCTGCACATCCAGACATGTTGTCTCAGTCACATTTGAAGTATATTTCACGGAACACCACAGATACAAAGTCAAATATATCCTTTTGCAAGGGAGATCACCTCCTGAAATCCACCATGTTGGGCATTGAAGCACAACTACAGTTGTCCATTGGTGTCGGCTGTGTAGATGTAACAATTTATTTGATGTGCACAGCACACGTCTCTAAATGCACACTAACATGATGCTCACTGCTGTTCACTGCCAGTTGATATCTCTGACACTCACACTGCAGCATATGTCACAAGGACATATCTTATTTGTTAATGAAGTGCAAATAAGAGCCATGTAACAATGTAGTCACATAGACAATGCACAATAGCATGAGGATGGGAATTTAATGCAAGGCCTTCATAGGTTGTGACATGTCACATACCAACATCTTCACAAGTGCCTGACAGGCCCTCATTGATCCAAGGCATGATAGTGTCTTCTGTAGATGAGGAAGTCAGTGGCCTCCATTAGGACAGCTAATGTGTGAGAATACCTAGGGTCTGGCATATGACATCCCTACGTTGTGCTGACTGATGACATTGAGGACACATCAATGTGCCAAAAATTCACTCACTGATTAAAAGCATTAGCCACAACTTCACCATGCACTGATGCACATGGACACTCCTCCACAATGCACACATACTGAGGACTGACACTCTGAGTAATCTTTGCTCCTTATTATCTTTCAAATTACTGTACAACACCTCAGTCACATCACAATTTGCCATACCCACTGATCACAATCAACCATGTTAAGCCATAGTGCCAAAACAATTTCACAATAGCCAGGTTCAGCTACATTGCATTTAAATCCCAGAGTCTATCCATCCCACTCATGTTGCCATGTGCACAAATGGCAAATGCAAATCAGCCAATGCATCACTGCAATCATCACCATCTACCCCATCAGCACCTGTGTGCACTTGCTGTCACTGTGGCAGCAAATTACATCATGTTATGCCATGCTGCTGATATTAGGCTAATATGTTTTGCAAGGGTGCTGTCATCTCTATCATTGTGAAAAAAGGACCCATGGGACAGGTGTGACTTCTACCAACTCACTGCTCCCTGAGTCCACATCTGTGCATGTCTCGAGCCACTTACACATCATCACATGAGCACACTATTGTGGTAGCCACACAGCACACACAAGCCTGACACGTGTACTGGGCTACACACTTCACACAATGAATTTTCCTGTGTAGGAAGGTCTCAGTTCAGACAACATTCACAAAATGTGAGATGAAAACATGGCAAGATGATTTGCTATGACACCGTTCATGGATTTTCCACATGAGAAACAAAATGTTGTACAAATGCAGAACCTCTGCACTCAACACTGAGGCCACTTAGAAGCCATTGCATCACACTAGAGACACCACAGAGGTCCGCACTTGCTCAGGGCTGGGATTCATGCAGTCACTCATACGCAAAGTCACACTTTGCACAATACTCACCCCCAACTTGCTGCTGATGGGCCCTCAAGCGTCCATCCAGCTCTGACTGTGTCACTGCCAGGATGCGGGTCATTAGTGGTGTCATGCTCCTGCGCGCCAACCTGCCACTTCGAGGGACCAGCCCCAGCGTCATCTCAGCAACGTTTTTGCTGAGGCGGCAGATGTCATCCCACCTCTTGTGGCAGTGTGTATGTCGTCGGTTTGAGACACCCAGAGACCGCACCTTGCGGGCAATGGCCCTCCATATGTCCTTAGGCTGATGGATTTTGAGCTGCAGGCATGGGAGACAAGAAGAGGAAGTTTTTGTAACACTGTGTTGTGTACCACTGTGTGACAGTACAGGAGCATGAAAATACATAGCACACTAATACATCAATGGAGAGCAGAGCCCATACAGCATGTCACATAGTACACTTGGATCAACCCATATCATATCAATGCATACATCTATGATGATGGACACACTACATGCCCATCTCATACACATGCAGAGTGCCAGCACAGAAACCAATGTGAAAATGGGCCTCATCTGTGATGCACTATGTGAGTGAGCATGACATACGATACACTGGAAATGATGTGTAGTGGTCAGACTCATTGTGTCTTACACTACACACCCCTTAATGTCCTTGACCATTGCATAGCTACATGTGTCATGGTGGTCACATTTAGGTATTAATCAAACCAGGGGGCACCCCCATCCAAATGAGGGGTACAAATAGTCGCCCACTCGATACAGAGGTAGAGAGAGGTGTAAGTGGTCCTAGGTTTGTTGGGACCCACTTGTGAGAGGGAAGAACAAGTCTTGTATCTTGATGCCCTCACACACCCCGAAGGATGTCATGCTTCATCATTGGGCGTTTTGCTCCTCGTCGGGCCGGCGCTGCAAAACCCTACGGGTCCCCCGAAGGGTCACTTTAGCGGAGATCTTTTAAGACAAAATGCCGTTTAGTGCATGCAGGTGTGTGGTGTGGGTCCTCTAAGAGGGTGATATGGTGCGTGCAACGTGAGTCTAAAACTGTCTAAGGGTTACCAGATGTAAAAAATTTTATGAGAGGGTGTCCTTGACAGACTGAAAAACCGTAGGTTAAGGGTTACCTCTATCGGCTTAATGAGCCCCAGGTAACTACAATGTCGGAGAGGTCGACATGTTTCGCGCCTGTGCAGTCTGAACAGATCCGTGGCGCTTCTTCAGGACCGAGAAAGCAAGATAAAGTGTAGTGCACGTGAAGAGTGAAAGGGTTAGTACCCTCAATGGGTGTCCGGGCGGGTTAGGGAACAATGTACCCAGCAGTCTACCTGCAATAACTAATTAGTTATGGCCGCTCCTGGACGTCACCTAGGAGAGAAATGACAGAAAGCAGAGAAAGATTGCGTCAGAGCTACAAGCGGGAAATGTCCATTTCTCCCCACAGCTTATCGTTTAGCTACGCATATAAAGGTGACATGTACGAGACATGAACGAGTTAGGAAGTGCCAATGGAAGAACGACAGGACTGCGGGGTCTCAACTATGAGTACCGGTAGGGTACCACACGGGCCATGCTAGTCGGGAGGGCCATAGCGTATGTGGTCCCCCTGGTACCCAAGGAGTCACCCGCACATCCTGCCATCCTACTGCTAAAATGCCCAGTGTTAAAATCGCCAGTGCGTGCCTCTATCTCATAATAAATGTGATAGTACAGTAGGTGCTGAACTGGCGTGCCCACCAAAGCGGCTCCTGTCGGCATCTAAGAGCCTTCGTATGCCGTGACTAAAATCTCTCAAGTGTGGTCCTTTGCCATACGTGTCACATACTCATCTTACCTATAAAAATCAGGAGAGTTGCTCCATAGGCTAGTAGGAGACGAGCGCCCACACCTTACTGGGCTAAATAGAAAATGACATAATGCGGAAACACGAGTCAGTTACTTCCATTGTCTAAAACATTACAGTGCGGTTTACTCAAGTTACCAAATTGTTCCTCGTGTCCCCATCACAGCGGTCTTACTTACAGTTTTGCTCGGGTGCTGGCTCAGATGCACCTACCCCATCCGTACTCCTGCCTGCATTTGAACGGTCATCGACAGAGACGGCTTTAAGTAGTAAGACTCATTAGTTGTGTGGCGGTGCCTTCTTCCGGTCTATCACGTAAGCATTTATCTCAGCTGCGTGTTTCTTACGAGGAAGCTGCATTGCGCATGCTTGTTAATGTGACTCTGTATCCCCAGCGCATGCGCAGTGAATGTCGCGCAGGTCCCGGTCGTCATAGAAATAAATGACGCTACCGGCGCGCTGAGTAAAGTGTCTGTAGCGCGCTGTTAAATATATACCCAGTGTTGCTATTGCACAGCGTGACTAAAGGGCATATGTTCAGTCAGTCAAATAAATATGCAAACTGTATGCCGATGCTCCATGGTGGGCCACTAGTTGCATCCCGGGTATTCACTAGCATTGGAGACAATTCAGCCCCCATTATGGCCCAATACTGTGAACTCGTGTGAAAAAGAGCTTCTAACCCGAGAGCCCCAGGGTCTAGTATGGGGGGGGGGAAGGAACGAATATGTAAGAGGTGGAGTTTGGTATGGATGGCTCAATGATGTTATCCCACCTCATCTGTGTAGGGTCGTCAGGTTGGAGCATGTTAATTACGAGACGTTTTTTGTAAGATGGGTGTGTCAAAATTCCCCCAAGATATCTCATCGTCAGGCTGGAGCATGTTAATTACGAGATGTTTTTTGTAAGGTGGGTTTTTAAAGTTCTACCCAGGGTATCTCGTCATTGAGACCGTGTTCGTGTGTACGGAGGCGGTGCACCCAACGTTGTTCGCGGCAAAGCAGAGATGTACTACTCCACATCTGGTTGGCCTCCAGTATTGGCCATTGTATTTCATCACAGGAATGGCCTTTTTCGATGTAGTGGTTCGTCATCTTTGTGGCCGTCCGACCACATCTGATCGTGCTTCTGTGTTCGCTTATCCTCACTTTGATTGGTCGGGTAGTCATCCCTACATATCTCAGTGAGCATGGGCAAGTGATCAGGTAGACACAATTCTTGGTGTTACAGTTCGTGTGTCTACGCTGTTCCCATGTAAAGTCACCCAAGTGGAGGATCTTAGTGTGTTGTGTGGAGGGACACGCGCTGCATGTGCCACATGGGAAATGGCCTTTCACTGGAGGAAGGTTCCACATGGTCATGTCTTGTTTTTTGTTCTTAACTCGTGGTCTGGTGTTAACCAGTTGGTCGCGTAGATCCGTAGTTCTTTTGAACGCAAAACGAGGTAGGTCCATGTTCAGGGTGCCAGTGTTCAGGATCCTCCAGTTGCGTTTCATGATGTTCTTGATTTTGTTCGACATCAGTGTAAAAGTTGTCACGCATGTGATCGTGTTGCTAGGTTCTTTCTCCCTTGTTTCCAGTAATGCCTGCCGGTTATTGTTTCTGGCGCGTTTCCTGGCCCTGTTGATCACCTCTCCCGGGTAGTCCCTGCCATGTAGGTTTCTCGCCAGAGAGCTAGCTTGAGCAACGTATTCCTGGATGCTGCTGCAGTTGCGTCGTATTCTCAAAAACTGGCTGTAAGGTAGGTTCTCCCTGAGGGCCTTGGGGTGGTGACTCCTAAAGCTGAGGAGGCTGTTCCGGTCTGTCGCCTTTTTGTAAGTGGCCGTATGGAGTTGTCCCTCCTCCAAGGTGATGAGTAGGTCCAGGAATGGAATCTCCTTGTCACTGGCTGTTTTAGTGAAGCGTAAGTGAGGGTTGAGGTTATTGACCCATTCATGGAATTTATTGCTGGTATCCACATCTCCACTCCAGAGGATGAGGACGTCGTCGATATACCTCTTCCAGGTGATGAGATTATCTTTGAATGGGTTGTTGTCCGTGAAGATGTTAGTCGCTTCAAAATGTGCCATGTACAACCCTGCCAGGCTCGGCGCAAAGGTGCTGCCCATGCTGGTACCTTGTACCTGGTGATAGATGGTGGTTTTGTACATGAAGAAGTTATTTTTTAGTGTGATGGTAATGATCTCGGTGATAAATTCAGCCGGTGTATTGGTTGGGAGGTCAGTTTCTTGTAGTAATTTCCCCACTAACTCGATGGTTGCATCTTGGGGAATGTTCGTGTACAGGGCCTCTACGTCAAGGGTGAGGAGGAGGTTGATAACCTCTGTGTTGTTGTTGTTAATCTCCTGTATTAAGTTGAGGTCATCCTGTGTGTCCTTCAGGTATGCTGGAGTCGCTTGGACTAACGGGCGTAAAAAGTGGTAGCTGAATTGGCTCAGTGGTTCCAGCAGGGAGCCTATGCCGGATACAATGGGGCGGCCAAGTCGAGGAACGACCCCTTTGTGAATCTTTGGTAGAAGATAGAAATAAGGCATCCTGGGGTCCCCATTCACCAGGAATGCCGCCTCCTGGGTGGAGATCCACCCCTCGTTGGCTGCCTCGTTCACCAAGATACGTATCTGTGAGAGTAATCGATCCGTGGGGTCTGTCTCTAGTCTGTGGTAGTATTCGGAGATGTTGAGTTGTCTTGAGCATTCCCTTTCGTAGTCCTCGACTCTGAGGATGACGGTAGCACCCCCCTTGTCCGCGGGTTTGATGGTGATGGTCTCGTGGTCTGTGAGTGAGTAAACCGCGGTGCGTAGTTTCTTTGGCATGTTGTGATATGTTGGTTTTCCAGTGAGGCAATTGGCCTCCTTGAGTACAGCTTTTTCAAAAGTTAGCACCTCGCTGGGGACCATCCCTGCTGTTGGAGTAAATCTGGAGGGGGGTCTGAGACCTGTATCTTGACGTTCCGGTATGGGATTATTGCTGAAGAAGGACTTCAGTCTTATCTTTCGGAACAGCTGATGAAGTTCTTCATTCATGCGAAAGTTGTCTTCTTTAGGGGTGGGTACAAACCCAAGACCCATCTCAAGAATAGCGACTTCATCAGTGCTGAGATGTCTCTCCGATAAGTTGACAATCAAGGTCTTGGGTGTGTCATGCTCCTTGTCATTCTCTGTTGTGCCTCCGGGTCCTGCCATTGTACCTGCTTTTGCCCTCTTCTTCTTCCTCTGCCTCGCCCCCTGCCTCTGTTCTGAAAAGGAGGTGGCGCATTTTGAAAAAAGGGTTGCTGGAATCCCTGATGCGGTCCGGGGAATGCCGGGTACCACATGGGACCTTGCGGTGGATAGGGTTGGTGAGGATACCTATACATGGGTGGCATGGGTGGTGGTGGGAGAAGTCCTGGTCTGTTCATGTTCCTTCCCCAACTGCTGTTACTAGAGTTACTGTATGAGGAGCGCCCTGAGTTCGCCGAAGATGACGAGCCATCATCAGATGACGCATCGATGTCCGATGGTCGGAAGTCTTCCTTTGTGTAGGGACATATTTTTTCTCTATCGAACTTCTTAATGTCTTTCTGCAGCTTAGACACCTTCTGTTGTAGAAGGTAATCCCGGTGGTCTGTCATTTCTGCATTGATCTCGGCTAGACGTGTTTTGAAAGTGGAGATGCTGATGCCCGTCTTCAGGCCGTTCGCCGCAATGTTGATCTTAATGATTAATGCCTCAGAGAGGTGTTTGGCCGTGCCAATAATCAGGATGAGCCAGTCGCGGGTACATTTCCACGCAATCTGGCTCCATTCTCGTCTAAAGACCAGATCGTCCAAGAAGATTCTAGGTGTCGTGCATATTATTAGGCCGTTAGGTGCAGCGTTAGCTCTTAGGTATTCCGTCATGATGGTGCCATGCATAGCGATCTTGAGCTGTAGTTTTTTCAAGGATGCCAGTGAATTCCAATCGCCTTGTATGGTGGCGCTAGCCGTATTGCCCATTTGAGGGTAAATCCCTAGGCAGTCAAGTGGTCAAAACAACATTTAAATACTCATAATCACCCAAAACATAATATGAAAAAACTCAGTGTAAGAGCATAAGTTCGCTAAAACATAATTGATTTTATTCTCATTTTCTTAAAAACATGTCTCTTTTATCAAAGGTGAAAATAATGGACAATAAACATAAGCCATCCTAATGATGGTAAATTATAAATGACAAAATACATGAAACATGACCATCGATCAAATTAGTGGCCTATGGTTCAATTATTAAAACATGATATTTTAATCTTAGTTATGCAAGGATGGCATTATTGTGGCTATGTGATGGGCCATATTGTCCTCACTGTCCAGTAGTGAGGGGGCTCTTAGGATCTCAGCCACGACATCCTCACCAAAGCCGAGTCCTAGGTTCTCGCCCATAGTCGAAGTAGTCATGTCTCGTACGTCGAATGGAAAGAGGGAAACAAAAAGGAAAGAGCTAAGGTTCCTCGGCTGTGCCGCCGTGCTACAAATGTATTCATACAAAGAGGGGGGGGGGCCAGGAGCCAGTTTAGGTCCAGTGCCCATGCTCCTAATGTTAACCGTATTAATAAAACCATCCTAGGTGACGTCCAGGAGCGGCCATAACTAATTAGTGATTGCAGGTAGACTGCTGGGTACATTGTACCCTAACCCACCCGAACACCCATTGAGGGTACTAACCATTTCACTCTTCACATGCACTACACTTTATCTTACTTTCTCGGTCCTGAAGAAGCGCCACAGATCTATTGAGACCGCACAGGCGCGAAACATGTCGACCTCTCCCACATTGTAGTTACTTGGGGCTCATTAAGCCGATAGAGGTAACCCTTAACCTACGGGTTTTTTAGTCTGTCAAGGGCACCCTCTCATTAAAACTTTTACATCTGGTAACCCTTAGACAGTTTTAGACTCATGTTGCACGCACCATATCACCCTCTTAGAGGACCCACACCACACACCTGCATGCACTAAACAGCGTTTTGTCTTAAAAGATCTCTGCTAAAGTGACCCTTCGGGGGACCCGTAGGGCATTGCAGCGCCGGCCCGACGAGGAGCAAAATGCCCAATGATGAAGCATGACATCCTTCGGGGTGTGTGAGGGCATCAAGAGACAAGACTTGTTCTTCCCTCTCACAAGTGGGTCCCAACAAACCTAGGACCACTTACACCTCTCTCTACCTCTGTATCGAGTGGGCGACTATTTGTACCCCTCATTTGGAACAGTGCCCCCTGGTTTGATTAATACGGTTAACGTTAGGAGCACGGGCACTGGACCTAAACTGGCTCCTGGTCCCCCCCCTCTTTGTATGGTCACATTTAGGTCCCTGATCTTACATTCTCACACTCTTCTCACAAGGTGTAGTCCTGTCTTGTGTACTCCTCAGGCCTATGATATCTCATTAAGAAATAGGATGGTGGACAACACATATGTTTTTCTGAGTCCTTTTAGTGATGGGTCCTTGTAACATTGGGCAGTTACTGGGCAGGCCAGAGGGCCTTACACTGAGGATAAACATGGTCCATCACAGAAATCACATGCAAGTACAATGAGAATGGAGAAACAGTGCATACACATGCAAGATTCTACACATCATGGAATCAATAGAAGGATGGCATGTCCACCTCACATTTAGCAGATGTGTCATAGGTGATTTACCGCCAATAGTGATAGACTCAGGCATTGTACTCCTGTGCAGAATGGACACATCTCCATAGGGTCAATTTGAAAGCAGTACACACATTATTCAGTACCCTCTGGCCAATCTACATTTGAAATGTCACAAATGAGCATATGAACACTTAATGAACTATGACATTACATGGCACAGGGAATGTGTGTTCAGAGTTCGAGTGTCTCAAATCAGCAGTGTAACTATATAACTGCTAAACCACAGTATGTCCTTTCCATCATTAAATGCAGTCAGGGATCTGTGGAAATAAGGCTACACACCCCATTGACGTGAAGTCAGCATGCTAGGCAGTGTCTCACACATTTACATTACCCAGTCTCAGAACAACATGTGTGTTTTTTGGCTTCAAATGAGCTGCAACAGTGTCTATGTTGCCATCCTCCCCACATACTCAAGTGCAATAAGTTCTAGGTCATGTATGGACCATGCTGTTGGCAAAATATTGATGCATGAACATTGGCTTGCACTCACAGGCACACATACTACTGTACAGTAACATCATATGAGCATTCAGAGCACTCTCAAACTTTTACTCATACACTTACCAGTACCTCTGGAGCAGCATATAGCCGCCCATACTGGTCAAGGACCTCGTCCACCAGGACCTCCAGCTCCTCTGTGGTGAAGGGACGGGCCCTGATGTTCTCTGTTCGAGCTATGACTGGGTCCAGAGTAGAGGTACAGCAGCAGTTGGTGTAGATGAATTGCAGGCAGTAGTGTCTGAGTGCAAGTGACTGGTGCGGCTATCTCACAGACATTTATAGGCCCCTAGGGTTGTTTCAAGGGTACTCTGCTGATGCAATTGGTCTGCCTGGTTTGCATCTTTCAATTGTGGCCAATGTCCGTGACCGCAGTGGCGGAGCACGCCTACCGCGAGTTTCAAAACTGCATTGCACTACCGCGATGGCGGTTCCCATTGGCTGCAATGGCATTGGCATAGGCGGTGTCACACCGCGGGGGCCAGGTGGTCTCTACCGCAATCTGGCATCTTTCAATTGTATCCAATGACCGTGACCGCAGTGGCGGAGCACGCCTACCGCGAGTTTCAAAACTGTATTGCACTACCGCGATGGCGGTTCCCACTGGCTGCAATGGCATTGGCATAGGTGGTGTCACACCACGGAGGCCAGGTGGTCTCTACCGTAATCCGGCATCTTTCAATTGTATCCAATGACTGTGACCGCAGTGGCGGAGCACGCCTACCGCGAGTTTCAAAACTGTATTGCACTACCGCGATGGCGGTTCCCATTGGCTGCAATGGCATTGGCATAGGCGGTGTCACACTGCGGGGGCCAGGTGGTCTCTACCGCAATCCGGCATCTTTCAATTGAATCCAATGACCGTGACCGCAGTGGTGGAGAACGCCTACCGTGAGTTTCAAAACTGTATTGCACTACCGCGATGGCGGTTCACATTGGCTGCAATGGCATTGGCATAGGCGGTGTCACACCGCGGGGGCCAAGTGGTCTCTACCGCAATCCGGCATCTTTCAATTGTATCCAATGACCGTGACCGCAGTGGCGGAGCACGCCTACCACACCTATGGATACATTGTGCTATTGCATTGCCACTTGGCAATTTTCATCACTGATCACGATACATTTACACTATATTGTTGCGCCTGACTGTAAAGTGAAATGAGAGTGTGACATTTAACTCAATGATGCCCACACATGTCATGTCAGTACACATGAGTACATACATTGGTATGTAGTTACTCACATGTCAAATTCGATATTTGTGTGCATGTATACAGATTTGAGGTGTAATGGAGTCTCATATTTGTGAACATGCCAATGTGTGAAATGGCAACTCATCCCACAGTCATGATGGACTGACCACATAATGTGCCTATATCACTGTGTACAATGCTGTATTTATCTTGATAGTTGTCCAGCTTACACTCACTGTGCTCATTGTGTAATAATGTTGTGCTTAGTGAGACTAAAGCAAGAAGGTTGTGCAGGGACATCAGCTACGCACAACTCAGCAGTGTTGCTGTTTGCCACATGTGCTGTGTCAGCTACACCCAGGGCTGGTTACACAAGATGTAGGAGTGTACCATTTACCATTCACATAGTTTGATTCTGATTTGGAAGTACTTAGTATGTAGATACTGACCACATGAATGACTACATGAGATCAAGGTGTCTGTGCATGTGACTTGTGCATTAAGCTGCTGTTACAGTCCTGTCAATGTTGGTGCTGTGTTAGTCATTAAGTAAGATATTTGCCACATCTCATCTGTGAATTAAATTTACATGTGTCCTCTTTCAGAATACGTAGGAGATGACCAAATGTGCATCGGCCTTTGCCAGTGCTGGGGAACATGGAGGATGAGGGCATCATAAGGAAATTTCATCTGAATCGCCTTACCCTTCAAGAGCTATGTGCTCAGTTGGAGCCCCATTTGAGGCCTCACAGAACCTATCCGACAGCTTTGACGCCAACAGTAAAGGTGATGGCCGCCCTGCATTTCTTTGCCACTGGCTCGTTTCAGTACACGGTGGCCATCGCCGGTGGGATGTCTCAAGCTATGTTCAGCATGGTGCTGCGTGATGTCCTGTCTGCATTGTTGACCTACAAGGACCGCTACATCCACTTTCCAAGGAGACATGAATTGGCAGATGTGAAGGGTGAATTTTATGACCTTGGACACATACCTAATGTTGTTGGAGCCATTGACTGCACACACGTTGACCTAGTTCCACCACAGGCACATGAGCACATCTACCGTAACAGGAAGCATTACCAATCCATTAATGTGCAAGTGGTATGCCAAGCGGATATGATTATCTCCCATGTATGTGCCAAATATCCGGGTTCTGCACATGACTCCTACATACTGTGTAACAGCATCATCCCACAATTGATGGAAAATCTGCATCCGGAGCGTGCATGGCTTGTCGGTGAGTACGCTGAGTTAAGTAGTGTGCTGTATGTGTGACATGCTGTTCTCCTCAACTATTTGTATTACAAACTTGGTCTGCGTATCTCACACCTAGGTGACTCTGCGTATCCCAACTGGCCTTGGTTGCTGAGCCCACTGAGGAATCCAAGGACCCCGGGGGAAGTCCGCTACAATGATGCACATGGGAGGACACGTCGTGTAGTGGAGCGTGCTTTTGGGCTTCTGAAGGCTAGATTTCCGTGTCTGGACAAGAGCGGTGGTGCACTACTCTACTCTCCCCAAAAGGTGTGTCAGATCATAGTTGCATGCTGCATGCTCCACAACCTGGCCTTGCGCAAAGAGATCCCCCTGATCCTGGACGATAATGAGCAGCAGATGCCCCCCGCTGCAAATCCACACATGCCCAGTGACAATGATATTGGAGAAGAGGAAGGTGTTGACCTGCATCAACAGCTCATCGACAACTACTTCCCTTGAGTATAAGTAACATTGTACAACAGTGACATTGTCTGTTGGCTTTGCTGTTAGTGGCAAAGCATAGATGAGGTGTTTGGCTGCTGGCTGTTGTTGGCTCACTGCTAATGGCTGATGTGTGTGGCACAGTGTATTGTTTTCCACTTACCTCATGTCTATGTTGATGGTGTTGGTCATTATTATGTGTGATGGGTCTTGTACGGTGTTGACTAGTGGTGTGTTTTTGCTGTAATGGCATCAACTGACAACTAAATGTCATCCTCTTGTGTCTTTCTAGGTTCCTTCGCCCCATCAATGCCTCATCACAATCAGAGCTTGTGGTACATTGGAATCAGAGTTGACATTGTACATACTGTGATAAACATGGAACTGACACAAAGGCATAGGTGTGTAAATAGTGTTTATTTTCAATTAGATTGGGTGGGTTAAAATTAAAGTAGATGTAAGGAAATTTGTGCATAGTGAGTGTATGAGTTGTCAGTGATGGTAAAGGAGACCAATAGAGTAGTCCCCACATTAATGGAATCACACAGTCCAACAAACTCCTGCCATCAACATGGCAAGTTAGATTGGATACTCAACAAAGTCAATGTCCAGGGCAACACAAGTGCCATCATGGCTGGCTCAGCGACTTGGCTTTGGTTGGTGCTTTGCCACGTCATCCTCCCATGGTGTTTCTCGGATGTCCCCTCTTGCGTTTGGCAGGGGGGGCCTCTGCTGCAGGCTCAGAGGTGTCTGAGGAGTCATTGTCTTGCAAATCACCCATCTCTGTGGCCGCAGCTGAGGTGGTGTGTGTTTCAGCAGGCTGGCCACTGGAGGGGGTTGAGCCGTCATTTGAGCAGCATGTATGTCCCTCAGAACACCCACAAGCTGGCCCATGAGATCCACAAGTTGGCCCATTCGTGTGTCCATGGAACTCTGCAGCAGGCGGAGCTCACTCAGTTCTTCAACAACCTGGCCCATCTGTCCCTGGTTCTGTTGGTATGCACAAAGGACTCTTGCAACGGTGGCCAGGGCTTCTGTCTCAGTGTCCTCATGTGATTGTCCACCAGTTGCCCTCCCACCTGCCCTGCTGACATGGACCTGTGGAGCTGGAAGTCGGCGCACCCGCACACTCTCTCTGGCATCCTCTGCTTGTGTGGTGGTGTTGCTAACCACTGAGGCAGGGACAGTGTTGCAGGCAGCAGTGGTGATGGTGGAGGTGGCTGCAGCACAGGTCGTTGTAGCAGGGGTCAGCGCTGTGGTTGTTGCTGGTGTGTTGATTGTGGTGGTGGGGACAATGAGGCCCTGAGATGGAGTGTGCCCTGGCAGTCCTGAGGGGCAAGGTTGTTGCTCCTCATCCGAGAAACGTAGAGAATCAGCATCAGAGAGTTCACGTTCCGGGGGGGGGGGGGAGACTGGCTCTGCTGGTTGGTGGTGTTTTCAGCAGCTGTTGCTTGGAGATCTCCTGTTGAACAGAGGTTAGATTGTCAGTTAAGTGCACTCCACAAGCTTGGTGTCAGACTTTTGGATGTTACATTTGATACGCCAAACATTTTACATTGCAATCACTGGGTATGGCTGAAAGATTATGAGCATCATGACATGATGTTGAGGTGCATACATTACTTGTCATTAGTGTGACATGTAAATTACAACCATGTGACACGTACAGATGGTGTGTTTACAAGGACATGTCATAATCTACCAACTTGGTGCACATCAACTCTGGTTTATGGTTGGTTTTGTTTACTCTTCATAGAATCTGTTTCAGCTATGCAAAAACTAGACAATTTAATATTTTAAATGTTCTTTCATATCATGTACTTTTGTTTGTTTGACAGACTGACCGTGCATGTTTTGGGTTCATATGGGCCTTCATGCTCTGAAACCATGGCACTTACACATTGCATTCTGTGCTGTGCATGATTGGGCCCTGAATTTACTTCACATGTGACTTGGTGAGTCAAAGCGTAATTTCTGTGACAGTTACATGCGCTTAGCTGTCTGCACACTGGATGTACCATTTGGATCTATACAGAGTTGGCTGACAAAGAGGGATGTTGTGGTCATATGGCTCCATGCATTTTGAGAAGGATGACAGGGTGCATGCACTGACTACCTACCGGTTAGGTAACACAGTGGAGGGAAATGGCTGCCACATGGTTCTGGGTGTGGGGAGTGTTCCATCTTGGTCAGCTGTGGGACAAGGGTGCCTGGTGGGAGTTGTAGTGCTGGCTGCCTATCCACAAACCCCCCTCCCTGTTAAGATGGCTACCTCCCTGTGAAGTGGAGCAGAGGAAGGGAATAGGTTACACATGGCTCTTGGGTGGGGGGAGTGTTCCATCCTGCTCAGGGGTGAGACAAGAGAGCATGAGAAGGCTACCTACCTGTAAGTTTGAGGAGAACAATTAAATGGCTGCCACATGGTTCTGGGTGTGGGGAGTGTTCCATCTTGCTCAGCTGTGGGACAAGGGTGCCTGGTGGAAGTTGTAGTGCTGGCTGCCTATCCACAAACCCCCCTCCCTGTTGAGAAGGCTACCTACTTATAAGTTTGAGGAGAGCAATGAAATGGCTGCCACATGGTTCTGGGTGTGGGGAGTGTTCCATCTTGCTCAGCTGTGGGACAAGGGTGCCTGGTGGGAGTTGTAGTGCTGGCTGCCTGTACACATGCTCCCATGGAAATATTGCTAGCTACCTTTGAGGTGATTCAGAGGAAGGAAATGGTAGATATGTGAGACGTTTTGGGAAGAGTGTGTTGTACGTAAGTGCATTTAGGCCTAGGAAGTGTAGCTTTCTAGTTGTGCAAGACAGTACATGGCAGTGTGATGGGAGACATTTGTTGGTACTTACCAGCCTCCACTCCCCCGGCTATTCCTGTGAGACTGTGGATGCAGAATGGCGAGCACCTTCTCCTCCCATTCAGTGAATGTTAGTGGTGGAATGGGAGGGCCACCGCCAGTCCTCTGGGCCGCCTCATGGTTCCTGTTGGCACGGTATTTCACCCTTGTCTTGAGGCCAAGCCACCTCTTCTTGATGTCACGCAGTGTGCGCAGGGTGGTCCCTACTGCATTGACTTTGTTGACTATCCTTTCCCACATTTGATTTTTTCTGACTAGTGGTGTCTGTTGGACCATGCTTCCAAACAAATGTGGCTCTACTCTGATTATCTCATCTACCATCACTGACAACTCATTGTCTGTGAATTTTGGCATTTTTTTCTGTGCCATGGTGTGTGATGTGCAAATGGGTGACAAGTGCAGGTGGGAAGGTGGTGGTGGTGATGTGTGAGGTGTGTGTTGGTGTTGTTGGTGTGGGTGGTTGTGATGGTGTGATGTGTGATGATTTGCCTCTCCTTTCTGCTGTGGTGTTTGGCCCCTCACTTCTAGAGTTGTGCAAAGGATGCTGGCCAGGGAAGGGGTTGGGTATACAAAGCTATGTGGGTGTGTCCAAATGGGGTATTCATGTCAGGTGTGTTTTCTGTGTTGACCTCGGATTTGTATTTTTTTATGCCATGGGGGTGTGTCATTGGGGTGTGTCAAATGTTTTTGGAGGCAGTGGAAAACAATCAGCCACACTTGGTGGCCTTGTTGTGTGGTTGCATTCGACCGCCATTTTTTCTTTCCGCGCGACCGCAGCGGTCTGAACGCAATGATCCTTCCGCCAGCTCTGCCAGTCATCTTTTGAAATGACTGATCGTTCCGCTTGCTCCGCCATCTTATCATAATTTCACTTGCAGTCATTCCGCTTGTGGATCGGCGTTTTTGGTGCTTTCCGCAGCATTTCCGTCCGCCGCCGTCTGATTTTCTGGTTTTCCGGACGTTACGGGCGGAGTTTTGTGGAATCCGACCGCTGCGGTCGGATTTTTCAATCATTGCATCGTAATGTGACGGCCGGTTTCGCCGTGGAACATGCAGCCGTTTTTTTCCCGCAACCACGGCGGCCGGAGGGCTTTACCGTCCCCCATCGTAATGACCCCCTACGTTTTGAATTGGGAAATTTTGCCTAATTCATTCTGCCGCAAACTCCCTAGTCACTCCAAAACGAAATACAAAAACAATCTCTTTGGAAGGCGTGACCGGTTTAATTGTCTGCGAAGACCTTGTATGGGTGTCATTTACATTCACCTTATGTCCATGACAGCATAGAGCATTGGGTCTCTTGCCCCAAAAGTGACGAAATGTGTCTGATCACATGTGCACATCTGTCTGAAAATGAGTGCACTTCAGTGCTAAAGCAGGTAGGCCTGTCTTTTAGTCTTCCATTTTCTACTTATAGCTGCCTTTTTATTTATTTCCTTCTCCTGTTTTTATTTCCATTTTTAAAGCATATGACAGCTCCAAAGACAGTGGTGACTGGCTACTTGCTCAACGCTCACGTAATCTGCAGTGTACTGCAACCTGCACAGCTGCTGCATCTAAAGTAGATGACCATCAGGGAATGATATTATCCATACTGTATCATTGTTTTTACCATTGCAAGATGGCCAACACAGTTCTGACGCGGCAGTCAGCTGGAACTATACACAATGTACAATTCCAAAATGCCCATGGCTATGTAAATACCATTGCAAGACTTCCACCTGTTGCTTTGTTTAATTTTGTTACTGCAAGGATAAGCCTGCCATTTTTAGGCAACAGCATGTTATATTTTTTCTACTTTTATTTTTTCAATTTATCTTGCATATGTGGTTGAACTTGTGTATGTGTTGTATTGTGGTTGTGTAAGTTGGTGAATCCAAGAATGAATAAGGGATTAATAGATGCACAAGTACAAGGATGAGTGCATGAATGATGGCTTATTTTCCAATGCTTGTTATTTAGCTTTAAGTGTTAGCTGGTCGACTTGCCTTGTTGTACATCTCATCACTCGTGTGCGCACACAAGCAAGAAAAGTGTGCACACAAACATTCTATTGCCCCACATGAGGAAGAATCATTAGAGGGAACATTGCCCACTAGACCCCAGGGAATAGATCTTGTAATATAAAATGTATGTAAATAATTTGGGGGAGTGCCTCTGTTGGCAGAGGACCACACCCTTATTTCCTGTGGAAAAATTACTTTTTGCATCCCAGAAGAGCACATTTGTTTTTTTGTTCCCAATCTGTCCTCCAGGAGGGTGAAGTGCCCACTAAACATCAGATAGTCATACATATAATGGAGTGGTGGGCTGGCTCTCTTGGCACGAGTCGTACCCACGCCTAATAGGGCAAAACATTTTTCTGCTTCCTGGGGAGGAAATTGGGGTATTTTCCACTTATCTGCCCCCCCCAAGGTTTTATATATATATATATATATATATATATATATATATATATATACATATATATTTTTTTTTTTAAAGCTGAAATCTACATTCATCCCCAATACCCCATTCGACACTATTGATGCTTTTGAAGAAGCAGTCACGCTCGAATTGCAACAACTGAGAATGAAAAAATCAAAATGGACAAGAGGAAATCGCTCAAGATCCAATTTCTCTGATGAACAAAGGAAGGCAATCAAGAGAATTCAAGAAGACACAACTATTGTATGCAAACCATCAGATAAGGGGGGATTATTGTCCTGTTGACTAGAGACTATTATGTCATGGAGGCATTGCGCCAATTGTCGGACTCTACAAATTATGCCAAAATTACGAAAGAGAGATACCTTGCGAGTATAAAGGATTATCATGAACTGATACAAAAATGGTCTACTCAAGGGATGCTTGATAATGAAGAAACACGCTTTTTGAACTGTGCATATCCGGTTTTACCAACATTTTACCATTTGCCAAAAATTCACAAGCATGCAAGCAAACCCCCAGGCCGCCCAATTATTTCATCTATTGGGAGACTGACTGAGCATTTATCTCAATTTGTAAATGTTTTCCTTGCCCCCCTCGTGAAGACACTGTTGTCTCATGTCCGAGACACTACAGATTTTATCAGAATTATTTCCAATATTAGTTGGGAACCGGACATGTTGATGATAGTACTGGATATAACAAGTTTATATACTAGTATAGACCACACTCATGGCATCAAGGCAATTGAATACTTTTTAAAGGGTAGATCTCTACACCTAGCTGAACACAGCCTAATGTTGATTGAATTTGTAACATTTTGCCTCAATAACAACATTTTCCTTTTCCAGCAACAACTGTATTTACAACTGAAAGGTACAGCCATGGGAACCTGCTTCGCCCCCAGCTACGCAAATTTATTTGTGGACTGGTGGGAGAAGCAGGTGGCCTGGGCAGATGAGCACCAGAAATGGGTCTCCTGTATAGTAGGGTGGCACCGCTATATAGATGACTTGTTCATCTTATGGAAAGGATCAAAACAGGAGGCAGAAGAATACTTTACCATTCTTAACAACAATGAAGTGAATCTACACTTCAGTGGGGATATAAGTGCCACAGAGGTGAATTTTCTAGATCTCAAAGTATTCATTGCAGATGAAACTATTTGCACTTCTCTGTTTCATAAACCAACGGCTGGAAATTCGATTTTAGAGGCCATTAGCAATCATCCGGCACCTCTTATTAAAAGTATACCCTATGGGGAATTTTTAAGATTAAAAAGGAATTGTACCAGACAGTCAGATTTTGAAAGAGCGGCATTAGAAGCTTCACAGAGATTTAGGAGACAAGGATATTCAGACAACACATTACACTCAGCCCTGGAGAGAGTTGAGAGAATTCCTAAGAAGCTACTATTGAGGGACAGAAGACAGGACTTACAAAACTCAGATAACCCTGAGTTCAGATTAATCATGACTTTTACTGACAAGGTTCAAAACATTTCCAAAATTGTAAAACGTAATTGGCATATTTTGAAAACTGACTCAGTAATAGGGAAGAATTTATCTAACTATCCTAAAATCACATACAGGAGAAGTAGATCACTGAGGGATAGTTTAACCCAAAGTCACCTGGATAGCTATAAAAAGAATCCACGTATAAGTGATCTGACTGGTTTTTACCCATGTACAGAATGTAAGGCGTGCAAAAACAGCACCAAAACAGTAGCCTACAAAGTACCTGGGTCCAACAAATTGAGAAAAATAACTACATTTCTCACCTGTAACACTCCATACTGTGTATATTGCTTATCATGCCCATGTAATCTCCTATATATAGGAAGTACAATCCATCCCACCAAAAACGAATTCTAGAACATGCCCGAGCAATAGAGAGAAAGGATCCAACGTATCCCATTGCCAGGCACTTTGCCCTATCGCACTCCAGTAATGGGAATCTTTTACGATTCTTTTATATTGATCATGTTTCACCTAATGAAAGAGGGGGGAATAGGGAACTCCGCCTACGCAGATTAGAATCAAGATACATCATTGATCTGCAAACTAGGGTCCCGGGAGGTCTGAATACAGAGGAAGAATTGGCCATCCATGTGGGCTGAGAATCTCCCTTTAGCCTGTTATCTATGATCCGAAGATATACTGCTAGTGATGTATCTTTGTGTTTGAAAAAGACAGATTTTTAATTTAAATTTGATTTCTGGGTTTTTGCTCTAGTTAATTGTTCTTTTGAAAGAGTCTGCGAATAAGCGCTGAAATGGAGTTTTGGGTATAATCCTGAGTTGTAAATAGCAGACAGTCACTAATGTGATGTTGATGAAATGCAATGCTTATAGAGTAATGCTCATATAGAGCGAGATTGTGATATATGCTATTTCCATCAGAATGATAGCTCATCCAGAGCGGAATCAGTTGGTTATACAAACATGATATTGTATTGAATGTTCATTTTAAGCGCTATCAGAAATGCGAGTGTTGCTAATGAATTGAGATAATTATAAATCGTAAATTGAAATTTTTGTTGATTGATAAGTTGAAGAGATATTATTTCAATGTATTAATGAATTATCTTTATGTTTAGCGACACTGAGTGGAATTTGATCTAAAAACTCACTCTAAAATGGCGCTTATCGCCAGTTTAAGGAAAGTAAACCTTAGTCCGGTTTCCTCTGCCATGATCAAACGCATATGTGCATGCGCGAATGTATGATAAAATGGCGCGTTGTTTTCGGTAAAAACTGTGGTCGAGGAAGGCGTAAGCCGAAACGCATCCCGCCTTTGTGGTCAAATAAATGGATGAATTCACCCGTGAGTGCGTCGTCTTCTTTTTCTTGGATTTAGAAGTACGAGCTGACATATATATATATATCCATGGGCAGCACGCTGAGATCGTTGACAACTGTGTGGTTCATTGGTACGGATATATCGATGATATATTCTTGATTTGGAAGGGTTCCAAACAGCAGGCTCTCAACTTTGTTACTATGATCAACACTAACACTCTAAATCTTCATTTTTCAGAGAACATCAGTAATGAGAAAGTATGTTTCTTAGATGTAGAGGTAGTCATTAGTAACATGGCCATTGAGACTAGACTGTTTAGGAAGTCTACAGCCGGTAATACTGTGCTGCATGCTGCTAGCCACCATCCAGGTCACTTGATACGCAGCATTCCTTTTGGGGAAATGTTGCGTATCAGGCGGATCTGTAGTACACCTGAGGAATGTAGGATGGCTCAGTATGCTAGCGGTGACAGATTTTTGGCCAGGGGTTACACCGTTCAGATGGTTAACAAGGCCATTAATAAAGCTAATTGTATCTCTAGATTAGATGCTTTATCTGATAAGTCTCTAAAAATCGACACTTCTTCCAGCCTTCAGGGATGCTCCTACTAGATTAATATTGACCTATAATCGACAACATCTAGCGCTCCGTAGGATTTTTAAGAGCAATTGGAATTTGGTTCGCAATGACCCAGTCATTGGGGACTGGATGACACCGACGCCTAACATTACATTCAGGAAAGCTAGATCAATGAGCGATACATTGGTTAGAAGCAGTCCAGAACTGGTTGTGTCGAATTCTTGGCTTAACACTAGAAAGGGATTCGTCAAATGTGCCTCCTGTAAGGCCTGCAGACATGGCATAAGTAAAACATCTTATAGAGTTCCCTTCCATGACACACCGGTTGCCATTCACAAATTTCTGACATGCAGGACCGAGTTTGCAGTCTATGTGCTGGAGTGTCCCTGTGGACTGCAATATGTTGGGAGTACCAAGTTGCAGGTTCACAAGCGGATACTCCACCAACATCAGAGCGATTCGCATTAGCGACGCCTCCTACCCAGTGGCACGCCATTTCAAAGAGTCTCACAGTAATGACCCAGAGCTAATGAAATTTTTTGTGATTGACTCAATAGTGCCCCTCAGAAGAGGAGGTAATCGTGAAGCTTTTCTTCGAGCATTAGAAACTAAATATATCTTGGAGCTCGACACAAAGATGCCCAATGGGCTCAATGCCAGTGAAGATTTTTATACATGCCTGTAAGATAGCCATTTTATGGCATTCCAGTACTGAATTAGCCAATTTTGCACATTTGCAGCCTTTCTGACTATGCTTTTAATTTCAAAATATTATTAACTTTTTTTACTTTTTTAGCTTGCTAGTTTGCACAGGCACATTGTATTGCACTTTATAGCATTTGCACTTTAACATATTTTCATAGAGGTTTGAATGGGGGCCCACTTGGGCGGAATCGCTTTGCATCAATTCTTTTTATACCATGATTTTTAACTTGCATTTAAGCTTGTATATCTTTGTGTATCAGCAATTTTATCAATGATAAACTTAATTTATGTTTTTAAGGTTACCATTGGTATTTTTATTGTTTTTGATACATACTGTGTTGTCAGGTAATTGTGACAATTTTGAATATTTATGAAATGGAGCGTGGTAGGACCTAGCGGTCTACCATCATGTTTTATGGATGTTTTATAAGGAGTCGCTACCCACTTGGGTCTTGATATTCTTCCAATTTTTGGCATCTGTTGAAATCAGGTTTATAATCTTTTTTTAAGAATAATACCATTGATTTCATTGTTTATTCTAAAACACTGTTTTTACAATTAAGTTTGGTGTTTTCAGTGCTCCTTTGTAATTGTGGTATGAATTGTCAATTGTTAAAAAGGCACTTGCTTTTTATTTTTTCAAATGTTTCCTCTATGTTCATTGTTAGGTGCTTTTTGTTAATTGTTTTTTTTTTGCACGTGTCACTTTAAAATATCCCACACTCCTCTTCTAGCGTCATGTGATCAAGGCCTCCTGAAGGCCGAAACACGTCATGGCGGACTCTAAGGGCGTTTGAAAATAAAATCTTTCGTACCTAGAACTGGGTCTGTTTTCGTCTGTTGGTAAACTGCAGGATTGCGGTGGCGAAGCTTTGCATATATATATATATATATATATATATATATATATATATATATATATATATATATATATATATATATATATATATATATATATATATATATATATATATATATATATATATATATATTATTTTCAACCAAATACTGACATTTGCAATGCAATCTGCATAAGTACAAGTAGGAGGATGCATGCACGCTACACCACTATGGAGGGTAACAATGCAGCTTTACTATGAAATACCTTTACAACACACTCTTTTACGACACATATGCTTCTACCATGTAGGACTTGACCATGCATGCCTTTACTATGCTTAATGGGAAGTATAGGTAAGTATCAGTAAGTATATTGTTTTAATTATAAAGCACCCCTCTTAAGTAAATACAATTAACTATATATTATTTAATTTAAATGAAAGATTTATAATAATATAAGATAAAACATGAGTTGGGGGTGTACCCCCTAAATAAGAGTATACATGTATTAATTTACCTATTGAGAATAAATAATAATATATGGTTCAAAAGTGGGGAATTATAAGGATTTAACATTTATAAACATATTTAAATATATTAATATTTCAGTATACGGTGTCAAAGTAAAGGAATTGATGGAATATAAGAGTATAAAATATGAATTTGAAAATTGAGAAATTAGTATTAACATATGAGACTGATATTTTTAAATTTAGTTTAAAAAAAAATATTGATATTAAATATTTTACATTTCAAAAATTGAAAAGCAGGATGAAAGGGGAACAGGGGAGTAGAGTGGGGAAGTCTATTTCTATTTCAGTATTTATTATAATACCTGTGTAATGATTGTTTAGAAAAAAATGTTGTTCCTTTCTAAGTTATGAAATTATTTAAAATATTTAAGAGAAAATAAAAGAAAATTTAAAAGAAAATATTTAAACAATTTAATGGAGTGAGGTATAAAGGGTATAGGGGTATAGGGTGGGGAACTGTGTTACCACTGTGATAAAATGTTTACTACTTGTATATTAATCATTTATATTCATTTTTAAATACATATATATGATTTCTTTCTTATTTGTAATCAATATATTATTATTTTAAACATTACATTATAAATATTTTTAAGGAATTAGATTTTAGGGATATTGGGAAAATAGGATGGGGAGGTGTATTCAAATTTTATTTTAATAATTGTACATTACGTTTAAAAAAAAAATATGATTATTTTATAAATTAAAAAAATACTTTTTTAAACAATTAACTGTAACTATTTATTTATTTATTTAATTTAATTTTATTTATGTATTCATTTTATTATAATTTTTGTTTTATTTTGAGCATTTATTGAGCACACGGCTACTTCCAACAATTAACTGTAACTATTAATTAATTAATTAATTTTATTTTATTTTATTTATTTTTTGTATTTTTTTTTTATTTTGAGCATTTATTGAGCGCACGGCTACCTCCAACAGAGGTGTCCCGGCGCTAAGGCCGCAGATTAACACAGCGGTGCAAGAAACAAAGGGCTAAATGCGTTTGAATAGCCAGGTCTTCAAAGCTTTCCAGAAGGCAGATTCAGGTTCCATCATTCGGAGATGAAGAGACATGGTATTCCAGAGCTTTGCGGTTCTAACCGCAAATGCTCTGCCGCCTACCCTGCCCTTAGGAAAGCGGGGAGTAGTGAGCAAATTCAAGTAGTTGGATCTCAGGACCCGGTCGTGTTGGTAGCTTTGCAATCTGAGTCTCAGATATGTGGGGCCACGACCCCTGGTGGCTCTGTATGCCATAGTGAGTGCCTTAAATTCAATTCTTCTGCTGACGGGCAGCCAGTGAAGATTTCGCAAGATGGGGGAAAATGGAATTACGGAAAGGTACCTTGCAGATCAGTCTGGCTGCAGCAATTTGAACCATTTGTAATCTGCGGATGAAATATGCTGGGAGACCTAAGTAGAGACTGTTGGAATAGTCCAGGCATGATGTAACCAAGGCATGAACTATAGTCCTCCTGCAATCCAGCGGGAGAAAATGGAAGAATTTCCTCAGGGTTCACAGCTTCCAAAAGCATGAGGAGGAGACCTGACTGATTTGGGTCTTACAGGGGAGAGCATTGTCGAACTTAAACCCCAGGTTCCTTACCATCTCCACTGGAACAGGAGGGGAGTTCCTACTTATTAGGTGTGCGATGTAAGGGTTAGAGGGGTACAGGGTGGGTGAGTATAATAATACTCAGGAATTAATTTTAACAGCTGAGTAGTAATTACAAATATTATTATTTAATGATGTATGATACAATTAATTAAATAATTGCGAATACATTTGTTTAATATAGCACATAATTTAAAAAAGGTCTTAAGAAATATTTATTATTTATCAATGCATATAAAAACATGTAAATATTTTGATACTTCATTATAATTAAAATAAGTAAAGAATTAAACACGAAATTGTTTTAAACAACTTTGTTTAATTTTATTAAATTTCAAAAACTGATAATAGAATCATTATTATTATTATTATTATTATTATTATTATTATTATTTTTAAAGTTAGTAGAGACAGTTATTACACATTCCCCCACACTTTCTCATTGACTTCCATTGTAATAATTGTCCTTTTTTAATTTTTATTTTGCAGAAATTTTAGTTGACATTCTTTTTTGGACTGTGTTTCTACAGTCGATAGTTCATGGCAGTCAGTATCGGAAGCACTGAGAAGCTACATTCAGGTAAGAGCAATTTAATTTACTTAAATGTACATATAGGTTAGGTAATGCACTGTAAGGAGGGAATAAGGAAGGTAGTTACTATTAATTAGTGTTACAATGTATGAAATATATGTTTTAATAAGTTTTCCATTCCCATGCAAGTTGTTAGCATTTTCGCACTGTTGCCTGACCTCCAGTGTGGTTAAAAGCACACAAAAATCTGTAAGAGGCCTTTTTCCTGAAGTGCTTAGCTGCAACTGGGCACTACTGGTTGCCTATGCTGGAGTGGTCCTAGCCCCTAAGTGTTGTCTCTGACGTCCTGTGAGTCTTAGACCAGAGCAAGAGGAACTGCTCCATAAAGTCTAAAAAGTTGGGACTTAGAAAATGTTAAACTTTCAAGACCTCTGGATCATTAGCTGGACTTTGTGGCAAAGGTGTTCAATTTCAAGAGCGCTTTGTCAGATACAACTTCAAGCTTGTCCCGCTGGAGGACATTGGGCACCATAACAAAAAGCCTGCTTGCGATCTTGATGGACAGCGTTACTCAGTCACAAATGTGATGGATATCCCGTCTGCTAAATTACAATTCCATGATATCCTATGGAACTTCTAATATGGCGGACGGGATATCCGTCATGTTTGTGATGGAGTATCCCATCCGCCAAGATCTTAATCAGGCCATAGGTCCAAAGTAGAAATGTAGCCTGGGAGAAGCTGCGAAAAGCATCACACCAAAGAGAAGTCTTGCTTTTAGGAGCACAAACCATGTTCCAGAAAGGGAATTCTCAAGAACTTTCTTCTCTCCTCCATTAGTGCGGGGGCAGATACAGATAAAGTGCATTATGTCCTCTTTTGCCAACCCGCATAGACGGCCCTCACCCAGAACCTTGTCTCCTCCCAGGGTGGTAGTGTTGATCTTAATAATGAGATGCCGAATTGCTATCTCATGTACCTTAACTTTACATAAAGAGTGTAAGTTTCACCGAAATAATATTGTGGTTTTTAACATTGTGTAACCACCAATGATCAACCGAGCATTTGACCTCTTGGTTAATATGGCTTTGTCTTCACAAAGAGAAATCTTCTTGAGATGGGTGTTTACTATTTTTTTAAAGCAGGCTGTGAAAACCAAGCGTCCCAAAGTTTATGTAACTGCAGTCTGTTTATTGCTTCCTCCCTATATACCTTCGCTGGATTTGAGGGATTCTCATTTATGGCAGTCCATAAAACTTCGCTTAAGATTCCACTGTGTGCCAACTTCAATGTGTGACTTGCCTTCACGTAGGCCCCATATCTTGAAAATACTTGTTTTGGGGTTCCAAGCTGAAGGCGTATTTGGGCCAGTGATGTGTATTTTGGGAGGGAGAATAAGTATCTATAAGTTCTTAGAATAGCTAGTTCAATGATAATTGAGTCTCTGCCTCTGAGAGCCTCTGAGCCAAACGCCAAAGTTGGTAGGAGGTTCGCAGAAGTCACCTTCAAAGTTGGTATTCTACTAGGACCTCTTAAAGCGTTAAAGAGAGCACTAAAGGCTGACATTAATGCCACCTGTTTCCGCATAGAGTAGATTGGAGACATTAAAATTATTCAATCGAGGCAAATGTGATATGACATTATCCAAAGCTTGTGAGGGGTCAGCCATAGACAAATTAACAAGTAAGGTGCCAAGACACAGCTGTTTTCTGCTTTCTGTCCCCCGCACCCAGTTTTGTTTTGATCCCTGTTTTTGAGTTGAGAAGCTGGATAGCTGTGAGTAGCGGACCCGGTATTCAGAGCTTGTGTAATTTAGCCCATAGTATGTTTCAGTCTACTGCATCAAACTCTGCTTTATAACCCACAAAGCAGAGGTGTAGGTTCTGCTTTTTATCCCTCATTTTATCAATTAAGTTCGATGGTCACTATCTAGCTTAGAATCTATGGTGAAAGTCACTACTGTCGAAAAGAGGGAGAGTGCCACAAAGGTGTGATTCAATAATGATTGGCTGGAAGAGGAGTGGTGTGTGTTTACCAGAGGTAGGTCTCATGGGGTTCTAGCGTTCAGTGATCTTAACCCCAGTCGTTCCAACTCCTCTGCTAGTGTGTCACCTAATTTATCTCTCCTCTTGGTGATCTTTAACTGAGCAGAGACTGCAGGGATGTTGCAAGTGCTACTTTGTGCTTTTACGTCTTTGTCGAGCTCTGAGACATGTATTAAGCTCAAATTGAAGTCTCCAGATAGAAAGATTTGAGTTTGGGGAGATCTTTTTATTAGCACTAGGATTGTGCTCAGAATTATTTTTGTTGTTTCTAATTTTTTCATATTAGGGTGGATATAAATATTCATTAGTATGAGCGAGGTCTTAGACCCTGGGATCCAATTAGTTATTTCTAAAATCGGCAGGCCTGGGTGATCAGTGGGAATAACTTTATACGATCCCTTTATTGATGCAGAAACATAGGTTGCCAGACCTCCATTGGTCATTCACAAATTGAAACCTTCACTGCAGGCTCATCAAATACGATGTACCCAGGAATTAAAACTGGCTGCATTGACCATGTTTCTTGAAACATCATTATTTGAAACGTTTTCCAGTAGCTTAAGACATCCTGATCTAAACATTTTGGAGCTAGGCCATCAATATTCCATGTTACAGCAAACAAATGATGGACGGAATGCTGACAATGCAAACATTCTCCCCCAGTCAAAAGATCTGGGTTAAATTCATCGTTCTTTTGCCCACTACGCCACCCCAGTTTGGACGCAGCCATATGCAAATCAGTCTTGACCCTGTGCCCCATGGGAACAGTCCAGACCGAACTGCCAGGCCAGGTCCTCCCTGGACCGGAAACTAGCATCCTAGGACCGGTTTCAGGGTATGTCACCCTTCTTCAGCCAGGCTAGCTTGAATCCAGTGGCACAGTGAGCAAGGGACCCACGTCTGGGCATACCCATCCCACTTAGGGCGAAAAGTGTTACAGCAAACAAATGATGGACGGAATGCTGACAATGCAAACCTTCTCCCCCAGTCAAAAGATCTGGGTTAAATCCATCGTTCTTTTGCCCACTACGCTACCCAGTTTGGACCCAGCCATATGCAAATCAGTCTTGACCCTGTGCCCCATGAGAACAGTCCAGACCAAACTGCCAGGCCAGGTCCTCCCTGGACCGGAAACAAGCATCCTAGAACCGGTTTTAGGGTATGTCACCCTTCTTCAGCCAGGCTAGCTTGAATCCAGTGGCACAGTGAGCATGTTTTAAGCAAACCGTTGCTGTTAGTTTCTTTTGTTGTTGAAGGTCATTGCTGGATTATTTGCTGTAGTACTGTTCTTAACCAAAACCAATCATTTCTGGATGGTGTCCCAAAAGGTCTCCTCGAACTTGAGTTAACCTCCTCATTGGGTAAGAGAGCCGAGGTGTTACCAATAGCACAACTTAAGATCAACATGTTTTTTTTTAGGGTCTGCTCAATTGACGACCTCTGTTATTCTTAGTCCCCAGGATGCATTAAATTGTTTTCCCACAGGAGAGCCATCAAATTTTCCGTAGTAATATTGTTGGATATCCAGGCTGACCATAGAACCTGATTGGGATTCCCCATTTTTCTAGCAGGACCTTTTCCTTCATTACTTCATGTTCTATTTTCCCATTTGCCCAGGTGACTAAAGTGGCCTCTCAAATGCGGCTTTTGGCAGAAGAACTGGCAAATGACTCCAAAGATGGAATTTCTTTGAATAATCTCAGGATGTTTCCCCAGTTCATTATATCACAGGGACCATGTGAGCTATCCTGGGAGGCAAGTAAAAGTTTATCGCAAGCTTCTCCCCCATCCTGATGCATACTTCTTAGTTCTTCCAGAGTGTCAATTTGTGGGAACTCTTGATTGAGTTTCACTGCAGGATCCGTGTCACTTATCTTACCTTCTGTCATTAATCCAGATGTGGAGATAGCTCCTGTTTGCTCCACCCTGGATCAGTGTACTTGCTGGGCTGAGAGTAGCCCTGAACCTAGTCCCGTTATTGATAGTAAGCGGCCCTCCAAGTATCTCACCTACTGCTGAGACTTTTAGTGAACTCATTTGGGAAGTTTGATCATCATCCAGATTTTGAGGGGATAGATTTTATACAATACACAGAGTGCTGGTTGAGTTAGCTCTGTTTTCTATAGTTGAGATTGAAATGTTCTTTGTGTGACTATTGGATATTTACATCGGCTCTAGCCATATTTGCGCTGGGCGCTTTTATGACAGAGCCTTCATCCCAATATGTTTGCAACGACTTGTTCATTTGTGTGTGTTGTGCTGTATTAAAGTTCTTGCTTATGATGACACTCTGTGCGGCTGACCTTTTTGATATGTTGATGGTATGTTTTGTGTCGCAGATGTTTGGCTGTCTATTGAGGGGGTATCAATTGCTAATGTCTTACTGGGTGATGGCTTCATATCTGTTTGTTCAGATTGCAATTGAGGCTTAGCTAAAACCGGGAATAAATTCTCCATTACGTGGTTTTTCCCCAGAGCCTGTGATCTTTTTATAATGGGCCTTTCGTGGTCTTTTCCCTTGCCTTTTTGTTACAGCTTGGGACATTACTGCTTGACCCGCAGCTTTTTCTGCTGAATTCAAACTGTGACATGTATTTTCTTGTGTCCGTGTCTCATTTTTGTTCCTGACAACCTAGATGATGGCAACTGTTGAGAAAGGTAATCAGGCATTCCCTGGGTCTATTGACTGACTTGGAGGATCACGCGGGATCATTGTTGCTGAGCTAAAAATTATCTCTGAGTGTCCGTGTCCCTCTAATTGATGGACTAGTTTACCACTCCCTTTGCTGGTTGATTCTTTTAGCTGATATTTAATCTCTGATAAGACTTTGTCGAGTATTGCCAGTAATGAGCTTAGTTTGTCCATCACTGGCGAGCATGAACAGCTTCTCTGATTCAATACTGAATCCTGTGTAGTTGAACATCTTGATTGATTAGGTGCTGACTCCTGTTGAGCCCATATGATGTGGCTGTTAAGATTAGCTAGTTTGGTGTCAATACCTGGGATACCACTAAAATGTTAAACAGGTCCACCTGCAGGTCTAATTTACTTGATTGATAGTTTAAGGCATCAATATGCCTCTGAAAAGTTCTTAAAAGCAAGTTCCAGGTACTATATGAGGATTCTTTCATTGTGGCAATGTCATCCTAGTGATCTGTAGCTGGTTCTTGTGCCTCTGAGGTCTTATGGTGCCCTACAGGGTCTTCTGGTTTCATATTCTGTCCTTCCCTATCTTTAACCTTGTGTGGCATTTCAGAGGTTATCTCTATATTTAAGTTTTGTAGAGAAAGCACAAAGGAGTCTAACTCATTTATTATTTCCTCTTCTAACATAACACTGTCGTGAGCTATTGCGACTGAGGATAGTGCTTGTGTAGTTTCTGTGTTAGGTGAACCTTGAAACCACTGTCTGTAGTTACATGTTGGCACAATATAATGTTTTGCTCCGCTGACTCCTCTATATCCTTTGTTTGCTCCAGAGGAGCCATCCCCTTCTCATGGTGGCGATGCAACCTACTCTGAGCGGGCAGGTCTAGGAGCATACTGAAGTCTTCCACTGAGCTGCTTGAACACACCACCTCCAAGTGTTGTGATGTCCTCAATGTTGTTGGATGTTTAAGTGGCTCTTGTTGATTCTGGTGGAGCTCAGGAAGGCCATTGGAATGTTTTTTTTCTTTTCTTTTTTCTCTTTCTCATTCTTCATCTCCGTTTCTCCCTCATGATGTGAAGTTCTTACTGAGTTTGGTCTTTTCTTGTCCCTTAATATAATTGGATATAATGGGGGTTGTAAACCTGTAATTTCGCTGGTTGTCGGGAAGATTATTGCAGTCGAATCCTTCAGGAAACCAAACTTAGGGGCTGATTAGGAAGTCCGTCCGCCATCCCAGTGGAAACAGGACCAGCCGCCAGTCATGCGGCGGTCCCGCAGCCCTGATTAGGATGCGACCGCCACCCTGGCGGTCGCATTCTGCATCTTTGACATTGCGGCGGGTGCTGCTTACAGCAGCACCCGCCGCAATGCCAAATGAGCATGTTGTGCATTCCCATGCACAACGTGGCAGGCACCGCGCGGTGCCTGCCACCTTGTACATGGAACTGCAGGGAAGTGCACCCCCCACCCCCTCTGGGGGCCCGCAACGGGCCCCCAAAACACATCTCCGCCAGCCTTTTCATGGCTGCATCGCTGCCATGGAAAGGCCTTTGGTGACACACATCCTAATATGGATGGCGGTGCTTAGGGCCCAATTCTGCCCGGCCGGCAATCGGAACGATTGCCGACCAGCGGAAAAGTGGCGGACGCACTTTGCGTCCGCCGCGGTACCCCCGCCATTGTAATATGGCAGGGGGTAATTTGGGTAGAGATGGCGGGCGGATCGCCACCACCTGGCTGGCGATGGCGATCTGCCCGCCATCATAATCACCCCCTTAGTAAGGTGGTTGGAGGCACTTTCATTCAGATCAAAGGTGAGTGAAATCAAGGAATGGGCAGCTTTTATGCCTTTTCCACTTGCTCTCTTTTGATCCGAGAGTAGCTAGCATTTGCATTTATATTTAGCTAGTTAGAGTGGCCCTCCGACCTTACCCAACTTCATTATTGTCCGGTTTAGTTAACCGTGGGCTATATAGATGCATGTAATACATGTAGTACATGCGGTGCGAACAGACAGTCCATGGGGTACTTGCCAACGATAGCTACACTGGTCACCACTCAACTACTTTTCACAGAGCAACTCTGTTATCTCAGTAGCCAGGCTGAGTCAGTGCCTGGGCCTGTCTCACCTTTCCTCGCCTATCCTTATCTAGAACTGGTTGAGATTTGAAGTGATATACAGAGTAGGCCAGAGCATGCGGATTTGGTTGCAGAAGCTTTCAGGTGACTCCCTTTCAAATGCTGCTTAGTTGGAAAAAGTACAGTTTCACACACAAAGCCCCCCTCCCTGCAGAGCTATATCGGCCAAAAGGGGGCTGCCTCCTTACTCCCTTATTCTCCTTGGAGTTCCTGAATCACTTCTGTCCTCTACTTGTGTCTGTACTTTCCGCTTGTGCAAGGGCTGGCGGACCTCCACTGGCCTCCTATATCTACCTAAAAACACACCCGATATCTGCTCGGGATGGCATGTGATAAACGACAAACAACAAATCCAGAGCCAAGGCAGAGCCACACATCAGTACTCCTATAGGGCTGTGGGCAGGGGCGGGGGAGCAAACAGAGTGAGGCAAGCCGCACCGGAAGCCAATTCTGGCCGCTTCTGCACCACTCTGGCTCAACCCTCGGGTGGCGGTAGCACCACCACACCACAGTGCCTTGAACTGCCACTCCCCTCTCCCTCCCCTGTGAACAACTGAGCGCTAAGTTGGAGATCTGGTGGACGGGCTGTATGAGCTTGCCACCCGTAGCTGAGAGCTAGCAGCGGGGGCGAAGATCAGAAATGTCGGAATCCAGAGTTGCGGGGTCTCACCTGCCCTGGAATATCTTTCTGGCGTTGGGCGGGCTCATATGGACTTATATCCTGCTTACTTCCCGTCGGGGCACCGGGTCGCTATCCCTGCCATCGCCCTCCGCTCCTCTGCCGCATGCTGCATGCTGCGTACTGTGTCACACTGGCTCAGTACTGCCACTCTGAGCGTTTCCCACCAAAACAAATGGCTTTAGTGGGACCTCATCCAATGACTTCAAGAGGACTACGCCAGACACAGCACGCAGCTTTGCCACGCTAGGGGATTTCAACTTCCATTTTAGAGACTAAGGGGCCGATTCCGATTCGGGCCGGAAATCTCACCGACCGAGCCGGACCCGGAGAGATTTCCGACCGAATCGGACCCTAGTAGCCCGACCGAACGAGTACGATGCGCACGAATGCTATCGGACTCGATTCGGTCGGACTCCATTGAAGTCAATGGGAGCCGGTCGTACAACGCGTACGCGGGCTCCCATTGACTCAATGGGTGCGAGGCGAACAAGGGCGCCCCCTACAGCGGGTACGCGGCGAGCGACTCGCGCCGTACACGCACAGGTAGGGGGGACCCATGGGTCCCCCCTGTGTGCGACTCGCGCGGCTACGCGTACAGGGGGTCCAACACGGACCCCCAAAGTGCGGCTCCGACTGCTCTTTGGAGCCGGACTGCCCGAGTCGGTCGGACTGCTCGAGGCGCGCATCGTACTTACCCGGCCGGGGAACGTCTCCATTGCGCGGTGCGAGTCGAGTCCGTGCGAGTCGGTCAGAGCGGTCGGGTTCTGCGAACGAGTCGGTCGGCGATTTCGCGAGCGCATGCATCGTACTCGCTCGCCCGTACGCACGTACGAATCGGTCGGGAAATAGGGCTCCGAATCGGATCCGGTTAAGCCGAATCCGATTTGGTGCCCTACCGGCCGAGATCGGAATCGACCCCTAAGTCAGAAAGTAAAATCTGTAACCGGAATGAACCGCCTGGGGTATCTGATCTCAGCTCCATAGCATGTGGCCTGACACATCACCACTGGTCCAGGTCAAGTGTGATCAGTGACTTCTTATTGGCGCTTTACTTTTTCTTGGTGCTTTTGCCGTAAAACTAAAAATGTATATCGCTGGTTCCCTTTATAAATTTTAGTCGTTTTGGAGTCATTTTTCTTATTAAACTTTATCTATTTTTAGACATTGGGTGTGGGATTTTTACTGTGTTTATTTTGATCATTTGAATTATTTTGATACTTCTAAATACTTTTGTTGGACCAAGCCCTTTCTGCAGGGTTTTTGCCATCCCTTGCTGAACCCATTGTTGTTATCTTTTAGGATTCTGTGCACTTTGTCTCTGCTAATCAGTGGCGTGCTCTCCCTTGAAAACATGCTAAAATTATCCTACACCTGATTGGTATATTTAATTTACTTATAAGTTCATAGTAAATGGTACAATATGTATATGTATCCAAGGCCTGTAAATTAAAAGCTACCTATGGGCAGCAACACTCATTGTGTCGCCCACTAATGTAGCCCTAGAAAGCATGTCTCAGGTCTACCACAGTAGCCTGTAGTGCAGATCTGCACTGCCATTTCTACATGACAAAATAAAACGTTTGCCAGGCACAAACCTTCCTATTTAATACTTATAAGTCACCCCAAGAAGGCCCTAGCCACTTATAGGGCAGGGTGCGTGGTATTTAAAAAGTAGGACATATGTGTTTAAGTTTAACATGTCCTAACAAAGAAAAACACCCTAAGATTGTTTTTCATGGTGGGAAGGCTATCTCTAACACTGGGTTATCTTTTTACACTTAATAAGTGCTAACTTCAGCTTGGGAACAGATAGAGAAATGCTTCTTCCTATCTTTTGAATTGTAATTTAAAATCCACTTTAATGGTAGAGTCGAATTTTAAGTTACTTTTCTGAAAATGCCACTTTTATAAAGGTTTATCAACAACGGAGTGTCAGGGTGTGCGTTCAAATTGAAGTCATTTGTAAAAGAAACCACCTAAACTATTGAAGTGGTTTCGTGTTTTTATTACACTTTCATAAATTCTTCATGTTTTGATGTTCGCATTCACTTTTTAAATCATGTCACCAACAAGAAAAACAATACACTTCACATAAATAACTATGACACAATTGACATTGATACAACTACAAATGCAAAATATACGGAACAATGAAAAACAACATTACTGAAACATACATTTAACATATGATGACCAGTCCATCAATTTTATCAAGAAACGTGGCGGTATAAACATTTTACACTTTCAAAGGCTGTAACCTGCCAACAACAACTAGTCATATATAACAATAGCAACAGGCATTTTGCCTTGTTTGCACACTGTATAATTCTGTGGTTGGAAGAAGGATTTAGACTAGCTGTGTAGGGTCAACGCGTTTCAGAACCCCTTATTTCTTTAAGGGTTCCTCCTCAGGACCGGGACTAGGTCAAAAACATGGGGCAAAGCGGGGTGATTACCACATTGTAGACCCCCAAGTAGCGCGAATGGTCTCCTTATTTATGTGTGTGAATTCTTTAGAAAGGTGGCACTCTACCTAAACTAAATGTGCCTTTCTACCAGTGTCAGGGTTAGATGACGGTGAATGGCTTTCCTGTTATGGTTAGTATATTACTTACAGACATGGGGACAGAAGGCACCTGGGTGTAAAGGGAGGGGTCTTCCTGACAGAATGGTTGGGGAGGAGCAGTATCCTGCCATTATTACACATGAAAGGACAGTGTCTGCAGCACACACAAATAAACATTCACCAAGCTTCCAGAGGCCTGCCTGCAGCACAAACTTGACCTGCCTGGAACTGTCTGAGCCCTGCTGCTCAACTCTGCTGGAGTAAGTCCTGATCCCCAAGAGATGCCCCCCAGGCCCTAGACTCTTGGCTGGCAACAGACAGTGCACCTCCTGCCCCAAAACTACAAGTCCTGAACTCCAGGCAAAAATCCAGAGGTTTTTGAGATGTTCGTCACCGCAAACGAACTCCTCGTGTTGCTCCCTGACCATCTGCGACACCCACTGATGTGAATCTCCAGCGTCGACCTGCCCTTCGCGTTAGCTCTGAGATCCAGCGCAAGCAGCGACAGTCTGCGACAACCGCCAAGCGAAGCTCCAGGAACAGCTGACTCTTTGCGCCAAACAGCTACTGTAGTGTCTTTCCCAGCCTGGGAGCATGTAAATGAACACACCGCACGGAGCTCTGTAACAAATGTCTTTATTCTTCAACATACGATCACACTCTGCACGCACTGCATCACAATCTTCATAACCACACCTTAACACCTCCCATCAGATTACATAATTCCTGTTTAGAGTTCACCTAGAACCGCAAGGGTCTTATCGCTCATAATATTAAAGACACTACATCTCCCCTTTTGTTAAATAAAAAGTACAGACAACATTAGCATAATTTTTCCTCAATGAGTCACCAAGGTGCTTACACTGGGTTGCCAGACCAGGTGGTATGAGGTAGTTGAGATGCGCCTTGGTAATGCACCAATGACAAAGGCTCAGATGTTTGATTTGGACATTTAAGCGTAGTCACCTCGCTTGTGATCTCAGGAGCTGATGAACACTGAAGTATGTGTTTAAAGTGTGACGAGTCTGTGTCATGGACTTTTCGGGACGATGCGCTGTCACCATGTGTCCTTTGCCTGTTACAATCCTCAAAGGGTCAACAGCAGACGGAGTGTCCGTTTTCCGCTACTATTTCTATTTGACCAGTACCCAGCCCCATTTATTGAAGGCTGTTTCTTAGGCTCATTGGCGCTGATCAGCATATGTTTTCATTTTGCTCTTTTGAGAAGTGTCTATGACACGAACCTTATCAGCATCAATCGATCGGTCCAATGTCCGTTGTGGTAGTCTGGTTCTGATGGCTTTCCCAAATGGCAAGGTGGCAGGTCTCTCACCAGTTGTGGAGTGAGAAGTTCATCCGTAGGCACAATGGTTTGACACATGGCTTAGTTTAGATCAATTTCCTCTATTGATGCTCACTGCATTATCCTCTTGAGGGTGCCCATAAATCGTTTAACAACACCACTGGCTTGGGGCCAGAGAGGTGTACTCTTCTGATGCTTGACATTGAGTCAAATAAGAAACTCCTTGAACTCTTTGCTATTGAAAGGCGGGCCATTATCAGATGTGAGATTAGCGGGGATGCCCCACGTTGCAAAGATGTCATCAAGCTGCTCTATGACTTTGTCACGGGTTGTCGATGATAACTCTTTCACCAAAGGAAAACGCGAATATTCAGCAATGACTTCTATGAGATGATGTCTATTGCCTAGGGGCCCAAAGAAGTCAACAGCAACACTCTCCCAAGCACAGGTAGGAAGGTCCGACATAGTCACTGGCTGCTGTGTTAAATTAGGAGACAAGCAATTGTAAATGTGGCACGCCTTCGGCTCTTTCTCAACTCGCTCATCGAGCTGAGGGAACCACACTCAATCTCACAGTGCTCTCTTGGTGGCTACGATACCAAGGTGTCCTTCATGAGTGAGCTCGATGATCCACTGTTTTAAGGCATGACAATTCTCGAACCTCTTAAGATCAACCTTCCTGGGTGACTGATGGCTCATCTTGTACATTTTTAAACATTTTTAACTCAACAACCACGGCAAAGGGTCAAGTATTTCTTCTCCACAATTGCGTGGCAATGATTTCTTTGATGACGAGCATGTCTTTATCAGTATTGGTGGCAGCAATGATTTGTTCCTCTGACAGAGCCACTGGCGTGCTGGATTTCATGATAAAGTTGAGATACTCTTCAGCCGCTTTTGGTGTCATACCGTGGCTTTGTAGTGACACTTGTGAAAAATAATCAGTGGGGTTCTGATCTTTTCCCAGCATGTGTACAATCGCATAGTCATATTCTTGCAGTCGCAGCCCCCACCTCTCGATGTGAGGAGGTATCTTAGCTTTCAGGTTTGCAAAGATAGTGAACAATGCCTGGTGGTCCATGATGAGAGTGACAAGTTTTCCATATAGAAACACATGAAAATGTTTTCAGGCCCACACTACAGCCAGACTGTCCTTTTCTGACTGAGAATAGGCACGTTCTGTTACAGACAGGCTTCTACTGGCATAGGCCACAATGTATCTCTGAGCATTTGGATGGCCATTGTGTTGAGCAAGAATCACTCCCTAGATCCACCGGGCTCGCATCTATTGTGATCACATTGTGTAACTTGGGGTCAAAATAGGCCATTTCGATTGCATTCTCAATCGCATGTTTTATGTTCTTAAAACTTTGGGCACATTCATGAGACCACGGGAATAGTATATTCTGCTTTATTAAGTCTCTCAATGCGGCAATCACTGTGGCAAAGTCACAAATATATCTTGCGAAATAACTGGCCATGCCTAGGAAGGAACGCAGCATGGTTACATCTTATGGAGGGCAAGTAGATGACAGTGCTTGCACCTTCTCCGGGTCAGGAGTCATTCTCCCATCAGAGAATATGTGCCCAAAGAATGTAAGTTTGGTTTTGTGAAACTCACACTTTGCTGCATTCAGAGTGAGACCTGCATCAGCAAGTAAATGGCACACTTGTGTAAGAGCCTTGTCATGCTCCTTTTGTGTTGTCCCAAATACCAATATGTCATCACTGTAATTGAAAGAATGTGTAACAGGTTGAATTACCCGGTGAATAACATCCTGAAATATCTCCACAGCCGAAGACACTCCAAAACTCAGTCTTTTATTTCTGAACAAACCAACATGAGTAAAAAAAGTAGTAATTTTCCTGCAGTTCTCTTCCAGCTTGAGTTGATGGTAGCTTTTGTTCAAGTCAAGACGGGAGAAGACTTTGGCTCCATTCAGTTGCATGATCATATCTGTTATATGAGGACCAGGATGTCTTTCTCTCTTGATTGCTTTGTTGGCCTGGCGCATAACAACACAAATGTGCACTGCATCTCCGCTGTCCTTTTTCGGCACCACAACTATGAACAAGACCCATGGCGTAGGACTGGTGGAGTGTTCAATGATGTCATGCGTCAATAGTGTGTCTAGTTCAATATCAATGGACTCTTGTACGTGAAAAGTGACTCTGTGGTGATGTTGGGCAACAGGGCGAATGTCCACATTGATATGAAGTCGCACTTTCCTTTTCTTGAGTCTTCCCAAACCATGGAACAACGATGGAAATCGGCTGTAATCTTAGAGTGAGCACAGAGATTGTAGTTAAGGGATATCAATCCCAGGTCAGCAGCGGTAGCAAAACTGAGCAAACATGCACTCGACGAAGTCCCTTGTAGAACATGAATGGTGGCTTGCACCGATGTCTTCTTATGTCGCATTGTCACTGTGAACGACCCTTGACATGATATTTATTGATGCATCACTGTCTATGATGAAAGGTATTGGGTGATCGTTCACCTTCAAGGTGATTTTTGGGACAATGTACGAATTTTGTCATTTTGTTTGGTGAATTTCCTTTGAACTGCAGTCTTTTTAACAAGCAGCTAACCCTACATGCGCACTCCACACTTTAGTTGATACCATCAGTGCACAGCCATCTTGTTCATTGGTACTTGATGGTGATGTCAAAGAGCCTTTGTACGATTAGCTTCACAACAATTGATCTAGCTTTGTTTTCACTTGTCATAGCTGATGTTGCTTTTTGGTTTTGTGGACTGAGTTTTTCTTAGCTCGACACACAGTTATGACATGGTTTTCTTTTCACGACCTTTGCAGATCTGCCCAACCGCTGGCCATTCTCCTTCCTAGGAAATGAAAATCCACATCGAAAGCATAGCTTGGACTTCTTTGAAAATGTCGACTTACTTGTATCTTGTTTTTGCTTGTGGATGGTTTTCATGGTCAACGCCAATTTGCTGTGGACCGTTCCCACTTCCATCTCAGCAGCATGTCGGTCTGCTCTTTCCTCTGCTCTCGCAGCCATCAGCATTTTTTCTAAACTGTGTGTTTCTCTTAACATGCACCTTCTAAACAAATCGGAAAGTCAGACATCGATGAATCTGAGCTGCATGACTCTTTTGTTGGTGAAATTGCAGAATTTGCAGTGCTTAATGAGTGCATCAAGTCTTTCAACAAACTCATCCATTGTTTCACCAACCTTTTGCTGTGCATGGCTGAAGATATATCTTTCATAGTCGACATTCGGCGTTGGATTGAACTTGGCCTGCAACGCTTCTTTTACCTTTTGGTACGATTTTGTGCAATTTTCTTTAGCACTTCTTTCACACCATAACCAGCCAGATTTTGTAAGTATTTGATGATTTTCTTTTCATCTTCTTCTTTCAGTGCATCTATGAAGTCATCAAATGTTTCGATCCACGCAGCCCACCTTGCACCAATGTTCTGTTTCTTGGAAGTGTCGAAAGGTGGTGTTGGCTTCAGGAACATGGCTGCATTGTATTTCGCGCTCTCCTTTTCCGCCATTAAGAGCACATGTCTTTTGGACAGCTTTCGCTGCACCCCTTAACATATGTAACTTCTGTAAGCACAATCCTTGCGCCTGGACCCGGGTCACAAAACCTGATTTGAGGTTGTGTTGTGCTTTACTTGCCTGCGCCTGTAAGTATTTTCTATTTTTCGTACCTGGCCGTCACTGCCTTTAGCATTCGCTTCGTATAGATGATGGCTCTGTGTTATGGCGCGGTGCAGTATTTCTTCTTTCAGCCCTACTAGCGGGTTCTGGCTGGCTTTTTGAATGTGCTCCTCTGCAGGGCCTTCAATTTCTTAGAATACGTGTATGGGTTGCAGAGGGGCTTTGACACCACATACACCAACCGCAAGCTGCGTTGCATCGATTTGGGTGCATGTGGTGTGCACAAGCAGTCTGCCACACCATTGCAAAGTCTCCTGGAGAGCAGCCTTGTTTCTTTAGGGCATGTATCACCTACTCGTCGCCAGTTGTATTGTCTTCCCCAGCCCGGGAGCATGCAATTGAACATGCCATACATGGAGCTCTGTAACAAATGTCTTTATTCAACATATGATCATGCATGCACTGTGTCACAACCTTCATAACCACACCTTAACACCTCCCATCAGATTACGTAATTCTTGTTTTGAGTCCACCCAGAACCGCGAGGGCCCTTGCACTCATAATATTAAAGACACTGCATATGTTATGTTATGTTATGTTACAGTGATTTCTAACGCGCACAGCTACTCAAGAGTGTCCCGGCGCGAAAAGCCAGTAATGGAAACAGTATGGAAGAGGGAAAATTATCCTTAGGCAAACAGCAGGGTTTTAAGTCTTTTCTTGAACGTGGCGGGGTCATGGATGCTGCGCAGTTCAAGGGGGAGAGAATTCCAAGCTTCAGCTGCTTTGAAGGATAGAGAGCTGCCTCCAATTCTTGTCCGCCGAAAGCGAGGGATCGCAGCTAGGCACTGTGAAGCGGAACGCAGATGCCTTCGTGGAGTATAGAAGCTAAACCGCTTCCTCAAATAGAGGGGCCCTATGCCATGGAGAGCTGAATGGGCCATCGTGAGAGCCTTAAATTTCACTCTTTGGGCCACTGGTAGCCAGTGCAGATCTCGCAAATGATGTTTGACGCTGGACCTGCCCGGGATACCCAACAGAACTCTGGACGCAGTGTTCTGTATTACCTGGAGTTTCTTAAGCTGGTATCCTGGTAGGCCAATGTAAAGAGCATTGGCATAGTCAAGGCGGCTAAGGATCAGAGCGCGCGTGACCATTTCCTTGGCGGACCTGGGTAATAGGGGAAGAAACCTCCTAAGGCATACATCTTAACACCTCCCATCACCCAGAACCACAAGGGTCCTAGCGCTCATAATATTAAAGACACTACAGCTACCTTCCGCGATGCATGAACTGCTCCTCATTACAACAGTGATTTCTTTGCATTGACCGCCAAAGTGAAGCTCCACTCCAGCTCTCTGCATGGAACTGGAGGCAGAGACAGTAAAACTTTACACCAGGACGAACCTGGTCCCTGTATCCGACCAGCGCTCTATCACAGTTTGCCTGAACTTGTGACTTAGACCTGGTTCAGCGTTATCATATAACCCGAGTTGGTACTCCGTGCTTTTTGCCACTATTTTCAATAGAAATTTAAAAAATTCATAACTGGTTCTACTGATTAGATTTTTTTCATTTTGGTCTCATTTTATTTATTAAGATGTACTCTATTTTTCTCTATTGGTTTGGGATTTTTTTGTGTTGTATTTTCACTTAATTTCTGTTTGAGCACTGCATAAATACTTCACACTTTGCCTCTAAATTAAGCTTGTCTGCTTTTTATGCCAAGCCACTAGAGGATTAAGCACAGGTTTATTTAGTGACCTTTGTTGTTTACCCTGACAATCATTATGCTTATAATTTATACCAAACTACTTTAGAAAAATAGAGTAAATTGTAATAAGAAAATGGCACCAAAACAAATTAAATCTAATCAGTCGAACCAGAATTATTATTTTTTTTGTTTTTTTGCTAAAAATAGCACCTAAAAGATCAAAGTGCCAAGCCTGAGTATCTGGTCGCACGAGACCAGGGCAAAGTCAAAAGTTAAGTCAGACCACGAAGGAGTGCAGGTTGGATACAAGGGGTGGATTGGGCCAGGTCTCAGATTACCTTCGGGCTTAGAAGAAATTTCTGGATTTTGGATTCACCCAGTGGGGTGAGGTTGCAGGCTATAGCCGGAGAGGACTCAACAGGTCCTGATGAAGAGGATTTGCTGCTGTGGAGAAGAATGTAGCGGGAGGTATACCGAAGTCAAACCAACTGGTAATGCACCTTAGACAGATCAGCAGGCCAGCAGGTCTTGGTCTACTATTGGTACTCCTGGCAGTGTTTTGGTGAAACATTTTTTAAGTCCCAGGTTTTGGATTCTGGTAGAAGGAGGCCACTTCAGCACTACATCAAGGGTCCAGGACCTGGGGACACCATTTGGGGATTAGGACTCACTCCAGCAAAGGCCAGCAGCAGGGTTCAAGGCCCCAGGGGCTTGTTGTGTCCCTATAACTCACACGGGAGGCCAGCCAACAAGCCCTTGGAGTCACTCTGGTGGTCATTGGTTCAAGGAGCAGGTCCAGTCCTTCTTCTTCAGACAGAAGGGCAGCAAGGCAGTCCTTTCAGCATAAGTACAGTCCTTCTGGCAGCAGGGCAGTCACTCTTCTAAATCTTCCATAGGTCCAGGAGTGTACTGAAGAGTGGTTCTGGGAGTCAAATATTTATACCTGATGCCAGCCTTCTTGAGTGGGGGGCATTCTGTCCCACCTCCCCCTCTAGTTTTGGACTGTTCTTCCATTTCCTGTCAAGGCTTCAAACTGTCTGGAGTGACAAAAGGCTGGTGTCAGGTTCCTTTGTGTGTGCTGGAGGAAAGCCATTTGAAGTGTAAGTGGGGCAGGGCACAGCTCGGCCCCTTGCCATTCTGGCAGAATGCCCAATCCTGCCCACACCTAGTCCCTTTGTGTAAGTGTCTGGGAGGAATACACAGATGCCAACAGGTGAGCCATTCACAGTCATGTGACTCAGGATACAGGTAGAAGGACCAAAATGGCTAGGACAAGAAAATCCCAAAAGACCTGGAGTGGATTGCCACCCCAATCCGGATGCACAGCGTACTTTAAGTTGCATATGACAAATGCCACAAAGTTCTTTTTCTCTCATGTTTATTTTTTATTCTTTTTCCAACGTGATCCAAGTTTTACAATCTTCATGCTTTTCACACATCACAAGAGAGGCGCTTATGTCTTCACTTAACTCTTAATGTTACAGAAATGCCTATCCAGGCCTTATCCTGCAACACGACTGTGTACATAAATTAATCCACGATCATAGATCTTGTATTACCCAATGCATTTCGGGGCCTATTATCCGGCCCTTCATCAGGGGTTTTCTACAAATGCAAAATACATCAATTAGACTGCATGTTTATCTCAAAGTAGCCTTTTGTGACGTTTCCCAGAAATCAACGTTTTTCCCGCTAACAATCATAATTAAACACTACCATGTTAAGGATACCCTCAAAAAACCTTTCACCCTACTTACGTACTACCCTAACCCTCCTACTTTTCAATACTATACCCCCTCCTCCATGAAATTCAAACGCATACCGCTTAAGAGTTAACTGGCGCTCCTCATTTATGTGTATTTATTTCAATCCTTTACCTGAAAGGGTATCCTTAACATGGTAGTGTTTAATTATGATTGTTAGCAGGAAAAACGCAGGATAAGGCCTGGATGGGCATTTTTGTAACATTAAGAGTTAAGTGAAGACATAAGCGCCTCTCTTGTGATGTGTGAAAAGCATGAAGATTGTAAAACTTGGATCACGTTGGAAAAAGAATAAAAAATAAACATGAGAGAAAAAGAACTTTGTGGTATTTGTCATATGCAACTTAAAGTACGCTGTGCATCCGGATTGGGGTGGCAATCCACTCCAGGTCTTTTGGGATTATTCATAATATCGTGGCTCGGGCTGACCACGTTTCCGGGTTGCACGCCTTGGATGAAAGGAAACAAAACAAGTTCAAAGAAATGAGAATTTTGAAAACAGGTGTGCACTTTGTCGCTTTTTTCATGAATGGATCATAGGACAAGAAAATGCCAAATTTCTAAAAGTGGCATTTTCAGAACTGTGACTTAAAATCCGATGTTACTATTAAAGAGGATTTTATTTGAGTTTAAACAGCATATTCCTATCTGTTCCCAATCTAACAATAGCAGGTATTAAATGTAATAAGGGAATCCAGTGCTAGTGAATGACAGAGAGAGGCCTTACCAGAGTAAAAAACTACTTTAGGGGATTTTCACCACCATGACATGTAAAACTTAAGTACACATGTCCTACTTTTTAAATACTATGCACCCTGCCCTAGGAGCTGTTACGGCCTACCTTAGGGGTGACATATGTATTAAAAAGGAAGGCTTTACAAAAGGTTTATTTTGCCATGTTGAAATGGCAGTTTAAACTGCGTCTCAGGCCTGCAGTGGCATGCCCGAGACATGTTTTAAAGGGCTACAGGATTGAGTGGCACAATGAGCGCTGCAGGCCCACTAGTAGTATTTAATTCACAAGTCCTGGGGACATGTAGTACCATACACTAGGGACTTACAAATAAATAAATGTGACAGTTGGGTGTAGGCCAAGTTTACCATGTTTTAGGGAGATAGCACAAGCACTTTAACATTGTTTAGCAGTAGTTAAGTGCACGGAGCTGCAAAGCAAACAATGAATTTAGCAAAAATAAGAGGGGTGAAGGCATAAAGTTTGGGGAACTACCTCCCAAGGGTGTTGGGTCCAACAGGACCCTAAGATGTCGTAGTTGCTATTAAGGATATGGGGCTATGCCATCATGGCAAAATGTGAGGGATGTAATCAAAGATGGAAATGTGTTGCATACATATAGACCTGAACCTGAAGAAACAAACAACATAGATATAGTGGATGTGATCTATGTTGGGGAGTAATAATGATCTGATGCAGCTGAAAAGCTTTAAGAATCTTTACTTGACACATAAACCGATTTTGAGACATTTTGAGTAACACTTGAATAAAAGTTCACCAATTACACGTTAAAGAGACATGAGAAATAAATGTGAGAAAACTTAGTTACTTCATCGTAAAAGCATGCAGATAATTGTAGGGTAGATTAAATCATATTAATTTGAATATTATAGGTTTATATTTTTTCCAACCAACCTTGACATATTATTACAACGTGTAATAGAATGTTAAGGTGATATACTCATGTGTTATAAAATTTCTAACCATCCTCATGGAAATAGTAATTTGTATGAAGAATTAATGAAGTCTAACATAATTTAGATAGTAATGAGAGTTTCATCACAAATTCCATCATCTGCATATGTAAAATTGTGCACCGAATGAGAAAAGCAAAAATGGTGCTACACAGTCATATTGAGTGCAAATGTCATGAAACCTTCAGATAATAATCTTCATATATATACTGATATGGAACACCTGAAACGAGGTTAATATTTTATGATTTAGAATATATTTACACATTGGTACTTTGAAATTGCAGTAAAACGACATAGTTACATGCAATCTTTGCAAACAAATTATTAACATCCTTGAATGCTTATAAGTTGAAATAGTCTATTAGAATATTGATTTACTTTTGTGAAATGTATATTTCACTATTTTATATCCTGCATATTCTTAAATTGACTTTATTCTAGGCCTGCATTTTTTACTATTCTGCATTTTCTTATACTCATGAGAAGCTTTCCCAAACTTACAATGTGAGGCAAAACTGTTGGTTCCTGAGAGCTTTCACTCGCTTAGAAGGACTGCTTGCAGCAAAGTTGACTCTTTGGGAACATTTGCTATGCGAAACTGTCATCCTGAACTCACTCATGTGCCTGCTGTTAAAGGATCATTGTTTGGAGGGTTACGTGTGCTGGATAACCCTACAAATTACGTGCTCAGTACCACCTCTTTCTAAAATATATTTCTTCCTTTATGCCTCATGGCAATCATTCTATATGATCTGACCAATGGACTGAGTGGTCTGATATGATGAGGTGACCAAGGAGCTATAGAACCAGAGGGCTATATCATTCATTAATTTGATGGATGAGTGAGCGACTCAGGCAAGACTGCTCTGAGTTTCCGGCATCTTTCCGCTGGGAACTCTTGTGCTGACCCTGTTCATGGTCATTCCTTTGCACACTCTACTTGCTCCTTCAAATTGTACTGACACATACGCTGTGTGCACCAAATTCGACTCTTCCTCGATGGGACACTGCCCATGAGCTAACATGGGTCATGTACTAGCTGAACTTTCCAACTAACTAGACTATCCTGTCATCTTTGGCAAGAAATGTTCACTAATAATAAGATAACCTTTATTTGAAATCTATGATAAACTAAACTTTAATTAGAGATCTGAGTCTATGGTTCAGTGGTTAATTTGTAAAAAAATAAGTGCTGGGGGCTTTCATCAGGAGGCAGCTTGCACCAGCCCATTTCTCCTGTTAGCGCTGCCTAAAACAAAACCAACTGCTAACCGCAAAAGTAGGGAGAGGATGTGGTGTAATGGACAGAACTGCCGACTTTGGAGCTAGGGAAGCAGGTCCGAGTCTCGGCGTCGGCTCAACATACTGTGATTCTGGGCAAATCACTTAGGGGTCGATTCCGATTCGGGCCGGAAAAAGCACCGACCGACTCGGAGCCGGAATTTATACCGACCGACACGTACCTGTGGCGCCCGACACGCCAAGTACGATGCAAAGCGTGCAAAATCCGACCGACACGTACAGAACCCAAGCCGAACGACCGAGCCGCACGGAAAACAGCAATCCGGCCGGAAAAACACGCGAATTGAACCGACCGACACGCACCCGGAACAAATCCGACCGAAACGTACACGCGAACTCCAAACCGCAAAGTACGATGCAAGGCGCGAAAACCACGACCGAGTCGGACGGAGGACAAGCCGTACGACCGACACGCATACAAAACCGAGCCGAAGTAACACAAAACACCGCGACCGACGCGTACGCAGCATAGAAAACTGCATAAACACAGCGTGAACGAAACGGAGAACACCGTACGAGACAAATGCAGGGTCCGACTCGGTCACAAAAACGTTTCCAACATGCACAGACAGTACAAAGGAAAAATCACACAAAAAAAGGCCAAACAAGCAATTACAAAGCCAATAAATACTGGGGGGGGGTGGGGACAGAGAACAAAGACACACCCACAACTCCACCCATATAAAGGACACAAATCCCAACCATGATCCTTTGCAAATGCCATTCCACTGCCAGCACCCAAGAGACAGCAACCACACACCCACAGCTCATCCCTCACACAAGCCACACACCATCAGCACACCAACAAATACCTACCTCACATACACCCAGCAAAACACACACTCACACACCCTCACCTGCACACCAACACACACATCACTTACCATCACCACCCATCACCATGCCCCCCAAGAAGAATCACAAGTTCCTAGATTGTGAATTGGAAGTCCTGGTAGACGAGATCCTCAGGGTAGAGCCACAGCTGTTTGGCACACTGGTCCAACAGACCCCCATCTCCCAGAAAACCAAGATGTGGGAGAGGATCATCAACAGGGTGAACGCACAATCACCATGTCTGCGCACAAAGACCGACATCCAGAACAGGTGGTATGACGTGCGCAGGAGGGTCCGGGAGCTGCTCAAGAAAGACTACCTCCTGAGCCAATACACCGGCAGTGGCCCTCCTGCCAAGCCAGTATACCTCAGGCCCTGGGAGGAGAAGGTGCGGGCCATCCTTCTGCCAGTGAGCGTATATGGACTAGAGAACATCCCAGAGCCTGGTGAGTACACAACAAATGTACACAATATTCTGCCACAATACACACACACATCACTGTCAAGGGGAGAGTCAAACCATGCACTCATAGCAATTACACAGCAACCAGAACAGAATCATCCCAAAATGTGTATGTCAGTCAGATAAACACAACACATGCCATCAAAAAGTTACATTCAACCGTGCCATCACATGTACAAACACAACTACAACTACAGCTAGGCAGTGACACAAATAGAACTAACAAACACATCCAGACATGTAGCCACCACAACAACACCAACACACAGTGAAGACCACTGAAAGGAAGGAATTCTGTGTATGCTGGCCAAGTCAGTGTAGCCAATAGCATCATGGGAGTCATAGTCACACATATTGCCCCCCCAACTGTCCCATCAACACCACCATGAACCATGCGCACATCACAGGGAGTGGAGAAGGACTCACAAGATGGCTGACACTGGCAACTGCTGTGGGGAGCACAAGGCCCTGCTGGCAACTGTGCACCAACAAACAGCAGGACACCACTGACTGACATCCTGAGAGACAACTTCCACTCCCTGCAATGCAAGCACGTTCCATGGTGGGATATCTGGCTGGCTGGGTGGGAAGGAGGACTTGCAGCAATGACCATAGTCACAAGCACCTCCCCTCACCCCCCCCTCAACACAAACTCCACAGAACCCACCTGGTAGAATGCAATGCCTCCAATCCTAACTCAAGATCCCACAAAGAACCACCACCCTGGGTTATGTTGTGTGAAGCACAGGGACACTCTTGGGACTTTTAGCCAAACAACTGCCAGGACAACACTCCCAGCCATCCTGTCAGCACAGGCAGCCCACCCCACAGGGAAGCAGAGTCAAAAGGAAGGAAGCATGGGCATGCTGGGAAGGGGGTTGGAGGCAATAGCATGATGGGAGTCGTAGTCACAGCTCTACATCCTCCACCACATGGCCCAGCAAGCTCACACTCACGCATGCACATCCCACAGAGAGTGGAAAGCCCTTCAAAGATGTCTGACACTGTTGCTGTGTCGTGGGGAGCACAAGGGCATGCTGGGAACTGCACACCAACCAACAGCAGGACACCACTGTCAGCCATCTTGCCATTGCCCTCACACCCACACACACTGAACTCCCCACAAAAGCAAGTAAGTATGGGAATGCTGGGAAGTGGGGTGGAGGCAATAGCATGATGGGAGTCACAGTCACAGACATAGCTCACCCCCACAACTGTCCCATCAACACCACCCTGAACCATGCTCACATCACAGGGAGTGGAGAAGGACTCACAAGATGGCTGACACTGGCTACTGCTGTGGGGAGCACAAGGCCCTGCTGGGAACTGTGCACCAACAAACAGCAGGACACCACTGACTGACATCCTGAGAGACAACTTCCACTCCCTGCAATGCAAGCACGTACCATGGTGGGATATCTGGCTGGCTGGGTGGGAAGGAGGACTTGCAGCACTGACCATAGTCACAAGCACCTCCCCTCACACCCCCCTCAACACAAACTCCACAGAACCCACCTGGTAGAATGCAATGCCTCCCATCCTAACTCAAGATCCCACAAAGAACCACCACCCTGGGTTATGTTGTGTGAAGCACAGGGACACTCTTGGGACTTTTAGCCAAACAACTGCCAGGACAACACTCCCAGCCATCCTGTCAGCACAGGCAGCCCACCCCACAGGGAAGCAGAGTCAAAAGGAAGGAAGCATGGGCATGCTGGGAAGGGGGTTGGAGGCAATAGCATGATGGGGGTCGTAGTCACAGCTCTACATCCCCCACCACATGGCCCAGCAAGCTCACACTCACGCATGCACATCCCACAGAAAGTGGAAAGGCCCTTCAAAGATGTCTGACACTGTTGCTGTGTCGTGGGGAGCACAAGGGCATGCTGGGAACTTCACACCAACCAACAGCAGGACACCACTGTCAGCCATCTTGCCATTGCTCTCACACCCACACACACTGAACTCCCCACAAAACCAAGTAAGTATGGGAATGCTGGGAAGTGGGGTGGAGGCAATAGCATGATGGGAGTGGCAGTCACAGATATTGGTCACCCCCACAACTGTCCCATCAACACCACCCTGAACCATGCTCACATCACAGGGAGTGGAGAAGGACTCACAAGATGGCTGACACTGGCTACTGCTGCGGGGAGCACAAGGCCCTGCTGGGAACTGTGCACCAACAAACAGCAGGACACCACTGACTGACATCCTGAGAGACAACTTCCACTCCCTGCAATGCAAGCACAGTCCATGGTGGGATAACTGACTGGCTGGGTGGGAAGGAGGGCCGGCTGTCAACCAAATACAACCAATGCAGACCATGTTCACACCCCAACAAATACATAGAAATGCCCAAATAATGCAGGACAATGTGCCACACCAAAATCAACCCCTGACTGTGACGACTTAGGACAATGCAATGTACAGGCCCGCACCCAGAGGCACAGTCACAACTGTCAGGTGTGTCAACCATTGATGCCTGCAGAAACATAACATACATTGTGTGTGTCTCCCAAAAACAGGTGATGATGGGGACACAGCAGCAGACGCTGAGGAGTCCCAGTCCCAGGCTCAAGAGGATGCGGAGCTCACTGGTGTCGTACAGCCTCTGCCCTCCTCGGACGAAGAAGACCAACCTGGCACATCCGGTGCAAGTCTACATGCAGCACCAGCAGGACCACCAGCTGCAGCACCAGCAGGACCACCAGCTGCACCCCCTGCACCCACCCCTCCAACGACTGTCACCACAAATATCATCCCTGCCGACATGGACAGAACAAGGAGCAACACCAGCAAAGGAACCCCGGACCAACCTGGGGCCATGGACACCACCACCACCACCAACCCCCAAGGTGGACCAGGGTCATCTGTGCGTGCCACTGCACGCACTGCACATGTCAGCAGGGGTGGTGGGAGGGGTGGGAGACAGAGGTCGCTGCTTGCAGAGGTTGCTGGTGTGCATGATGACCCACAACTGGTACGCATAGCTGATGCGTACCAGTCCAGCACCGGAGATCTCAGCCAGGTAGTGGGGCTCCTCAGAGACATGAAACAGCAGCAGGCTGCCCATCATGCCCGCTTGGACTCTCACATGTCCCACGTGGAGTCACACATGTCCCGCCTGGACTCACACATGTCCCGCGTGGAGTCCAAGTGGGATGCACTGCATGAGATGACGGCGATGCACAGGGACATTTTACAATGCCTCCACCAGATGAACAGCAACCAGTCCACACCTCCCTGTGTGCCAACAACATCTGGTGCTGAACAAACTGCAACTGCCACAGGGAGGGAGGATGACTCTGGCGGAGAGTCCCCTGCACCGCAGCAGCCTGTACTTGAGGGCCCCCCCCAAGAAGAGGGGTCGTCCGAGGAGGGGCAAGTGAGAGGCCGATGGCCAAGCGCAACTCCCAGGAAGCCTGAACCTGTTCTGGATGTTCACCTTTGTGCACAGACTGTTCACCCTGTTGACGGCAACACTACTCCCACACATTGCATGGGGAGTACAAGTTGGACCAATGTCTCAGACAACTGTGGCCCCGATACTGGGGATTTTGTCTACCAGGACTTTCAATTCACCTAGGAACTTCTGATTGCAAGATTTATGTACAGCACTACCCATCCTATGCACTATTCACACAAATGTATCACAATAAACACACTAATACACCATACTTGCCTCTGTTGTGATTCCAACGTGGGTGCTGTTATGGGGATGATGAACTGCAAAATTACACTGTGTATGCGAACTGCAACAGCAAGTACAACACAGGCATGTGAGTAAAGGCAACGTGACACATATGAGGGAGACACACCACCAGGGCTACACAACACATACACACCTAGGCCATCTGACTCATTGCCTACACTGATGTTGCCAGGGAAGACGGTGCAATGCACAGACACCACACCCATTCCCAGTTGTAGTCAAGTAGCCCACAGGTGCAGTAAGCAAATGGCAGTCAAATGTGTGACCACAGACAACGCACATCACAAAGTGAAGCACAGGTTTATTACACAGTTGCAACATGTCGTAACCACTACAGATGCAAGGTAATCCCACCTGGCAGCGGGCACACAGTCAACAACTGTAGACGGAAGGAAGTCCATGGGTGTGGCGCACATCACCTGTAGGGACACAACAGCTACCACCCTGGAAGTGCAATCACGTCGTCGGTGGACACAGTTGACCAAACGAATCTGAAAGTACCCTGTGAAGGACAGAAATGACACACAGTCAAAAGCAATGGAGAACAGGACAGAACAGCAAAACTCATGCACAATACATGTTACAGGATACCCACCCAGAACCAAGTTAGCATGTCAACACTGTTGGGGAGTACAGCCCACCTGTAAGCACACATCGCAACACACATCCAGTCAAGTAGCCCATGGACACACTCCAACAGCACCAGAGCACCACCCACACATATCATGCATACTCACATCATTGACCTGACATCTCTGGATACTCACATTCAGCTGAAGAAGTTGGTGATGAGCTGTGTGCGGACATCACCCTCATCATCATCATCATCATCACTGGCATCGTGGTCCAGGCCAGGATCCTCCACAGGTGGCGGATGTTGGTCATTGTCATCCTGGATGAGAGGCAACTCCTTCCGCACTGCCAGGTTGTGGAGCATGCAGCAGACGATGATAATCTTGCACATCTTTCGCAGGGGCATATGGGAGGGACCCTCCGGTCTTGTCCAGGCAGCGGAAGCGGCTCTTCAGGAGACCAAATGTCCGCTCAATCACTCTCCTGGTCCGACCATGTGCCTCATTGTAGCGCATCTGGGCTGGTGTCACAGGGTTCCTGAGGGGTGTCAGCAACCACGGCATGTTGGGGTATACCGAGTCACCTACGGACAGACAAGTGCACATTAGCTGACTTGGAAAAGTGGGCGGAATACTACAGATCAGATCACACACAATGGCACAAAGTCAGTACACACTGACAAGCCAGGCACGCTGGTTCTGCATCTGTGCCATCATCCTGGGGATGCGACTACTCCTCATCACAAAGGCATCGTGTGCTGAACCAGGGAAACGGGCACACACGTGTGTGATGGTCATATCTGCAAGACACACCACCAGTGCATTGACCGAGTGGTAGTGCTTGCGGTTACGGTAGGCCTGCTCCTGGGCCTGTGGTGGTACCAAAGCCACATGTGTCCCATCAATGGAGCCAATGACATGCGGCATCCTCCCCAGGGCATAGAAGTCACTCTTCACGTCAGTGAGTCGTCGCAGTCTAGGGAAATAGATGTACCTGTTCAGGAATAGCAACATTGCCACCAAAACATCGCGGAGCACACGGCTCAACATGGTCTGTGACATCCCACCAGCAGTCGCCACAGTATGTTGGAAGGTACCGGTGGCAAAGAAGTGTAGGGCTGCCATCACCTTCACCTTGGGGGTCAGCGCTGTAGGATACGGCCGGCCAGGCTGCAAATGTGGGGCCAACTGCACTGCCAAATCCTCAATCAGCTGCCTGGTGAAGCGGTACCATCGGATGCTGTCCCGTTCCACCATCGTTGCCAGGTCTGGGAATGGTTGATGGACAGCAGGAGCCCTGCAGTGCAGAGGAGAAGTAAGCAAGATTGTCAGTCAGCCCACATATGCGGCATTGAACACACTCAATATCCCAACATACATCATTATGAGGCACAACTACATGAAGTGTGCAGTTCCGTAAGGACATGTATGGTACATACATGGCCAACATCTGTCATCACGGTCCAACAAGTGGCATCAATAAGTCCCAGGTTGGCCCATTGGATATCATGAGGCCGTGTCACAGTTCCCATCTCCTGCTGCCGTGTCACAATCACCCCCACAGTGACATGTGAGGACAGATGTGCCCCAGGCATCACAGCTCAATGACAAGTACATTCCCAGGGACCCTGTATTGCCACATGGACACTGGCATTACATGGAGTATCATGTATACACCACAGCAAAACAACTATGACCCCCACAGGTAGTGGTCCCACTTGCCACTCCAGGACAGACATGGACGTCTGTGACACACACACGCACAACATCAAAGTCCATGCACACACAACGTGGATGTGGAGACTGTCTCCCATTGTGCACATGAAATCAGAGACATTGTAAACACTACATGCACACAGACTGTGGAGGACCATTACTATTGTGCCACTGGGACACCCTGGCTCAAACATACCGTCCCACATGGGACTCACGGGGTATGTGACATGACATACACATACACCACCGTGAAATGTGACCATGGCACATGCACAGATATGAACAGTTGCACATCACAGTGGTCATGTACACGTAACACCCAGGATCCTGTCCCCATGAACACGTGCACAGCCTGGGGGTTGCTGCTCCCAGGTGACACCCACAGGACAACATGTACACCAACATACACACAATAGGAAATGCAGCCTTACATGCCTTATCATACAGTTTGGACAGGCTGTCGTGTTGTAGGTGTGCCCCTCACTCCCTGGGAGCTATCTGTGGCTGGCATATGTCCATCTGAGACAGGCATGGTGACATATGCCAGTCACTTGTACAGGGATGCGTTGAACAGCAATGGACCGATCGGTGCCCCCGGCCGGCCCATTGCATTCAATGTGTGCAGGTACGCGTTGTGCCCCTGTACGCGTTGTACTGCAATGGACCGATCGGTGCCACCGGCCGGCCCATTGCATTCAATGTGTGCAGGTACGCGTTGTGCCCCTGTACGCGTTGGTACGCGTTGTACCCCTGTACGCGTTGTATCGCAATGGACCGATCGGTGCCCCCGGCCGGCCCATTGCATTCAATGTGTGCAGGTATGCGTTGTGCCCCTGTACGCGTTGGTACGCATTGTACCCCTATGCGCGTTGATCAGCAATGGACCGATCGGTGCCCCCGGCCGGCCCATTGCATTCAATGTGTGCGGGTACGCGTTGTGCCCCTATGCGCGTTGTATCGCAATGGACCGATCGGTGCCCCGGCCGGCCCATTGCATTCAATGTGTGCGGGTACGCGTTGTACCCCTGTACGCGTTGTACCGCAATGGACCGATCGGTGCCCCGGCCGGCCCATTGCATTCAATGTGTGCAGGTACGCGTTGTGCCCCTGTACGCGTTGTATCGCAATGGACCGATCGGTGCCCCGGCCGGCCCATTGCATTCAATGTGTGCGGGTGCAGCGTTGTACCCCTGTACGCGTTGTACCGCAATGGACCGATCGGTGCCCCGGCCGGCCCATTGCATTCAATGTGTGCGGGTACGCGTTGTGCCCCTATACGCGTTGTATCGCAATGGACCGATCGGTGCCCCGGCCGGCCCATTGCATTCAATGTGTGCGGTGCACGCGTTGTGCCCCTGTACGCGTTGTACCGCAATGGACCGATCGGTGCGCACCCATTGACAATGGCCTTGCCTGGCAACGGACGCGTTTTCGAATTTCGAACGAGTCGGTTGCTGGAAATTCAGTTGGTCACCCACAACAATGTTGCAAAATCATGTATGTCATGAAGTTGAAGATTTGAAGGATGCAGTGGGCATGTATTGGTGCTGCTATTCCATGGATTGGCCAGATTCAGAAGATGCAAGCGACTTGGACCTATCACTTTGGACACAAGGGACAGTATCTGCCTCTCCAGCACATATATATTGCTGGCTGTTCCCCTGAGAGCTCACTTGCCTGCACTACATGCTCCAGGACGACATCTGCCACTGCACTGCTGCTGTCTCTGCCCCTCTGGACCCTGCAATGGCACGTACTGTGGAGAGAGCCCCAGCCTTCAGCCTTGAGGAGAACCAGGCCCTGCTGGACAGCCTACTTCCACAGTACAGCAAGCTGTATGGGACACCAGGGGAGCAGGTGAGTGTTCTGTGCACTGCCTTTCTGAATGTGCATTTTGTCTGACTAGCAAGGCTGAAAGTCTGCACGCCACTGGCTAGCAGGCTCTCTGAGTAGTTGTCACCCCCATAGTGTGTAGTGACATGCACTGGACAGGTATGGTGCAGTGACAGTGCATTTGAACAAGGTTTTACTTCCCATGCAATGATACCATGTAGTGACATCTGGCAAACTGTCCATGGGCAGCGTTGCACTGCCTGTGTACATCATGTGCCCCTGTGAATGAGACATGTATATACAACTGTGTCATGCACGGATATGTTGCATGTGTAGTAATGGCCTTTTCACTTTGTCATCCTGACAGGTTAATGCCCATCGGAAGCAGGAGATCTGGAAGGACATCGTCCGGGCTGTCCGGTCCGTGGGGGTCTACAAGCGCCGGATCCGCAACTGCCAGAAGAGGTGGCAGGACCTTCGGGGCTGGACCCGGAGGATTGCACGGGTCCAGCTGAAGCTGTCGCCTCCTCGCAGGAGGGGCAGAACACGGACCCTGACCCCCACATGCTCCAGATCCTGGCGGTGGTGTTTCCAGACCTGGATGGGCAGCTGAAGGCCAGACAGCAGCAAGGAGGGGGTGAGTCAAAGACTGCACTGTGAACTCTGTATTACATGCTTTGTGCCCTCCTCTGTCCTGGTTCAACTGCCACAGTGCAGCAGTCATGTTGTCCAGGAGCCATGTCCCTCTATTGTGCACTGCCCACTCCTCATCTGATACCCAGGTGTGGCCCTTACATTCAGGGAATTGTGTCACTTGGGACTGTGTCCTTGCAGTTTGCTTCACTAAAGGTGGGGGACAGCATCTGTTTCCCTTACTCTGTTGTGGGCATCATGGGTGGGTCCATTGTTCACACAACGCCTGTGTTCGGACATGTAATCTGCGTGTTGCTTTGATATGCGGTCCACTTGCTGAGCTGAGCCACCACATGTGCCTGGGGTATGTGGCACACGCCCATGCAGCGGGTGGGAACAATGTTTGGGCCCCAGGAGTGTGCAGATTACGTGTGTCACACATACATAGCCAGCTATCCACTGTCCAGGGCTCATCCCTCATTCATGTGGGGCAGGACAGTCATGCCTACTCCAGGCCATGCAATGCACTCTGTACTCCCACTCCAGTGTATCAGCTGACACATTGTGCGCAGTGATTTGACCCCTCAGGTGTCTGCCTCTGTGTCAGTGTGCTGTGGATTAGTTGCCAGGACTGCTGGGGTGTTTCTTGGTAGGGGCTCAGCATGCCACTGGAGATGTGACCATAGGAGACGATACTTGTGTGTCACATAGGTGTTTGATCAGCTGCCCGTGCAGACTGGGGTATGCGAATGTGAAGTTCAGGCAGCTGTTCCCCATTCACAGCAGATTGTGAGGGGCTCAGGTTCAGAGGGTAGTGTCACAGGTCTCCCATATGTCCAATCGGGATGACCTGGACAGATGAGGGTTAAGATGATGTGTTGTGTGGGGGATGTACATGTGCACTTGTGCAGCTCCAGGACTTGCATTCCCCATGACCTACTATTGTGACACAGTGCAGAGTGTTGTTGTCTGGCTGCCAAGTCATACATCACTGAGACAGTGATGTATGACTTAGCAGTCATGCCTCCGCCATGGCATGTGTCTACTTATTGGTGATCCTGCAGGGGAGGGACATGTGCTACATGCACACCATTGTGGCGATGGCTATCAGGACATGGGTGCATCATGGTGTCTGTCGCTGGTATGCATCACATGCATATCCTATTTGACTCTGGGCGTCCCTTTCATCCGGAAACCTGTACTGACTCAGTGGCAAGAGTTGTGATGTGTGCATGTCCACATGCTACACCGTGTCCTCTGCACTGTCCAACTACTGTGTAGTTGGTGCATGTGTCCACACTGGGGTGTTGCTATCCAACAGACACCAGACAGATGGGTGCAAGGCCATGTGGGATGTGAGTGCCATGGTTGGCATCAGACTGACAATTGGCTTCTCCTGTTCAGTTAGGGCACTTTTAGCAATGTACAACTAATGATGCCAGGGCTTGCTCTGTAATGTGCTGTGCTCACAGTGGTGTGTGCGTTTGGTGCAGGTGACTGATGTCTGTCTGTTTCCCCATTGTTTGCAGATACATCCACGGCCACGGAAGGGGACAGCTCCACGGACCAGGAGGAGCCGGAGAGCCAGACTGGGTCAGCAGCCGAGGAGTGGTCGGAGGGACCCAGTGGCACGGAGGGCGAGGGAGCCACACCGAGGAGTCCTCAGCACCATCCACCTCAGCTGAGGACCAGAGCAACTCAGAGGATGACTCCCTTATGGAGGCGGGTGTCAGCAGCCACCACACCCCAGCTAGTGTTGCTGTCCCCGCCACCACCAGCACCACCACCGCCCTCCCATCGGCTCCCATTCCCCAGGTCCGTGGAGGCTCCCATGTTCGGGAGCGTGTCTCCTTTGGGCCAGGCACCGCACCCCCTGCCCCTGTGTCCCCTGCTGCCCTGAGTGAGGAGTCTGTGTACCTCCTTCGCCAGCTCCATGTAGGGCAGACAGCCATGCTGAGTGTCCTCCATGCGCACACCGCTCTGTTGACTCAGCTGGTGTCGTTCATGGAGGGCATCTCATCGGGCATGTCTGACCTACAGAGGGGCAATAGGTCCATGGACTCCTCCCTGACGGCAGCAGTGTCCCTCCTCAGACAGTCCCTCACCCCTCCTGCCTCTGCTCCATCCACACTCCCCAGCACCTTACCCGTCCCAAGCACACACACACCGGCACAGGCACACACCAGCACACACACATCCAGCACACAGACACACACGCCACAAACAAAACGCACACGCACGCACAGTCAGGGGACTGAAACCAGACTCACAGGGGATGGGGCCCTGGAACACACACACGCATCCACGAGCACTGCGCAGTCCTCAGTTGCCTCTCCCTCCAAAACACCCTCCCTTGCCTCACCTGCAACCCCAAAGAGCCAGCAGCTCTTCCTCAGTGACCTCGGCCTCTTCCCCTCCGATCCAGCTGATACAGCATTCAGGGGGAAGAGGAAGCCCACCCACACGGAGCAGAGTGCCCCTTGCCCCCGGACACCCTCCCCAGGCGCAGACAGACTGAGGCCCCCACCCGCAAGTCCCCCGGAGTCGTAAGAGCAAGACCCCGCCGCCGCCCTGCAGCTCAGGCACCAGGTCTCCTTCCTCCATCCCTCAGGCCCCCACTCCACAGGTGCCCCCACCACACCCTGCCCCAGGTTCCCCCACCCACAGATATACCATCCCCAAGAGGATCCGGCCTTCTCCCCCTGCCACTTGCTCTCCCGGCACCACACCCCCGCTGCGCTTGTCTGTGCCACTGATGTGGTGAGGGTGTCCTCCCCCTCTGTCCAGCCCACCTTGCCTGTTCCCCATTCTCCTCCCCTGGTGGTAGGCACTGCAGTGGAGTCCACTTCCACCCTGTCTGACTTGGGCACTGCAGTGGCGGACCTGTCCACTCCATCTGCAGGGTCCACTGCAGTCGTGCCGGCACCCACAACATCTGAGTCATGCCCCCAGTTGTGCCAGCACACACCATGTCAGACACCTCCACTGCAGTTGTCAGTGGCTCTCCAGCACCCACCACCCCTTCCCTGCTTCCTCCTGGTGAGCCCTGATCCTGTCCCTGCGGTGCCTGGCCTGCCCCCCGGTTGCCCCTCCTAGTGGATTGTCCCTGGTTTTGTGCAGGCATGCATAGGGTGACATCTGCCACTGTCACCCAGTTTGGACTTTGACAATGGACTGGCCATTGGCCTTTGTGTTTTTTCTGGACTTTGTTTTCATTCCACACATATGCTGAATAAAGCAACTTTCTGTTCTCTAGTGCTTATGCTTCTGATGTACATGTTGTTGATGATGCTAACCATGCCCTTGCTGCAGTGATGGTGATATTTGGTCTCATGATAATGAAGTGTTACTGTGCAGGAACCCATGTGGTCCAGGGGGAATGTGTCCTATCCTGTGGTGTATCCATGTCATCCATAGCAGCATCTGAGGGTGTCATGTGTTCAGTATTTGGCAATGGGATTTCCTACTTAGATTAGCTATTTCACATCTGTGGCTTCCACCCCTGCACATCTGTTGTGCCTGCCATTGTTCAATTCGTCTACTTCCCTGACCGTGTGGCCATCTCCACTGGACATGCAGGTTTGGGCATCAATGGGGATGGACTCATCCGTGTAGTCAGTGCAACATTGCTATACAAGTGTGTTGGATCTGTGCTGATGATTCCGTTGGCACTTCCATGACCAGGCTGATGTGACGGGAGCCCTCATTTGGTGCTAATTGTTGATTGTGTGACCAAGTGCTCAGCTGACATGATGGGGCCCTACTGAGGCAACATATGGCACAGCTTTACTCACACAGGAGTGGAGTCCCCTCATGGCAGTGTGTACTCCTGTGACATTGCCTGCGCCCAAGGTGTGTGTTGTATGTGCATGTCTGTGTGTTCACTTCCGTTTAGCTGTGCATGCTGTGATCCCTAGTGTTGTACCTGTTTGTGATGCTTGCTGAGTTGACCTATGTTCCCCCAAAGTCTTCTCCCTGGGTTCTCTGTGATGTGGGTGCATGGCACATTACTGGTCATCAGGGTGTCACCCATAGGTGTGTTTGCTGTCAGGGCTGAGTTTGTGTGCAGACGCAGATGGGTCACAGTCAGGTTTCCCCTTGGCACTTGTTGTTTGCCCCTGTCATGTGATTTCCAGTTTGTGTTATCTTTCAGTGATTGTGACAAGTTGTGTGTGTGACTGCTGGCACTCCTCAGGGTCCGGGCTGCAATGTTGGTTGTTGTCTATGTGTGTTCTTTGTGGGTGATCTTGGCTTCTTCATTGGTGTGTGACTGTGGCTGGGATCCCATTGGTTGGTGTGGTATTGCCGTCATGTCCATGTACAGCGTAGTGTGCAGTGTGTCAGACATTCAGGAGTCTTGTTGAGTGGCCATGTGTGATGTGTTTCTGCACCTTGGTTCCCACCCACCACCCTGGAATAGTCATGGGTGCATGTGCAATGTCACCAGTGCATGTGTGCTTCACTGCTGCACATTGTTGGAGGTCGAGGGGTGTGGTGTTGAGTGTGTGCAGATGAGAGTTGTTGCCCGGCTAGGCCCCTGCCTCCATGTTGGCCTTGGCTTACTGGCCATGCTGATTGATTTGTGCTTGTGTAGGTGTGATGGTAGTTTGTTGCTCAGGACACATGACTGTGGTTCACAGTGTGAACGACATTTAGCTTTGTCATCACAGTGGGATTGTAATGCAGCCCAGGGTCACCACATTGTGGGGGCCCTGGGGGTAGTGCTGTGGTGTGTCTGTGTCTTGCTGTGTCAGTTGCTGTTCCTACGTGCCTGTGTGACATGTGTGATTTGTGCTCCCTCTCATCTGACAATGCCTGCTTGCCCACATAGGGGATTTGGATCCATGAGTTACCTTTGTGTGGCACTGTATGCACATCTGTATGATTGGTATTCAGGTCTCCTCATGTGTTGTGTGGTTGCCTGGGGACACTGGCACCCCCCTCACCTGTTGTGTATGATGTGCAGTGTGGGTCTGCCTGTTTGTGTTTGTGCATCTGCACCACTGCATTGGCATATCTTGGGTGTGCCATTGGCTGTATGTAGTTTGGTGGGTTTCCCCTGCTGTCCCTGGGACTCCTAGGTCATCGGTCAGCACAATGATCATGGTTGTGTGTCCCATTGCTGCCATGGTATGGTATCTGTTCACCTCACATCTGCAGTCTCCACAGGGTATCTGCATTTGTGTGCCCATTGGTGCAAATATGTGGGTCTGCATTCTGATGGTCACTTCTGTCATTGTGTCATTGATGAATGTTGACAGTGTCAGCCCCCATGGGTGTTGTTTGTCTGCACATGGCCAAAGGTATGTCTTATTTGCACTGCAGTATTTGGCTCCCCCAATTTATGTTGCAATGGGACACATACACTACTTTGCCACTGATGTGTTTTTTGTTCTGTGACCAGGAATCATCCATGCAGTTTGGCAGTTGCAGCTCTTTCTTTGTCAACACTTACCTTTTGGTCACTGTGATGATGGGGGTTTGGACCCCATTGCCACAATGTTCAAAATGTGCTTCAGCTATGGACCCCACACTTACATTTTGGTCACTGTGGTGATGGGGCGTTAGACCCCATTGCCACAATGTTCAGAATGTGCTTCAGCTATGGACCCCACACTTACCTTTTGGTCACTGTGATGATGGGGGTTTGGACCCCATTGCCACAATGTTCAAAATGTGCTTCAGCTATGGACCCCACACTTACATTTTGGTCACTGTGGTGATGGGGCGTTAGACCCCATTGCCACAATGTTCAGAATGTGCTTCAGCTATGGACCCCACACTTACCTTTTGGTCACTGTGATGATGGGGGTTTGGACCCCATTGCCACAATGTTCAAAATGTGCTTCAGCTATGGACCCCACACTTACATTTTGGTCACTGTGGTGATGGGGCATTAGACCCCATTGCCACAATGTTCAGAATGTGCTTCAGCTATGGACCCCACACTTACCTTTTGGTCACTGTGATGATGGGGGTTTGGACCCCATTGCCACAATGTTCAAAATGTGCTTCAGCTATGGACCCCACACTTACATTTTGGTCACTGTGGTGATGGGGCGTTAGACCCCATTGCCACAATGTTCAGAATGTGCTTCAGCTATGGACCCCACACTTACCTTTTGGTCACTGTGATGATGGGGGTTTGGACCCCATTGCCACAATGTTCAAAATGTGCTTCAGCTATGGACCCCACACTTACATTTTGGTCACTGTGGTGATGGGGCGTTAGACCCCATTGCCACAATGTTCAGAATGTGCTTCAGCTATGGACCCCACACTTACCTTTTGGTCACTGTGATGATGGGGGTTTGGACCCCATTGCCACAATGGTCATGGCCTGCTTGCATTGTGGGGGCCACACACATATATGTGTGGCACATGTGCTAGGGGGTCACATTGTATGTTCAAAGTCATGTTCAGTGTTGTAGGCATCTGACACAGTCTACACACGCTTGTCATGGTGTTGGGGGGATGTCTTTTTCTTGCATTCCCTAGGTTGTGGTGTGCTGGTTGTGTCATGCATTGTCCATCCTATGAGTGGGGGTGGTAGTGGTGGTAGGCATCCAGCCCCCCCTGGGTGAGGGTGGTAGTAGTGGTAGGCATCCAGCCCCCCCTGGGTGAGGGTGGTAGTAGTGATAGGCATCCAGCCCCCTGGGTGAGGGTGGTAGTAGTGGTAGGCATCCAGCCCCCTGGGTGAGGGTGGTAGTAGTGGTAGGCATCCAGCCCCCTGGCTGAGGGTGGTAGTAGTGGTAGGCATCCAGCCCCCTGGCTGAGGGTGGTAGTAGTGGTAGGCATCCAGCCCCCCTGGGTGAGGGTGGTAGTAGTGGTAGGCATCCAGCCCCCCCTGGGTGAAGGTGGTAGTGGTGGTATGCATCCAGCCCCCCCTGGCTAAGGGTGGTAGTAGTGGTAGGCATCCAGCCCCCCTGGGTGAGGGTGGTAGTAGTGGTAGGCATCCAGCCCCCTGGGTGAGGGTGGTAGTAGTGGTGGGCATCCAGCCCCCCTGGGTGAGGGTGGTAGTAGTGGTAGGCATCCAGCCCCCCTGGCTGAGGGTGGTAGTAGTGGTAGGCATCCAGCCCCCTGGGTGAGGGTGGTAGTAGTGGTAGGCATCCAGCCCCCCTGGCTGAGGGTGGTAGTAGTGGTAGGCATCCAGCCCCCCTGGGTGAGGGTGGTAGTAGTGGTAGGCATCCAGCCCCCCTGGGTGAGGGTGGTAGTAGTGGTAGGCATCCAGCCCCCCCTGGGTGAGGGTGGTAGTAGTGGTAGGCATCCAGCCCCCCCTGGGTGAGGGTGATAGTAGTGGTAGGCATCCAGCCTACCCTGGCTAAGGGTGGTGGTAGGCATCCAGCCCCCCCTGGGTAGGGGTGGTGGTGCACATTCAGGCCCCTGTGTGCATATGTGGCATTGGTGATGGGCATCCCGCCCCTATGGTGCTGCTGTTGCTGGTGTAAGTATATTCTGCATCCCTCTGTGTGTGTGTGATGTGTCGTGTACGTGTTGTATGTGTTTTGTGGTTGGTGTCTGACTTACCTTCTGCGCCGGACGCGTCCGTGCCTGTTCCGGTAGTAAATGTAGAATATTGGTATGATCGGGACGAAGGGATTCATGGGTTGGTTCGTGTCGTTCGTCCTTCTCGTTGCTTCGCGTCGTCCTCGTCGCTGGCGTGTTCGTCTCGTAGCCGTGGATTGTGTTGTGGCGCGAATCGGAGCTTATGTGCGCCTCTCCCGGATGCTTTGACGTGCCGTGCGTAGCGACGGGTTCGGCGCGTACGGGAAGCGCATCGTACTTGGTCGGCCGGACGGAGCTGCATTTTCCCTTCCGTGCGACTCGATTCGGCGTTTCCGGATTCGCCTCGGTCGGAGTACAGGACCTGGATTGGGTGAGTACGGCTCGGCCGGATTCTGTGCTGTTGTGCGCATCGTACTTACTCGTTCGGTCTGCTGTACGGATCGGTCGGGAAACAGGCATTCGCATGGCTTTTTTCCCGACCGAATGGTATTGGGTGCGCCTCCGACCGAGATCGGAATCGGCCCCTTAATATCCACTAAATGAATGTGCCCTTAACTGGTGCTCATGAAAAGCACCGGTGTTAATGATTAAGTGCCGGTGCTGGGCACCGGAAACCACTGACTCAAATTGAGCACTGCTATGGTTTATCATGACCTGTCTTTTTGAGTTGATTGTGCATTCTAAATTTATTAATGTCAAGAAGAGATCAGCTTAGAAAAATTTCTGAGCATCAAGTACTGATGTTATTGTTTTGTATTGCCCTAGCAGAATTATTGGTTTGCATGAACTTAGTCCGACTTAATTTCTTCAGAAGGTTTGTACTAGCAGTGATAACACTTTATTTGTATAGTCTGGTTTTGAGAGCCATATACATGAATCTGATTATTAGTCTGTGAATTGGTTATCCAATTCCTGATCCTCACTGGATATCTGGAGATTGGATCCCCTGTATCCAACCCAAAATGGCACAAAACAAGATCCATCATGGGATCTAGTTAGTGTTGGAGAGCTAAGTCATATAAAAGAAATCAGATATAAAAAAGTGCCCAGCTCCTAGTGAAACAATAATGTACCTTTAAGGGTGTGGAAGGCGAGGTTTTGCCTGAACTGCCCTTTTTCATTATGAGAAAATATCAATTAAATACATTTAAAACATGTAAAATACTCTACAATTAAGCGCTATTGAAACTTGTCTCAAAACAAAAACTAAAAATATCATTAATCACCCTGTTGCAAAAAGGACATTCCTAGTTCTAAATATTAATAAAATCATTGTAATCTTAAAATAACACTCCACTTACTACCCATATATGAGACAAACACAATAAAATGGCCACAATATATATGCATCTCAGCTTCTAATATCTTAGGGTGTGTGCTTGTATGGTTGATTGTGGCAAACAGAATGAACGTCTGTTTGAGATTATTGTGCAACCGAGCTAACCAGTCTCTAAGTCATTTCTGGAAAAGGCTCACTGCCATAATTTAGTGTTGACAGAAATTTGGTTTAATTATATAAAATAAAGGCACTAGAGAAGGACATAAAAGCCCTTCGGATAAGTGGGATACTGGAAACATGAGGGATACGGTCTTGGGTGTCGAGGAAGCAACAGTAACCACACTGCAAAAGATTTATATAAATTGCCCTGACGATGATATAGTTGTTTATTAACCATTTCCCAACTTTCTTGAATTTGTTTAACAAAAATGATAACATTTGATACCAACAGGGGATTCAACCAACAATATCAGCTCAGGTGTCAATCTTTGTAACCCGACTCACATCGTGTCAAGCAGAATGGTGTTGTCTCAACATTGTAATATTGGCATTAGTTGACCCCATAACTTTGGAGAATAAGATTTATAGGCTGCTCCCATGTCTGCCACGTAAGGATTGAAAAGAGTATGTGCAAGTATGCCACCCTGCTTGAGCCCCCCGTTAGTGTAGATTTTTTTTTATTTTAGATGGTGGAATTATCCCCAAGCTTTACACAAACCTAGGTATCCTGGTTGAGTGATTGGATTCCTCTTAAAGAAATTGGAGAGAATCCCCAGCTGTCTTATTTGGTCGTATGTCAGAACCACGCTGGCATTTAACACGCCTGCCTTAAAAATGCGGTCAGAATCACGAATGCATATGTACAGTGCATTACACTATCACACAAGTCATTGCAATGACTTGCCTTAGGGAAAGCGCTGGACTTTGGAATAGTATAATTTACTATTCAAACTCCAGTCTGCGCAATACTAGGGAAAGTGTTGGACTTAAAGTCCAACATCAGTCCCACAATGCTTTGCATGAAGCAAGTCATTGTAATGACTGGCATGGTAAAGGAATGCGCTGTAAAGAAGCATTTGTGGTTTTAACTGCGTTGTTAAGGCATAACGTGGTTCGAGTCACGATATTAAGGCTGTTTCCTGTCTCATTGACTCCAGACCTACTCCTTATTGATGCCATCATACGCTGTTTTGAAATCCCCAAAACAAATATAAAGGAGACTGCTATTGCTTTTTGTCAAGTCAGCATTTATATGTCTAGAACATTATCTAGTGTCCTACTCTCGGCTCAATACCCTGTTTGATACCAGGGTAACAACAGCTTCTCATTTGTTCCTCCTGACAGTTCTACCAGCAAAATTGTTGCATAGTATTTGGGATGAACACAGTGGCGGCTGGTAATTTTGGAAAGGAGGCCACACACACACAGACACACACAGACACACACACACACACACTCTCTCACACCCATGCATTCACACATGTGTACCCATACACCCATTCACAACACTCTCTCACAAATACACATACATACATGCATTCATACATTCCTACACACACGCACACACCAAACATAAAAAACCCATACAATTTACCTTCACTGCAGCTCTCTGGGCGGGAAGCCTTGGAGGTCCCAGGAGGGTTGGGACTGCTACCTTCCCTCACTCGTCACAGAGTGGGATGGGGGTCATTGAGACGGCTGAACCCACCTAGTCTGTGACGAGGTGTCACTTATTGACAATCTGCACTGGGCACTTCAGGGTGAAAAACTGAAGCACTCAGGTCTGAGGCAATCAGTGACACTCTCTCTCATTATGAGGGAGACGGACTCCAGAACCTTTGCCACGCTGAGGAGGTCACACCCAGAGGGCTGTGAAATCCTCAGCCTGCAAAGTTCAGCTCAGGCAGCCTGGGCATTTAGTGCATGTCCTGCTCCTGGCTGCCTGACCTGAACAAGAAGAGTGTCTGTCAGGCTGACCTTTGTTCAGCCTGACAGACACACTTCTTGTTGGGGAAAAAGGTGGGGGCGTGGCCCCTGTGCCCGTATGCACCCACCACAACTTTATGAACATCAGGATGGGTGTTGACTTTGTAGTTGCTTGGTTCTTCCCTACTGTCATTCTTTTGTAAGGGTTGCGACTCTGAGCCTTGCCAGGATCCTGGAATAATTCCAGTTAAATAGGAACTATTATATAGCGGGTCTAGTCAAGAAGCATGTTTAAACAAGACCAACGTCTCATCCCAGAGCTCCCTCTAGACTCCCTCCTTTCATTATTGCCTCCACCCTATTCACAGTTCCCCATTGTTAATTGTCTTCTTTAGCAGCGACAGTCTGTGCTTCATTGTCAGGACGTAAGGCACATGTAATGTTGTACTATGCTTTTCCCATAGTTACAAAGAAATCTTGTTGCCATATGTCTATAATCATGTTTATTAATAAAAGACCCACATTTCTTGAAATCTCTCTACCTAGTGATATCAAGCCACAGTTTATCATTAGCTCGCCAAACGGCCAACACATATGCTTTTCTAAAAAATCTAACCTCCTTCAAGTCAATATTCTAAAAAAATGTATTTCTTTGAACTTTACTCAATTTCCTGTTGGCTTCTCAGTGGCTTATTAAAGCATCCATTGCCCGTGCACGTTTATACTTTATTTGGGGCAAACAGTTTGAGCCTGATTTAAAGTATGGTAGGCGGCCCCCATCTATCAGGGTGGCAGAAGTCATTTCCTCTGCCAGCCTTGGTCTTTGTGTCTTCAGGGAAGCTGCCATCACAGGTCTTGCATTGAAGGCACTGAAAGTGTGTTGAGCAGCTGGCATGTTTCAAGCGCAAAAAAGAAACGATGGATGGAATGCTGAAACAATGTCAAACACTCACCCCCAGTATAGAGATCTGGGCCTAAATCCATCATTTTTTTGTACACCATGCCATTCCAGTTTAGGCCCAGCCATTTGCAAATCAGTCTTGACCCTGCTCCCCATGGGAACAGTACAGCCCGCACTGCCAGGCCAGGTCCTCCCTCGACTGGAAGCAAGCATCTGGGGACCGGTTTTAGGGTATCACCCCTCATCCGCCAGGCTAGCTTGACTCTTGTGGCATGGTGAGCATGGGACCCAAGTCTGGGCATACCCTTCCCACTTAGGCCGACAAATGCAAACAAGCATTTGCAATTAAATAGGTCTCGCATTACAGAATGTTTGAGCTATTGGCGTTGCATTATTATTAGCAATGCCAATAGCTCAAACTTTCAGTAACACGAGACCTATTGCATAGCAAATGCTTGTTTTGGGAGTGCCCGGGCCTAATTGTGATCCCAATCCGACCCTTACTCTTGGATATCATAGTTAAACTTTTAACTTGCACTAGAGGATGTGGCGAAGGGCCCGAGCTGCCGACTCAGCTTTGGCTCAATCATCCTGTAATTCTAGAAAAATCACTTAATGCCCTGTGCCTACCAAAAATGAATGTGTACTTTTGTAATGTAACTGGTGCTCATGTAAAGTGCTCCAATGCCTTCGGGTTGAGTTTGCGCTATATAAAACTGCAAAAAAAAAACTATTCTGATAAAGCTCTCGGGAAGTTGACACCGTTTTGCTAAAACCTATCAACTCTCAAGCTCAATTCTCCAACAGAGTCCATGGTTCTTGTGAAACAGACATGTCTTATTCAGTCGAACACAACTCCCAGTCACCTTGGTACAGCTCTTGTGCAGCTTGGCCTACCTGTTGGAAGGACGGCACAGCACTCATGCTGCTTGGATCAGTCAGCAGCAGGCTGGCTCAATCTTGTGCAGCTGCCACTGCACCTGACAGCTTGCAGCTATCCTGGCACAGACCTTGTTCAGCTTGGCACAAAGCATAGCTCTCGGGAGAGAAGCCCAGTTCTCATGCTGTCTGAAATGCCTCTCAGAAGACAAACCCTAGAGAAATGTTTGCTTCACAGTTCCAAAAAGGTGTGCAGCCTTTATACAAGGGGCTATCACAGACGAGAGGACAGAGATGGAGGCTGTGGGGACAAAGAGCGAAGGAACTAAAATAGTTAGAAGCTAGAAGTGATGAGAGAGCAACTGGGCGAGAAAAGTGTGGCAGTGGGAGGTGAGAGAGAGAAAGAAGATGGGACTAAAATGAGGCAGCAAGGAGGGGTGAAAACAAGCAAAAGAGAACTTGGCGACCGAAATGGCAGATGGATTTAGAGATGTGGCGAGGGATTTAGAGTGTAAGAGGAAAACGACCAAATGAACCAAGAAAGAGAAAGGGAGGAAAGGAGGACTAGTGAGCAGAGAAGGGGCAGAGTAATGAACATGAGAGACTGTGAGAGAGAACTGGTGCCAAAGGTGGAGAAGGTGGGGGTGATTTGGACAGAATGCAGTAGGGTAAACAAAATGATGAAAGCACGGGGTGGGAGGTGTCAGAACGAGCTGGGGAAAAGCAATTCGCAAGGGCAGGAGAGAAGGGACAAAGGAAAAATCGGAGTCCAGTTAGGGACGAAGCTGAGGGAAATACTCTAAAGGTGGGAGTGCAGGGAAAGAGGTGGAAGTAAATATAGCGCAGCTGGGAGATGAAGACGGTGGGGTGAGCAGCAGGCTGGGTGAAGGCGGGATGCACAAGTTTAACATATGTTTTCATTTGGGCTTGGCCTGGGGCATCCAGCAGTAGCATGGCTCTGTGTGCCGTGAGACAGAGGAAAGTGCTGAGCAGGAAACCCTCCTGTCTGGGCCCTGCAACGCACAAGTACAAAGGCTTGTCCAGGCTGTATGTGAGACACAGAGGTGAGTGCTGTGAAGGAAACCCCAGAACCCCCATGTGCTTTCTCTGATCACAAAGAAAGCCCCACTAGTAAACTTTCTCTTTTCACAGAGTCTGTTTTCACCTTCTCCAATTCCATATCTGAATGCTGCTCACGGCATTTCACAACAAAATGAAAACGCTTGGCTGCGGTGCTAGGCTTTGCTGGTATGCCCCTCTTGTCATTCACGCGCTTGGGCTTGTTGCCCTTGGTCTCAAAGAGCTGCATGTTGTTGGCAAAATGGGGTTGTGGCTGCTGTTACTGGTGGCTCTGATGTGGCTGCAGTTGCCAGAAATATGAGCCGGTGGATGCGATCGAAGCTACTGCTAAGGCTGTGTTCTGGCCAGCGCTGAACGGACGCGACTATCCGGTTCCGGTATTTTGGGCTATTATGATGTTTTCCAATGTGGACGCAACCGATTGCAGGGCAAAGCCCACGATTCGCTGTTCAATTCACCCATGAAACATGTCAGCAAGTCAGTGGGGCGCTGCGGCTGCACCGCGGGGGCAGCGGTGCCATTTCAAATCAAACTTAGCAAAAACAACAGAAAAACATGAAAGCTTAACAACATCCATCGCGCTCAAACATAATGAAAATGACAGAAAAATAAACCAGCGAGTGAAAGCAATGGAGAAAACTAGCAATGGGGTGGAAGGAACAGACGGGCAAAACGCGAATAAATAGTACTTGCATTGCATCAGCGGAGGGGCACTAATCAAGTCGAATTCATCTGTACTTGAACGGTGCTGCTCGGAGAGAAACGGAAGTGATGTATCGGATGCACAAACAAATCAGTAGACAGCAAATAAGAGCTACACAAACGTGAACCAAGGCCAAGCAGCAGGAGGGATTACACTCTGTATAGTGATTACAGCAGGTCTTCCAGACAGCGCGTGCGTGCTGCCTATGTTCGACCTAAAAAGAACAATTGATGGATGGAATGCTTAAACAATGTCAAACATTTACCCCAGGACAGAGATTTGGGCCTAAATCCAGCGTTGTTTTGCACGCCATTCCAGTTTAGACCTAGCCATATGCAAATCAGTCTCGACCCTGCTCCCCATGGGAACAGTCCAGCCCGAACTGCGACAGCTTGGCTGATGAGGGGGATACCCTGAAACCAGTCCCAGGATGCTTGTTTCCAGTTTAGGGAGGACCTAGCTTGGTAGTTTGGGCTGGTCTGTTCCCATGAGGAGCAGGTTCAAGACGGATTTGCATATGGCTGGCTCTAAACTAGGGTGGCATGGTGAGCAAAAGAACAATGGATTTAAAACAGATCTCTTGACTGGGGGTGAATGTTTGATTTGTTCTGCATTCTGTCCATCTTTTGTGTGTCTTTTACTTTCTTGCCCTGTGTGCCGGATATGCCTAGACGTGGGTCCTGGGTTCTCTTTGCCAATGGATTCAAGCTAACCAGGCTGATGAGGGTTGATACCCTGAAACCGGCCCCAGGATGCTTGTTCTGGTCCAGGGAAGACCTGGCTTGGTAGTTCGGATTGAACTGTTCCCGCAAGGATCAGGGCCAGGACTGATTTGCATCTGACTGGGTCTAAACTGGGGTGGCATGGTGAGCAAAAGAATGATGGATTAAACCCAGATCTCTTGACTGGGGATGAATGCTTGATTTGTTCTGCATTCATTCCATCTTTTGTGTGTCTTTTGCTTTCTCGCCCTCAGTGTGCCGGGTATGCCCAGACATGGGTCTCTCGCTCACTTTGCCCCTGGATCCAAGATAGCCTGGCTGATGAGTGGTGATACCCCAAAACCGGTCCCATGATGCTTGTTTTGGCCCTGGAAGGTCCTAGCTTGGCAGTTCGGGCTGGATTGTTCCCATGAGGAGCAGGGTCAAGACTGATTTGCATATGGCTGGAGGCACGGTGAGCAAAAGAATGATGGATTTAACCCAGATCTCTTGACTGGGGATGAATGTTTGATTTGTTCCGCATTTTGTCCATCTTTTGTGTGTGGTTTGCTTTCTCACCCAAAGTGTGCCGGGTTTGCCCAGACGTGAGTCCTCGGCTCACTTTGCCCCTGGATACAAGATAGCCTGGCTGATATGGGGTGATACCCCGAAACCGGTCCCATGATGCTTGTTTTGGTCCAGGAAGGACCTGGCTTGGTAGTTCGGGCTGGAGCGTTCCCATGAGGAGCAGGGTCAAGACTGATTTGCATATGGCTGGCTCTGAGCTGGGGAGGCATGGTGAGCAAAGGAATGATGGATTTAACCCAGATCTCTTGACTGGGGATGAATGTTTGATTTGTTCTGCATTCTGTCCATCTTTTGTGTGTTGTTTGCTTTCTTGCCCTAAGTGCGCCGGGTATGCCCAAACGTGGGACCCGGGCTCACTTTGCCAGTGGATTCATGCTAGCCTGACTGAAATGGGGTGATGCAACGAAACCGGTCCCAGGATGCCTGTTCCGGCCCAGGGAGGACTTGGCTTGGCAGTACGGGCTGTTCTGTTCCCATCAGGAGGAGGGTAAAGACTGATTTGCATATGGCTGGGTCTAACCTAGGGTGGCAAGGTGAGCAAAAGAATGATGGTTTTAACCCAGATCTCTTGACTGGGGATGAATGTTGTATTTGTTCTGCATTCCGTCCATCTTTTGTGTGTCTTTTGCTTTATCGTCCTAAGTGCGCCTGGTATGCCCAGGAGTGCATCCAGGGCTCACTTTGCCATTGGATTCAAGGTAGCTTGGCTGATGAGTGGTGACACCCCAAAACCGGTCCCAGGATGCTTGTTCTGGTCCAGTGAGGACCTGGCTTGGCAGTTTGGACTGGACTGGTCTCATGAGGCGCAGGGTCAAGACTGATTTGCATATGGCTGGGTCTAAACTGGAGTGGAATGGTGAACAAAAGAACAATGGATTTAACCCAGATCTCTTGACTAGGGGTGAATGTTTGATTTGTTCTGCATTCCGTCCATCTTTTGTGTGTTTTTGCTTTCTCGCCCTAAGTGTGACAGTTTTGCCCAGATGTGGGTCCCGGCTCACTTCGCAACTGGTCCAGGGAGGATCTGGCTTGGCAGTTTGGGTTGGACTGTTCCCATGAGGAGCAGGGTCAAGACTGATTTGCATATGGCTGGGTCTAAACTAGGGTGTCATGGTGTGCAAAAAGAACAATTAATTTAACCTAGATCTCGTGACTGGGGGTGAATGTTTGACTTGTTCCGCATTGCATCCATATTTTGTAAGTCTTTTTCCATGTTTCAAACAGCCGTTTGTTTTGTTCATTTTCTTTTTTTCCAGTTTGGGACTGCCAGGGTTTCACTGGTTGTCAGAAATCAAAAAAAAAGTATCAGACTTTGTTCTAAACAGTTTGGCTGTTGGTGTAGGGTTCCTGAGGGCATAAATAGGAAGGTCCTGTACCGTCGGCTACACAACAGTCCGCCTGACTCTCAATAGGGAGGGTGAACTATCATTTTGATGGTAAAGGCACTCAGCCACCTTTGTTGCTAAGTACCCTGCCCCCAAACTGTAAATCAGTCCCTTAGGCTTTATCAACGTTTGCTTGGTCAGTTTTCACGTCATAAAGAAAGAAAGCAGGAGCCAGCAAGAGTGAGACAATGGGGCAGGGATGGTCTGGTAGTGGATTAAAGAGGCATGAGGTGGCTATAGGACTACGGAGCCTTGGTGCGCTGCGTCCCAACAATTAAATGCACCGACTTCTGAGCAGAGCTTTGGGCACGGACACTCACTCTTTTACAAACTAAGCACTGCACTCACTAATTTGAAAAAAGACAGGATGTGCTTCAGGGGCTAACAATTACTTGAGTTCAATAATGGATGAGCTTTAAAAACACTTGCATGAGAGATCGGCCATAAACGTGCTACGTATGTTATTTCTCAAAATAAAAATGAGCTTGAAAGTGTCTCGAAAAATATTTACACATTGCAGGATATATATAGAACTTGGTTTAACCAAAAATAATATAGAAAATGAAGGATGTGATTAAGGAGCGTGGAATTGAGGATCCCAAATCAAGGTCAGAAGAGAGCATAACCTTGTCCCCACAATCCCACCGCACATACCTCCAAGAAGTCCAAAAGTGAAAACGATGAGTGGTGCTGCAATGAAAACACAATTTTTTCATTGGTGTTCAATCAGCAACTAGGCAACGATTGTGGTCTTAATAAATGATATCAGTAGGTGTAATAATCAGGTATTCTTATGAGATAATGAGAAAGACAATGCAACCCTAATTGTCCTTTTTAAAGTAAAATGTGCTGAACCGCGTTCGTTATATTCGAGTTAACATAATTATTGAATAAAATAGGAGATAAAGTTGCAGGCGCTCAAAATACTTTACATGTCAGCTTCTTCCTTCCTCCACCCTTCCATAAATCTATTCAAATTAATTTATATTTATGACCTTACTTGACCTTGGTACTTTGTTCGGTGTCGTTTTAAAAAAAGGCCAGAATTACCTTTTTTTTTGGGAGTTTCATATAGCGCGAACTCGACCTGAAGGTATCATAGCGCTTTACATGAGCACCAGTTGCGTTACAGACGGACACATTCATTTTATGTTAGGCACAGGGAGATTAAGTGATTTGCCCAGAATCACAGGATGTTGAGCATCCCTGCTGCAGAGACTTGAACCCTGTTCCCCAGTTTAGAGGTCGCCTGCTCTAGCCCTTAGGCTACATCCTCTCCCCACTTAAGGGATGGAAACACATTGGCTGATTGTGGTGAACTATGGCCTTTGAATGTAATTCTGCAATTCATTTTTTCAGTACTGGCCTTAAACATTGACATGGTTGCTTAGCACTAACAACATATTTGAAACTCTGGGCTCCACATGATATCAAATGATTAAACAAGCATTGGCAATGCCAATAGGTCTGGTTTTAAATGAATGTTGTATGGTAATGTGAAGCATTACAAGTAAATAGCATGGGAATGGACATGTAGTTATGTAGAACCAAAGAACTGTAGAATAATATTGGTGTAAGTCAGTGGTTCTTGATCTTTTGACTTCTGTGGACCCTCACTTAATCATTACTGGAATCCGAGGACCCCCACTGATCATTATTGGAATCCTGGGATCCTCACACTGAATCAATATTGGAATTTGTGGATCCCCACTGAGTCACTATGGGAAGCTGGGGACCTCGTTCTGATTTTCAATTTTGATGATTTGAACTGCAAAACAATACGCAAAATTACAGACACAAGCATTCATCAATCAACTGCACATATGATTAAATATTTATTTAATTAACAAACAAATATAAAAAATCCAAATTTTCATTCTAATGGAAAGGTTGGAGATTTTCAAAATTCGATTGAAACCACATATCATTCATATTGCATTCTGTTTGATGCACATGTCCCGCAAATCAATCTGAAGATTCCAATTAATTTTTTTTGCCTTCACATTTACTGAACATTTTAAAATGTTCAATTTTACATTTTGCTTCTTTATTTATCTTGTGCCCACTCAAATCATGTACTTCTAGCTCCTAACATGTGGCCAAAACCACTCTCTAGTGATGCTCACATAATTGTCTGGCGACAGCTGCGATGTCAAACCAGACCATAAAAGCTGAGCTTGAAGTCAGGGCTCTAGAAGATGCCTATTTGCTGGCTCCCCATTCTCCTGAGACCTGAGGTAGGTGGTGGAAGGGAAGTTAACAGCTCGCCATAGCTTCTCCCTTTCCACAGACCCAAGGAAATGGGGAAGGTGGCTGAATGTGACCTCCCCTGGCAAGCACACAGACTTCTGCAGGCCCATGGCTGAGAGGGGATTGTAGACTGCGTTGGCAGACGTTCTTAGAGAACTACTGTGAGTACGGCATTGGCTCTCTGCTCTCACTAGGCTAAGAGGGTGATGAAGAAAAGCTAAGGAAGTTGGGGAGGGAGTCAGGGACCTTGGCAGTTCTTGAAGGCAAAGGCAGCAGGAGCACCTGGAGAAAGATGTGATAAATTAATGAGAGAGAGCATATGTCCTTTCATCTTGGATGAGAAGAAGTCACCTTGGGGTTTAAATTGGCTTCATTAGATACCAGCTAGTGTCTCTGTCTTGAGGAGTGGTTGCATGAGATATGGCAGAGGAGACCTGAGCCCAGACATGTGAAGCATTTGTGGTTTTGAAAATCAAATTCTTGCATTGTATTGCTCTTTCAGTGGCAATTCCCATGATAGCAACACATTGTGATTATTTTGTGACCACGAGTGGTGTCTAGTGCCACAGTCACAAAATGTGAACTTCTCTGTATACAGTATCTATCTATCTATCTATCTATCTATCTATCTATCTATCTATCTATCTATCTATCTATCTATCTCTATCTACCTGTCCCTCCGTCTGGCTGTCTGTCTGTCTCTTGTGATAATCCCCAAGCAGAGATCCATTGAAAAGGGGGCATTCTCCCCTTTAGAATGGTACCTCTCCTGTTATGATTGTGCTTGGGTGGCCTGAGATATACCCGCTAATCACTGATCACAAGGAGAGTAAAAGGAGCCAAGTAGCTACTTTTACTTTCACTTTGTACACTGATGATGGCTGCTCGTCATTGAATATAAAAAAGCCTTGGGGTTCTAACATATCACCAGGTAATGTTAAGATGCCCTATATATTGTGCATATTGAACATATATGTCTTTAAAATTTGAGTTGCAGTCAAGGTTAGTGGATCTATCCTGATTCTTTCCATCATTGCCCTGCTCCGGCATCTTTGGATTGCCCTTCGTTTATGATGTTGTGCAGCCTGATTATAGTACATATTCTTGTACATTTTGCTATAGTAGCCTAGGGATTGAAATGTCCAACCAGAGCTTCCTTCATGGTGGATTTTACTAGTGTACGAGTGCTAGCAATTAAAAAGACCATGTTCGGCTTATTTCCTTATTTTAATGGAGGCATGTGTCCTTGCAGTTGAGAGAGGTATTTCTCATTCTCTCAATAGAAAAAAAACAGTCTCATAGATGATAAACAGAATAATGCATGTAGATATTTTAAGGCTAAGTTCTATGACTACCTAGCTCATTCAATGATCACTGTCAAGCAGGCAGGCTAATCGGTGAACAGGAGATGTTCACACTTTGTCTGCAAACCTGATGAGTAATTTGGCTTCATCTGCATAGTTGAAGAAGCACATACATTTACTACCATTGCACACACACATAGATAGAAAAACGTGGACGATTGCAGACAGTCAAGAGCTATTAAATGAGAGTTCTTGGGCTGCTACAGAAAACATGGTTGTGCACTATTCTAGCAAGAAAGGAATGAAGCTGTACTGATGCCTGACCGCAAATGCAGCAATACATATAGTATTGAATGGGGAATAGTGTTGAAGGTCCTCACCACCACATTTCACTACCTGCTTGATATAATTCGCTCTGAGATTAGGATTATTTCTGTCCTGCAGAATGAAATTCAGCCAGTGCATCACAAAAAAATCTGAATTGTTTCAGCTGTTATGTAGCTGACCTTTCCAGAAATGATTCTCGGAGTGGGACTGTCAGACCCCATTCATGGGCCACAGGGGAGACAGCAGTTTCTGGGCCACACTGTGAATTTGGAGTCATTTGCATCAGGAGCTCTGGGATCTGTCCTACTATGGCTCTGCAAACTGGGTCAAAATTCACCCTCCAGGCCTTGACTCTCAGGGTATCGAGGACGAGCAGTAAGAAGCTATTATGGAGGTAGTGTGGGGCTTGGGACTCAGAACTCAACAAGCAACCAACAGACACAACATTGGAAACACTTGGCAATACCCTGCTCTTTAGTTTCCTCTTCAGGTTGTGCAACCCCGTACGAGCAAGATGTGATCCCAGAAGCAGGCTCCGTTCGCCACCCAACCCCTGACTCTTACTGAGCCCTAACAGAAGACTTGAATAGTGCCATCACTCAGGGGAAAGGGGAAGAGGATAAATGAAGAAATAACATCATCTACTGGTATGGTCCTTCTGTATGTAGGTACTTCTGACTATGGCTCTATGTGTCTAACAAAATGAAAAGGAAATAAGTAAAACATACTTGGTACAAAGTCTAAAAAAATAGTTCTGTTTGCCTCCCTCAAATGCAGCTTACCAAAAAAAAACCTCTTTCCAGCTAAGTTTTTGGTCTTTTTGGCAAACACTATATGTGTGTGATAATTCCTAGAAAAACACAAATAATATAATTACTAAATGATTCTGATAGAATGTAATAGCATATGTGGCTTCCCTACTGAAACCCTCATATTACCTATTTTATCGCATAACAAGTACCAGTCACGAAACATCCAGGGAACGTTCACCTTATTCCTTTCTGGTAGTAATCGATACTGGAAATTGTATTGGAACTCCAAATGTCCCACAATAGGCTTTAGGACCACAGTCTTTGCAAAACAACAAAATGGGCACTTTTTTATATCTCAAATAGAGTCTTTTCTTATTTTTAGAAACTTCAGAAAAATCCAGAAGTGAAGATTATCAAGAAAATACATCAATTATGGTAAGTCCTTCTCCATATTACATTTGTGCATGCACCTTATCAATTTTTGGCAACAGTCTTTGTTGGGAAAGTGTTTTTACTTTCTTTTGCAGGTACCCAAGTTCCCTCTACCGAGTGGTGAAGCAGCATGAAGAAACGGACAAGCCCCAGGGCTCCGGGAGATGCAGGAGACAGGCAGGAGTTGGGTACATCAAGCACTCAAGGCCCCGGTCCAGGGCCGGACTAGCCACAGCAGGCATTGTTGTTTCCCCGGCAGGCTGAAAGGGGGGGGGGGATTTTCAGCGTTGGGGGCTGGTTTTGTTACTGGGGACCGGTTTTGCAGTGGTGCTACAATATCGGTCCCCAGTAACAAAAGCAGCAATGCACACTAGCTCACCACCCGGAAGTTGGTCTGACAAAATTGCCAGGGCTGCTTTGGGTTCCAAGTCCGGCCCTGCCCCGGTCAGATTAATAGCAAGACAGATTCAGCAGGTACCCATCAGCAAGGTAAGTAAAATTGGTAAGTATCTGTGAATAACAGGCAAGGTGCTGGCCTCCGGGCGTGGCTTCTATCCCTACCGTGCCCAAACACCAAAACCACGAGGTCAGCGGTCTTCAGGGATGAGCGTGGCCATGCAGAGTACAAGACATGGTCTAAAAGACTAGACCGAATCCCATACGACGGTCCTTCATTTGGCCATGGCTGAGTCGGCATGCTCCAAGAAAAGCCGCAACAGCATAGCCCAGTGCTTGTCTTAGTAAATAGAGAAGAACTTGAATGAAACCGCAACAAGAGATCCTACACAAAGTAATGGGTACTTCAATGTACAGCTATGTGGTCCTAGCCCAGCTGTACATTTCCCACACCAACTAAAGAGAGAGGTGAGGTAGAGAGAGTTTGGAGGTAGAGAAATAAATGAGATAGAGAGATAGTTGTTGTAGAGAGAGAGATGAAAGGTAAGTGGACACAGGACTAATAATGCGAAAGAAAGATGCAGAGAGGTAAAAAGTGGAGAATGTGGGTAGAGAAAGAGGGGTAGAGATATGCAAGGTTTTATGGTCAGGTTCAGAGGCAAAGACAGGCATAGATAGAATAAAATGTAAAAACGGGGAGAGGGGTGAGGTACACCAAGTGGGGAGGTAGAGAGAGACGATTGTTAGAGAGAGGGGCAAAAATCAAAGTGGTACAGAAAAACAGAGCAGGGAGGTGGAGAGATAGGTAGAGAAAGAGTGTTACGGATACATTGAGATCAAATGTGGAGAGAGAAGAGGTGAAGTGGAATGATAGAGACTGAGGTGAAGTAGAGGGGCAGAGGTGAAGTAGAGAAAAAGGTGAAGTTGTTAAAGAGAGAGAGAGAGAGAAGCTGAAATTGAAAGAGAGTTATGAAGTATGGAGAAGTAGAGACAGAAAGGTGAGCTAGCGAGAAGTATAAAAAGAGATAAGAACGAAGTGAGGTAGAGAGGGTGAGCTGAAATAGAAAGGAAGGGCACAGAGATGTGAGAGAGGGTGGAGAGGTAATCATAGAGAGAGAGAGAAGGGTAGTGAGAAAAGAACAAGGTAATGCGAGAGAGATGAGGTAGAGGGAATAGAGGTAAAAAGTGAGGGAAGCCAGAGAGTGAATATCAAACATATGACAAGGTTAATCGAGAGATTAGGTGGTGAGATAGAGAGGTGAGGTAGAGAGAGATGAGTGGTAGAAAGAGACATTAGGCGGAAAGGTGAGGTATAGAGCGGTGAGGTAGATAGAGGGCATAGAGAAAAGGTGAGAGAGGTGAGGTAAAGAGAGCGATGAGGTTGAGAGAAAGATGAAATAGATGGAGGGGAGATAGAGGAAGGTGAGATGGCAACAGCAGTGAGATGCAAAGACAGAGGTGACAGCAGTGAGAATCCGAGCAAAAGATGAAGTAGAGAGTGAGAGAGTTAACGTTAAGATGTACATGTGAGCACAGAAAGTGGTAGAGAGAGAGAGAGAGAGTGAGTGAGTGAGAAGAAGTTGTGAGTGAGATGAAGAGAGAGGTGGAGTAGAGACAGGTGTAGTGAGAGAGAGGTGAGGGAGGTATGGTTGAGGTAGACAGAGTGGAGAGAATGTGGAGATATGCACAGAGAGAGGTAAGGATAAAAGGATGAGTTAGTAAGGGGAAAGACCTGAGACAGAAAGAGCCACACTGTGCCTTAAAGTGTGAGGGTTAAGGAACCACAGGTAGGGTGTGCACACCAAGCTTCTGTGAAGCAGATCAAATTAAAAAAAGAATCTATTTTATTTATGCAGGTATGGGGAATCCTGCCCGCCCAAATCACTTTACTTGGGGGGGAGGCGGGGCTTTGAAGATCGGGCCCTGGGCTATTGACGACTTTGCCCATGCCTTAAAACACCTCTGGTAGCATAAATTCCATCTGGATGCAGGGATGAGCGAGAAAGTCATTGAGCGCATACAACATAAATCATTTAGGGCCTGATTACGAGTTTTGCGGTCCTCTTGTCGGCCTGCCACCGCCGCGCTGACAGGAGAACCGCCAAGCCCATAGTGCAGCTGCCTGTAGGATTACTAGCATAATCTATGGTGGGTGAACTGTGCTGCGGACTGTCTCACGGCGGTGGTCTGTTAGGCTGATAGGAGAGCCTAACATGCAGACCGCTGCAGTGACAGCGCCGACTGCACGTTCCTGCACGGTGTGGCATGCACCATTATATGCATGCCATACCATGCAGGAATGGTGGTGCAATTCCAGAGGGGCACAACATGTGCCCCTCTGCATGCACCCCCAGGCCCAGGAGAGGCAGGGGCCTTGTTATGGCCCCCTTAGTTGCCTCTCCACCACCCTTTTCAGGGTGGGCTCACCGTCATGAAATGGGCGGTGGACAGGCAACTCGTAATATGCTTGGTGGTGCTGCAGTGGCACTGCCAGCATATTACTGCTCCTGACCGCTGCGCCACAGCCGCGGGATCCTGGATCCCGGCAGACGCGGCAGTCCTGTGGCTGTCCAACTGCCACACTCAAAATACTGCGGGCAGACCCAAAGTGGTGGCTGTAGTCGGATCGCCTCCGCGATTACGGCAGTCCTGTGGGCTGCCGTACTCGTAGTCAGGCCCTCAGCCTATTAAATTAGTAGCATGTCTTACTGGCTTCCCCAAATATGGACGTTTGAATGCAATATTTCTGTTCAAATCAAAATATTATTGTAATCATAACCTTGAAAATGTGCTTCCGTTTGAAATGACATTTAACACTGGCACAGGCAGTATGAGTTTACAGGAGGCACGATTTGGGTGAAATTGCAACATTCCAACTCTGCCAAGGATACAGATGCAGAAGAGAAATCAAATTCCGATCTTTATGGTGCAGAAATTGAAAGTAAGAGAACATTATGTACTACTGTAACCATTGGCAATTATTTGAAGCTATAGATTTATAGAGGCTGAAAATAATCTTTTTGTACAGAAGGAGGATGACTGTTTTTTCTTCACATGTCCTGCATAACCCCCTCACCATGACAACTGAAAATGCAACTGTCTGATCATTGAATGTGGGCAAAAGTGCTTAGCGCCTCCTGTACTGTAAAATTGGCTTTGCAGAAAACATACTCTGCTTACTAGTTTTGAAAAATGGCTGGATTGCACGTAACAGCCAATAAAGAGAATTGTCCTCTTGAAGTGCACATTCCCAACATCCATGTCGGATTTTGGGCTCCACCCATTAGCTTTGAAAAATAGCATGGTTGCAAAAAACACTACAAAAAGATACGAATTGTCCTCTTGATGCATGCATTTGAGGCGTTCATATCGGACCATGCTTGTACAAAGATGTCATCACTCATGCCCACCTGACCTTGTCGCCGCATTTGGACGTCAGACACAGAACCAACAACAAAAAAATACAAGTTACTGAAGCTCCCACCCACATTGCACAAGCGGCAGCCTCCTTTCAAAAAGTGCTGAATTTGGTAACATCTCTTGATTCAGTGAGTATGATAACTTGTTTTATTCTAAACATTTATTTGGTCTTAGATTGTTGGTTCATATAGGACTCAGCCTGCACTATTTTTTTTAATTTCATTCTCCTATGCAGGTTTTGACTCAGAGGATCACTACGGCTCACTCTTTTATGAGTTTTGATTGCAAAGTTTTTAGAGTAAAATATAGTAGTTTGCCTTGCTCCAGTATTCACATGTGCAGTGTTATAGCATGTGTTTGCAGTGTGCACATGCATTTAGAGCACCTTTTTTTAGAGGTTTGGATTTTACATAATATATATATATATATTGAATTAGTATCAGTAAAAAGTGATTTTGGGGAATCGAGCGACTAAGTGGAAATTGTGTTGTACATTTCTTGGTCATTGAACAATCCAAGAACCTGTATAGTAGAACCGTTTTCCCTTTCACTATACATGCACAGTCATTTCCATACACTCTCTAGGTGTACAGTTAGGGGCCGATTACAATCTCGCTAGGAAAGCCCTCCATACGACTCTGATCTGGAGGGCTTTCATAGCGAATTACGCTGTGCGAGTCCGACCGAACGAGTACGATGCAGCCGTATGCTGACGGACTCGGTTCACTCAGACTCCCATTGAACTCTATGGGAGCCTGTGTACCGACGAGTACACAGGCTCCCATAGCAAAAAAGGGGTGGGTGGGGAAAAGCGTACACCCTGTGGCGGGCACCCCATGTTGCCCACCACACTGTGCATGCTTGCATCGGGGGGACCCATGGGCACCCCCTCGCGACCGATTCAGAGGGCTCCAGGTGAAGGGGGGCCTGCTACAGCCCCCCGAAGTCCGATTCCGACAGCCGTTTCTTCTCGCTGACACCGAATCGATACAGCTGTCCGAATTGTGCATCGTACTTGCTTGGATGGACAGGATCTGGTTCGGGAAACGATTCGGTCAACGCGGACGAATTCTTCGCATCATACTTGGTCGTTCGGAACGGGGGACGACTCGGTCGGAAACATAGGCGTGAATCGGCCCCTTAGTGTAGGAGAGGAAGATAGGCTTGGTTAATGGGCCCCTTCCGGTTCCTGATGAATGCAAGAGATCTCTCATGGGGCATATAGGGTTGGCAGAAACATGTTGGTCAGAAGTTAGGAAATGAGGGAGAATAGGTGCCCTTAATTACCGCTCCTTTACGATTTTAATCTTAACATAAGGAAGATTACAAAAGTCTTTTAATATAACTACAGGTAATTTTAATCACTATATTGTTCATACTGGCAGCAGTGCACATTCACAAAAAGGACATTATTCCCCAAAATGAACCAACCCAACGAGGAGCAAACCCGATGATGAAGCATGCCACAGAAGTGGGTGAAGATCTTCTATCCTTAAAATAGGAATCTCGCTGGAAAATACATCAGATGGTTGTAATTGTGAAAACAGATTGAGAGGTTCGGGAGGATGTATTATGTACGAGTTAAAATTTCTCTCACTTCCAGTTTTTTATTTTGATTCTTATTAGAACTTCTATTAGAACTCCAAGGCTGGGATGGCAGCAGCAGCCCAATTATAACAGAAATGGCTGTGCACTGTTTTCCCACTCACACAATGCAGCGCAACACATTTGGTTGCTCCGGTGCATTGCTTGAAAAATTAGCAAATATGACCCTACTTTTATTTTTATTTTGCATTGGTCACCTGTTCTCCTTGCATTCATTCATTTATACGTTGCATGAAAAAATATCCAGAACAAAAATATAATGATGCAAAAAATATTCTTACAAAAACATTTATAACAAACAGAAATTATTGTGGATTAAAATATCATGAAGCAAATATTGTCAAAAACAATAATGTCGAGAAGAAAAATATCGACAACACAATAAAACAAATGCAGCATGATCTAAATATCGATAAGAAGGTTATTGATCTCTTAAAAATAGCCCTAAAATAATTACAATATATAGTGCCTTACTGTACCATAAAATCAAATGTTTACATACATATATATATATTACCATTTAATTGAAGACACAAAAAAATAATTAGCATCTTCCACATGAGGTCAAAACAAAAATAAATTGGTAATTCCTACCAAAAACTTTAACCAATCAAATTTGAAAGTAAAATAGTTAACCAAAACAGGAAAATAAACAAAATTGCTGCTCCTAGGCTCAAGCCACCTTTCCAGGAGACCATTAATCCGAGTGAAAGGCCACCAGGAACTACTTATTTAAAGGAAAGCACTTCTGACTTCACAAAAAGTGCATTCAGTATAATTAAAATAATGAAACCTAAAGCAGCAATAATCACAAATATATAAAATAGGTAAATACTTGCAGCGAATTCCCTGAAAAATAGAAATACTTGTTTAGTACGAATGTCGGGCGGTGCAACGCTCTTTATTTTTTGTGATGGTGGGCACTCGTAATCAAGCAAACACAAGCCCGAAACCGGTCCCAGGATGCTTGTTTCCGGTCCAGGGAAGACATGGCTTAGCAGTTCGGGCTGGACTGTTCCCATGAGGCACAGGGTCAAGACTGATTTGCATATAGCTGTGTCTGAACTGGGGTGGCGAAGTGAGCTAAAGAACGATAATGGATTCAACCCAGATCTGTGACTGGGGGTGAGTGTCTGAAAAGTTTCAGCACTCCGTCCATCATCTCCTTGTGTTTGCTTTGGGCACTCGTAATCAAGGTCATGGAGACCGAAATGCATTGGGAACACAGCTGCTGATGTTGTTGGAAGCAATAATTTGAGAGTGTTGTCCTAGTCTAGTGTGCAACTCAGTTTTCTGTTGGAGATATTATGACAGTTTGGTCCTGCCGTATGAGTGCGCACCATCACAAAAAGTAAAGAGTGCTGCACCGCCTGACAATCGGACTAAACAAGTATTCCTATTTTTCAAGGCATTGTCTGACACCTCTGTTGGTAATTGCGGTTACTAGTGAGTCCGTTTTGCATAAAAAGAACAATTTTGGTGAGCACTCATGGAACGATTGGGGAAGCTACATGATAAAGGCAAGACACCGCCGCTTGGTTTTGGATAGGGCATCAAATTTGCGGATGTGTAGATTTTTTTTTACATATATATATATATATATATATATATATATATATATATATATATATATATATCCAACACTCAGGAAGCACCAAAAGAGGAAATCCACAGGAAGCTCTAATCAGTGTATTCTTTATTTGAACAACTTGCCAGCAGTCACCTCGCTCGGAAAACAGGCATCACTTGTAAGGCCAGACGCGTTTCAGGAACATAAATCCTTTCATCAATGGCAGCATAAAGGAAATGAAAGTTCACGCTGCACACGCACAGCTTAAATTCCAAACACCTGCCCTGGTGGGCGTGGCGCTCCTGCAGCCTCATGGTGTTTGTAGTCCGTATGCCAATAATCCCCAGTGGGTGCGCTTTTCATTCTTAAATTATTGCAAAACAGTAAATCCATGTGGGTTGATGCCCTGTTCCTGGAGCTGTGGCCGCCCTGCTTTACAGAAGTCAAATCACACTCGTGAGGTGACTGCTGGCAAGTTGTTCAAATAAAGAATACACTGATTAGAGCTTCCTGTGGATTTCCTCTTTAGGTGCTTCCTGAGTGTTGGATGTTTAACGGCTTGCACAGCCGCTGAGGAAAACCCACTGCAGGTATGCGGGCCCGTTCTGGCTTCAGTCAGGAGCTGGAATTATCGGGAGGAAGAGGTGCAAGTTCCATTTCAGGGTTGGAGCTTGCACGAGTGTGATTTGACTTCTGTAAAGCAGGGCGGCCACAGCTCCAGGAACAGGGCATCAACCCACATGGATTTACTGTTTTGCAATAATTTAAGAATGAAAAGCGCACCCACTGGCGATTATTGGCATACGGACTACAAACACCATGAGGCTGCAGGAGCGACACGCCCACCAGGGCAGGTGTTTGGAATTTAAACTGTGCGTGTGCAGCGTGAACTTTCATTTCCTTTATGCTGCCCCTGATGAAAGGATTTATGTTCCTGAAACGCATCTGGCCTTACAAGTGATGCCTGTTTTCTGAGCGAGGTGACTGCTGGCAAGTTGTTCAAATAAAGAATACACTGATTAGAGCTTCCTGTGGATTTCCTCTTTTGGTGCTTCCTGAGTGTTGGATATATATATATATATATATATATATATATATATATTGCACAGAGTTACCATTACCACAGGTAAAGGATGACGACGCCTTGTCTTGCTGAGAATAATAATTTAACACAGCAGCTGACGATTAAATTATTATTCTCAGCAAGACAAGGCGTCGTCATCCTTACCTGTGGTAATGGTAACTCTGTGCAATTCATTACGGATCGAGCTTGGATGATCCGTGTAGACGACGCGCCCTTTGGTCAGGAGCAGCAGCGGTTTTCAGAACAAGCAACTTCTCTTCATATATATATATATATATATATATATATATATATATATATATATATATATATATATATATATATATATATATATATATATATATATATATATATATATTCACTGAAAAAACCATAGGTTTCAGGGACGTTATAGTTACAAATTAGCATTTAAAAAACCTTTGAAATTCACTGAAAAAACCATAGGTTTTAGGGACAGTTATAGTTAGTTGGACATTGCACTCGTACAAAACCCGTGAAATTCCCCGTTATAGTTAGTCCAGCTAACTATAACTCGCGCCCGCAATGCACTGCTGATGACGTCACATATTACATCACTCATGACATGGTCAGTGACATCACTGATGACATCACTGATGACATCTCAAATGACATCACTGATGACATCACTGATGACATCATCCAGTGACTGTGTGTTTCTCTAAAGTTTAAATATTTTTAATATATATATGAAAAGACGTATTGAAGAATGAGTGGGTGTGTAAGTGTCTGTATGGATGATTTAGTAGGTGCGTGACTGACTGTATAAGTGAGTGATTTAACGTATCTTACTGAATGCATGGGTTAGTGACTAAACTGGGTGAATGTCTGTATCCGTCTGTCTGTTGCTGTGTAAGTGGCTGCATGTGTTTGTGAATAGCTACATGAGTGTCTATTTGAGTTATTGAATGCTTGTGTGAGTATCTGTATGGGTGCCTGAGTGTTTGTGTGGGAGGGGTGTGTGCGACTCTGTGCATAGATGTGTGAGTGGGTGATTCACTGGGTGGATGGTTTCAAGAGTGCATCTGTGATAGACTGTATGGGTGGGTAAGTGTGTGTAAGAGTGTGTTAGTGAGTGAATGTATGTCCCTGTGGTACATGTGTGAGTAACTACATATGTGAAAGGCAGTATATATGTGTGTTGGAGTATATAAATAGCTATAAGCGAGAGTGACTGATTGTGATAGTGGCTGTATGGATGAGTGTGTGCTTGTATCAGTGATTGTATAAGAGCGTAAGAATGTGCTAGTATTTGTATGAGTAAGTGAGCTGGTGTGTGTATAACTGTATAGGTGAGTAAATGGTAGTGTGTTTAATTATTTGCATGACTGACTAGGTGTGTGAGTACCTCTATGGATGAGTGGCGGTGTTTGAGTGTCTATATAGGAGTATGAGTGCATATGATAGTCCTGTACTGAGTGACCGTAAGTATGAGTGACTGTACGGGTGAGTGAGTGGATGTGTGCGTAGACCTAAGAATCAGTGTGTGGGTATGTAGTTATTGGTGTTGGAGTGTCTATGGTTTTGCGAATGGCATTCTGTAATTTAGAGTGGGTGTATCAAAGGTTATATTAGGGTGTGAGAAGATGCATGAAATTATCACACGGATGATGTCATCAGTGATGTCATTTGAGATGTCATCAGTGATGTCATCAGTGATGTCACTGACCATGTCATGAGTGATGTAATATGTGACGTCATCAGCAGTGCATTGCGGGGCGCGAGTTATAGTTAGCTGGACTAACTATAACGGGGAATTTCACGGGTTTTGTACGAGTGCAATGTCCAACTAACTATAACTGTCCCTAAAACCTATGGTTTTTTCAGTGAATTTCAAAGGTTTTTAAATGCTAATTTGTAACTATAACGTCCCTGAAACCTATGGTTTTTTCAGTGAATTTCAAAGGTTTTTAAATGCTAATTTGTAACTATAACATGTCTGAAACCTACGGTTTTTCAGTGAATTTCAAAGGTTTTGTAAATGACAATTTTTAAATGTATTAATTGTTATATAAATTTTTTTAATACTGATTTACTACATTTTTAGAAACAATTTTATATAACATATTTTATTTTTTAAATTACATTGTAATTACATTATACATTACATTACAAAAAATACTTTCTCAGAATGAATTACTTTAGTTTAAATACTTTGCACATAGGCAATAGACTTTTAAGTACAGTAGTTACAGTTGTTGCAATGGGCAACACATTTTCAAACACAATGCAACATTCAGCTCAATGTGAATTTCTAGTTAAATGCAATTAGTTACTTTATGGATTACTTTTCTAACCACAGGACTGGATCCTAGATTCAGTCCTGGCACATCTCCTGTAAACAGTTGAGTAAAAGCGTTTTGGTTACACTTGTGATTTTTAAGGAATATTATTGTATTTTAAAAGTTGACACTTAGAAACTTTTTCTCATAGAATGACCAATGTTATCCTATGGAAGGAAATTCACTTAGGAGGTAAAAACTGTTATCGTTACTTTTTGTTACTCAGTGTTGGATCCTGGTTCCAGCACTGGTGCATCTCCTGTAAACAGTTGAAAGAATGCGTTTAAGTCATACAGGCGATTTTTAAGGAATATTTGTAGTTTGTGAAAATCAACACTGAAACTTTTCTGCTGAAAACCAGACAATGGATTCCTATGGAAGAAAATATAAGTTACTGGTAAGTACGGTTAAAATTACTTTTCAGGGTCAGTGCTGGGCTAAAAGATGCAGCACTGGGTTCTCTCCTGATAACAGGTGAGTAAATTGGAATTCGTACTTTGGTTGATTTTAGAGGAATATTATAAAGTTCCAAAACTCCACACTTAGAAGAATTTCCAAGTGAAACCAGTCAATGTTAGCCTATGAAGGAAATTCAAGTTACCGGTAATTACGGTTAAAATTAATTTTGAGGATCAGTACTGGGCTGAAAGATGCAGCACTGAGGTCTCTCCTGATAACAGGTGAGTAAATCAGAATTCGGATTTCGGCTGATTTTAGAGGAATATTTTAAAGTTCCAAAAATCAACACTTAGAAACTTTTTCAGCAAAAAGCAGGCAATGATATCCTATGGAAGGAAATTCAAGTTACTGGTAAGTACGGTTAAAATTACTTTTGAGGATCAGTACTGGGCTGAAAGATGCAGCACTGAGGTCTCTCCTGATAACAGGTGAGTAAATCGGAATTCGTATTTCGGCTGATTTTAGAGGAATATTTTAAAGTTCCAAAACTCCACACTTAGAAGAATTTCCAAGTGAAACCAGTCAATGTTAGCCTATGAAGGAAATTCAAGTTACCGGTAAGTACGGTTAAAATTACTTTTCAGGACCAGTACTGGGCTGAAAGATGCAGCACTGAGGTCTCTCCTGATAACAGGTGAGTAAATCGGAATTCGTATTTCGGCTGATTTTAGAGGAATATTTTAAAGTTCCAAAACTCCACACTTAGAAGAATTTCCAAGTGAAACCAGTCAATGTTAGCCTATGGAAGGAAATTCAAGTTACTGGTAAGTACGGTTAAAATTACTTTTCAGGACCAGTACTGGGCTAAAAGATACAGCACTGAGGTCTCTCCTTATAACAGGTGAGTAAATCGGAATTCGTATTTCGGCTGATTTTAGAGGAATATTTGTATTTTTCAAAAATCAACACTTAGAAACTTTTTCAGCAAAAAGAAGGCAATGATATCCTATGGAAGGAAATTCAAGTTACTGGTAAGTACGGTTAAAATTACTTTTCAGGACCAGTACTGGGCTGAAAGATGCAGCACTGAGGTCTCTCCTTATAACAGGTGAGTAAATCGGAATTCGTATTTCGGATGATTTTAGAAGAATATTTGCACAATGGTGAAGGGAGGGGCGGGGCCTGAGGTGACATCTGTGCAAACGCGCCCCGTGGCGCGTTTTAAGTTGGGGGATTAAGTCCCCTTGAATCCTGAGGGTCCCTAGGGGCCAACTAGCCCACCAGGAACCTCCAATATGCGCCAGGGGCTGCGTTGCAGAGACGTGTAGAGAGGCCACACCCCTTTTACACCTCTCTGCAACGCAGCTCTGTGGCGCTTTCTGGATGTACCTGTTGGGCTAGTTGGCCCCAGGGACACTCAGGATTGAAGGGATTTAATTCCCATCTTAAAACGCGCCACGGGGCCTGTTTGCACACATGTCACCTGAAGCCCCGCCCCTCCCTTCACCACTGTGCAAACGCGCCCCGTGGCGCGTTTTAAGTTGGGGGATTAAGTCCCCTTGAATCCTGAGGGTCCCCGGAGTCCAACTAGCCCACCATATACCTCCAAAAAGCGCCACAGAGCTGCGTTGCAGAGAGGTGTAAAAGGGGCGTGGCCTCTGTACACCTCTCTGCAAGGCAGCCCCCTGGCGCATACTGGAGGTTCCTGGTGGGCTAGTTGGCCCCCAGGGACCCCCAGTATTCAAGGGGATCGTTCCCCTCTGCAAACGCGCCAGGGGCGCGTTTGCAGAGTGGTGAAGGAAGGGGCGGGGCCTGCGGGCCCGATCGTTTAAAAAAAAAAAAAAAATTGTCCCCTGAAGGGGGGCTGTGTGGCCCCCTTACTTTTTCTCTTTTTGGGCCCTGGGGACCCCATCCCCCAGGGCCTTACCCCCTTTTTAAATTACAAAAAAAAAAAAAAACGGGAAGGGGGCCGCGTGGCCCCCTTCCCTGGGCCTGTATTGGCCCCGGGACCCCATCCCCCGGGGCATGGCCTCTATATTTATTATTTTGAGGGGGCAGCGTGGCCCCCTCCTCTGGCCATTTTAAGGCCCCGGGACCCCATCCCCGGGGCCGGCCTTTCCATTTTTTTTAAAAATTTTATTTTCTCTTTTTTGGGGAGGGGGCCGCGTGGCCCCCTCCCGGGCCACTACTTGCCCCGGGGACCCCATCCCCGGGGCTGGCCCTCTCCGTTGGGGACTGTGGGGGTCCCCAATCCCCCACAGTCCCGCCGGCTCCCGCGTCCCTTGGGAGCCGGCATTGCTTTCCACATGGGGAGCTGCTAAGATGCAGCTCCCCATGTGGAAAGCAATCTGCTTTGGATATTGGAAGAGAGAGCAGGTTTCCCTGCTCTCTTCCAATATCCAAAGCAGTTTGCTATGGCAGGACGGGAGCCGCGAGGCTCCCGTCCTGCCATAGCAAACTACAGTGTCCCGGGGGTAGGCACCCCGGGACACTGCAGGAGCCGGCCCTGGGGGTGGTGGTCCCCAGGGCCATCAAGGGCTCCAGGAGGGGCCGCGCGGCCCCCTCCCATTCAGTACACTGCCCCGGGGAGGTGGTGGTCCCGGGCGTGTGGGAGGGCTAGAGCCCCCCACACAGGTTTTATAATGTATTAAAAAAAAGCCCCGGGAGGTGGTGGTCCCCGGGCTGCGGGAGGGCTCAGAGCCCTCCCGCACCATTTTAAAAAGCCCCGGGGGTGGCGGTCCCCGGGGCTTGGGAGGCCCTTTGAGGCCCCCACACATTAAATTATCCCCCCCACCATGCCCCCGGGACTTGGCCCACCCGGGGGCCAATTAACTATCGAAGCGCGGGAGCCCGCGCTTCGAGTTTTTTTCGGCAGGATTCGCGCACCCTGAGCGCATCCTGCCGATTTTTTAAAAATTTCTTTTTTTTTTGCCCAGGGGGTCCTTGTGGGACCCCCTGAGCAAACCTAGGGGTCAGGGTGTTTCTACCCTGCCCCCTTTGTGCGCTTTGCGCACTTGTTTCTGTCCCTCGGTTCTACCGAGGGACAAAATGGCTGCCAACATTTCCTGAATCGGAATGTTGACAGCCAATTAACATGCAGCTCGTGATCGGGACGGTGCCCGCAGGGTGCGCTGAGGGTACGCGGACCCTACTCGGCCATAGATATCACTAACTTTTTACTTTTGATTTTCTCAGCAACTACTGAACGGATTTACACCATTTAACAAAAGGGTTCTTTCTGAACCAAGAACTACCTGTTTGCCAAATTTGGTGTAATTCCGTTCAGCAGTTCGGGCTGTAGCCGTGTCTAAAGTTTCCTATGGAAAAATGCATGGGGAAAACGCGTTTTGGGACCCCCTTTTTCTCGGCCCCCGCTTGACGAATCCCCCGAGACTTTCAGGGTAGGAGCGGACCGGAGCGGGCCACAAAGTTTGAAAATTTTGCGAAGATACGTCAACCGGCAAGAGAGTTATTTCAAATAGAATGTCGCGGATTTCCTATGGATAATAGGTTGTAACTATAACTATCTACTGGTATATATATATATATTATCTACTGGCGGTCGCCAGTAGATAGTTATAGTTACAACCTATTATCCGCTCAGGGTGCGCGAATCCTGCCGAAAAAAAATCGAAGCGCGGGCTCCCGCGCTCGATAGTAACTGGCCCCGGGTGGGCCAAGTCCCGGGGGCATGGTGGGGGGGATAATTTAATGTGTGGGGGCCTCAAGGGCCCCCCAAGCCCCGGGACCACCACCTCCTCGGGGCTTTTTTTATACATTATAAAACCTGTGTGGGGGGGCTCCAGCCCCCACACAAGCCTGGGGACCGTCACCTCCCGGGGCACTAAACATTTTAATATGGGGTTCCGTTACGGACCTCCAGAGCCCGGGGACCACCACCTCCCCGGGGCTGTGTACTGAATGGGAGGGGGCCGCGCGGCCCCCTCCTGGAGCCCTTGATGGCCCTGGGGACCACCACCCCCAGGGCCGGCTCCTGCAGTGTCCCGGGTGCCTACCCCGGGACACTGTAGTTTGCTATGGCAGGACGGGAGCCTCTCGGCTCCCGTCCTGCCATAGCAAACTGCTTTGGATATTGGAAGAGAGAGCAGGAAACCTGCTCTCTCTTCCAATATCCAAAGCAGATTGCTTTCCACATGGGGAGCTGCATCTTAGCAGCTCCCCATGTGGAAAGCAATGCCGGCTCCCAAGGGACGCGGGGAGCCGGCGGGACTGTGGGGGATTGGGGACCCCCACAGTCCCCAACGGAGAGGGCCAGCCCCGGGGATGGGGTCCCCGGGGCAAGTAGTGGCTCGGGAGGGGGCCACGCGGCCCCCTCCCCAAAAAAGAGAAAATAAAATTTAAAAAAAATGGAAAGGCCGGCCCCGGGGATGGGGTCCCCGGGGCCTTAAAATGGCCAGAGGAGGGGGCCACGCTGCCCCCTCAAAATAATAAATATAGAGGCCATGCCCCGGGGATGGGGTCCCCGGGGCCAATACAGGCCCAGGGAAGGGGGCCACGCGGCCCCCTTCCCGTTTTTTTTTTTTTTGTAATTTAAAGAGAGGGTAAGGCCCTGGGGGATGGGGTCCCCAGGGCCCAAAAAGAGAAAAAGGAAGGGGGCCACACAGCCCCCTTTCAGGGGACAAAATTATTATTATTTTTTTAAACGATCGGGCCCGCAGGCCCCGCCCCTTCCTTCACCACTCTGCAAACGCGCCCCCTGGCGCGTTTGCAGAGGAGGAACGAATTCCCCTTGAATACTGGGGGTCCCTGGGGCCAACTAGCCCACCAGGAACCTCCAGTATGCGCCAGGGGCTGCCTTGCAGAGAGGTGTACAGAGGCCACGCCCCTTTTACACCTCTCTGCAACGCAGCTCTGTGGCGCTTTGGAGGTATATGGTGGGCTAGTTGGACTCCGGGGACCCTCAGGATTCAAGGGGACTTAATCCCCCAACTTAAAACGCGCCACGGGGCGCGTTTGCACAGTGGTGAAGGGAGGGGCGGGGCTTCAGGTGACATGTGTGCAAACAGGCCCCGTGGCGCGTTTTAAGATGGGGAATTAAATCCCCTTCAATCCTGAGTGTCCCTGGGGGCCAACTAGCCCAACAGGTACATCCAGAAAGCGCCACAGAGCTGCGTTGCAGAGAGGTGTAAAAGGGGTGTGGCCTCTCTACACGTCTCTGCAACGCAGCCCCTGGCGCATATTGGAGGTTCCTGGTGGGCTAGTTGGCCCCTAGGGACCCTCAGGATTCAAGGGGACTTAATCCCCCAACTTAAAACGCGCCACGGGGCGCGTTTGCACAGATGTCACCTCAGGCCCCGCCCCTCCCTTCACCATTGTGCAAATATTCTTCTAAAATCATCCGAAATACGAATTCCGATTTACTCACCTGTTATAAGGAGAGACCTCAGTGCTGCATCTTTCAGCCCAGTACTGGTCCTGAAAAGTAATTTTAACCGTACTTACCAGTAACTTGAATTTCCTTCCATAGGATATCATTGCCTTCTTTTTGCTGAAAAAGTTTCTAAGTGTTGATTTTTGAAAAATACAAATATTCCTCTAAAATCAGCCGAAATACGAATTCCGATTTACTCACCTGTTATAAGGAGAGACCTCAGTGCTGTATCTTTTAGCCCAGTACTGGTCCTGAAAAGTAATTTTAACCGTACTTACCAGTAACTTGAATTTCCTTCCATAGGCTAACATTGACTGGTTTCACTTGGAAATTCTTCTAAGTGTGGAGTTTTGGAACTTTAAAATATTCCTCTAAAATCAGCCGAAATACGAATTCCGATTTACTCACCTGTTATCAGGAGAGACCTCAGTGCTGCATCTTTCAGCCCAGTACTGGTCCTGAAAAGTAATTTTAACCGTACTTACCGGTAACTTGAATTTCCTTCATAGGCTAACATTGACTGGTTTCACTTGGAAATTCTTCTAAGTGTGGAGTTTTGGAACTTTAAAATATTCCTCTAAAATCAGCCGAAATACGAATTCCGATTTACTCACCTGTTATCAGGAGAGACCTCAGTGCTGCATCTTTCAGCCCAGTACTGATCCTCAAAAGTAATTTTAACCGTACTTACCAGTAACTTGAATTTCCTTCCATAGGATATCATTGCCTGCTTTTGCTGAAAAAGTTTCTAAGTGTTGATTTTGGAACTTTAAAATATTCCTCTAAAATCAGCCGAAATCCGAATTCTGATTTACTCACCTGTTATCAGGAGAGACCTCAGTGCTGCATCTTTCAGCCCAGTACTGATCCTCAAAATTAATTTTAACCGTAATTACCGGTAACTTGAATTTCCTTCATAGGCTAACATTGACTGGTTTCACTTGGAAATTCTTCTAAGTGTGGAGTTTTGGAACTTTATAATATTCCTCTAAAATCAACCAAAGTACGAATTCCAATTTACTCACCTGTTATCAGGAGAGAACCCAGTGCTGCATCTTTTAGCCCAGCACTGACCCTGAAAAGTAATTTTAACCGTACTTACCAGTAACTTATATTTTCTTCCATAGGAATCCATTGTCTGGTTTTCAGCAGAAAAGTTTCAGTGTTGATTTTCACAAACTACAAATATTCCTTAAAAATCGCCTGTATGACTTAAACGCATTCTTTCAACTGTTTACAGGAGATGCACCAGTGCTGGAACCAGGATCCAACACTGAGTAACAAAAAGTAACGATAACAGTTTTTACCTCCTAAGTGAATTTCCTTCCATAGGATAACATTGGTCATTCTATGAGAAAAAGTTTCTAAGTGTCAACTTTTAAAATACAATAATATTCCTTAAAAATCACAAGTGTAACCAAAACGCTTTTACTCAACTGTTTACAGGAGATGTGCCAGGACTGAATCTAGGATCCAGTCCTGTGGTTAGAAAAGTAATCCATAAAGTAACTAATTGCATTTAACTAGAAATTCACATTGAGCTGAATGTTGCATTGTGTTTGAAAATGTGTTGCCCATTGCAACAACTGTAACTACTGTACTTAAAAGTCTATTGCCTATGTGCAAAGTATTTAAACTAAAGTAATTCATTCTGAGAAAGTATTTTTGTAATGTAATGTATAATGTAATTACAATGTAATTTAAAAATAAAATATGTTATATAAAATTGTTTCTAAAAATGTAGTAAATCAGTATTAAAAAATTTATATAACAATTAATACATTTAAAAATTGTCATTTACAAAACCTTTGAAATTCACTGAAAAAACCGTAGGTTTCAGACATGTTATAGTTACAAATTAGCATTTAAAAACCTTTGAAATTCACTGAAAAAACCATAGGTTTCAGGGACGTTATAGTTACAAATTAGCATTTAAAAAACCTTTGAAATTCACTGAAAAACCATAGGTTTTAGGGACAGTTATAGTTAGTTGGACATTGCACTCGTACAAAACCCGTGAAATTCCCCGTTATAGTTAGTCCAGCTAACTATAACTCGCGCCCCGCAATGCACTGCTGATGACGTCACATATTACATCACTCATGACATGGTCAGTGACATCACTGATGACATCACTGATGACATCTCAAATGACATCACTGATGACATCATCCGTGTGATAATTTCATGCATCTTCTCACACCCTAATATAACCTTTGATACACCCACTCTAAATTACAGAATGCCATTCGCAAAACCATAGACACTCCAACACCAATAACTACATACCCACACACTGATTCTTAGGTCTACGCACACATCCACTCACTCACCCGTACAGTCACTCATACTTACGGTCACTCAGTACAGGACTATCATATGCACTCATACTCCTATATAGACACTCAAACACCGCCACTCATCCATAGAGGTACTCACACACCTAGTCAGTCATGCAAATAATTAAACACACTACCATTTACTCACCTATACAGTTATACACACACCAGCTCACTTACTCATACAAATACTAGCACATTCTTACGCTCTTATACAATCACTGATACAAGCACACACTCATCCATACAGCCACTATCACAATCAGTCACTCTCGCTTATAGCTATTTATATACTCCAACACACATATATACTGCCTTTCACATATGTAGTTACTCACACATGTACCACAGGGACATACATTCACTCACTAACACACTCTTACACACACTTACCCACCCATACAGTCTATCACAGATGCACTCTTGAAACCATCCACCCAGTGAATCACCCACTCACACATCTATGCACAGAGTCGCACACACCCCTCCCACACAAACACTCAGGCACCCATACAGATACTCACACAAGCATTCAATAACTCAAATAGACACTCATGTAGCTATTCACAAACACATGCAGCCACTTACACAGCAACAGACAGACGGATACAGACATTCACCCAGTTTAGTCACTAACCCATGCATTCAGTAAGATACGTTAAATCACTCACTTATACAGTCAGTCACGCACCTACTAAATCATCCATACAGACACTTACACACCCACTCATTCTTCAATACGTCTTTTCATATATATATTAAAAATATTTAAACTTTAGAGAAACACACAGTCACTGGATGATGTCATCAGTGATGTCATCAGTGATGTCATCAGTGATGTCATTTGAGATGTCATCAGTGATGTCATGAGTGATGTCACTGACCATGTCATGAGTGATGTAATATGTGACGTCATCAGCAGTGCATTGCGGGCGCGAGTTATAGTTAGCTGGACTAACTATAACGGGGAATTTCACGGGTTTTGTACGAGTGCAATGTCCAACTAACTATAACTGTCCCTAAAACCTATGGTTTTTTCAGTGAATTTCAAAGGTTTTTAAATGCTAATTTGTAACTATAACGTCCCTGAAACCTATGGTTTTTTCAGTGAATTTCAAAGGTTTTTAAATGCTAATTTGTAACTATAACATGTCTGAAACCTACGGTTTTTTCAGTGAATATATATATATATATACATACATACTGGGACTTTGGACTACTGTGATGAACTTTGTGGGACTTTGAACTACTGTATTATACACTGAAATACTGGTCATTATGGCGTCCTTTATTTGCCAGCTTGACAAGGCGCAACTGTAGGTAGGGGTGTTAGTTAATATTGACTGCTAGTTGGAAGTTGGAATGATCTAAAGGGATGTCGCTATATGTTTAATATCATGAATATACAAATCCATCGTGGTCCACGCTACTTGGAACACGAGTACTCTCCTAGGAGGCACATTCTTTCCTGGATACCTACCCAGGAGTCTGGTGATTTTGATCTCTACTGGACCGTAGCATTATAGTGCTTAATTTACCTGACATTGATTATGTGGATGGATTCTGACACACCATTGTACCAGCCCTGAAGAAGTCAAGGTGTTATTGACCCATCGACGAAACACACGTTGGCTGATTATCTTTAAGCTGATTATATCAACTGCTCTTCGTTTGGAAAACTGTTTTGGACTGTTTCTCTTTTGGAATACAACTGGCGGTGATATTTACCACAAGCCTAATGTGAAGACTTGGATTGTACCATTTGGGCCTGAACTGAAACTTGGATTAAAGTGAACTATTACTACAATATTGATGTATACATGCCTATCTTTTAAACATTTGAGTGCTCGGATTTGTATATTCATTTTTCTTGCTCTTCCTTTGGAGGACATTGCAGGGTTGTGGATGGTAACCAAACCACTTTTCCTAGGAGCACCTCCCATATTTTGTATTTGCTGTTTACTCCCCCTTAAATAAGATTGCAGTTCGCCCATTTTTGCTTTATACCTGGTTACCATACTTTTCTACATGTTTACTATCATGATTGTATTTATTGTATGTACCAGATTTTAAAATATTTAGTAATATATATGCGTACTTGTAAATTGAAATCTACATTCTAAATTATTATTTATAACCAATGTATTATATGTATTGGCTGGTCTATCTTTTTTCTGTACACTTGCAGCTTCTGTTTTATGTTGTATATTGAAAATAATACAAATATTTGTTTAAATAAATATATAGTTCAGATTGCATCTTCCTCAGTACTAGGCACTAAGCATTTTATTAGCAATAGGAATCGGGGCTAGCATGTGGTTAAATATAATTGTGAACAACAACAAAATCAATGGTAGGACAAGCCAGGCTACGTCCCTTCAAGCAATGCCACTCTAGGAACAGTTAGCAGAAGGCACTTAATGACATAATGGAAAGAATTCTCTATGTGAAAAAATCCTATGGGAAATGCCAGAGGATAGTTTGTCTCTCTTATTAATTGTTATTTCTACATCAGCACTTTACCAAGTATTTCCTTGTCCATATAGAGTATTTATGGTTTAAATCGTTATATTGGATATTGTTGTAACCGATAACAATACACCCACCTACAACCACTGGCCGGCGGGGAACTTTGTCGTCACCATCAAGTTTTATTAAATCGAACACAAATGAGATGAATGAAAAAGACAAAAGGGGGGAGTCTGAGAAGAGTAGAGGAAAGCAAAGAGGAGAATGAGATCAGGCGGAGAGAGGAGAGACAGGATTCCACCCACTATTCAGGGTAAGGCCTGGTAGGAATTTAGGGCTGATGTCCCTTCGGGGAAGAGGGTGGGGCCGCAGGGGGAGTCGCGGGGAATCGCAGGACCCTGAGGTATCGGGGGCAAGTAAGCTCAACAAACTCGGAGGAGAGGTACGCCACAGTGGACCCCAGGTCTTGTCAAACTTGGGCAACGTGCGATTGATCCCAGCCATGATCCGTTCCATCCGACCACCTCCAACAGTCTGTGCAGCCAGTCTAGCTTGGTCGGGATAACATCCGTACCCCATTTCGCCAGGAGGGCCTGCTTGGCTGCTCCCAGAGCCAAAGTGATCGCCCTACCCCTACAGGAGCGGAGAGGGTATGTGAGGGGGTTAGGAAGTCCCAACAAGATATAGCTGGGAAATCTAGGGAGTTCTGTCTGGTATATGTGGTCAACTAAGGGCAATATGGAATCTCAGAATGACTGTATCTTGGGGCAGTGCCAAAGAATATGAGACAGAGTGCCCACTTGACCACAATTACGCCAACAAAGATTGCTGCTGCAAGGCCTCCACTTGGCAATACGTGCCGGGGTATAATACCAATAGTGTGCAATTTTTAGGAGCATCTCCTTCCCTGAAGTGCTGTACGATGATGCCCGGGCCCTGTGTATGATGTCCGCCCACTCTTTAAAGGAAAATTCCCTATCCAACTTTGATTTCCACCTACGCTGTGCTGGGGACTTAGTAGGATTCTTAACCTTGTTGAGAAAATTATAAATGTCTGACAAGAGACGTTTATTTGAAGTGCGGGTGATATACCAGATCTCGAATTTTGTAAGGAGCCGACCCGCATGCGGACGGACCTGGGGCCGCGTGACCCAGTGGCGCAGCGCTAAGTATTGCCAGTATGTCTCCTTGGGGATCCCGTAGTGAGCTACAAGTTGGGGGAAGTCCATAATACCCTGTACATCAAAAAGGTCGCCAATACGTTTACAGTTTGCTTCTTGCCATTTCAAGTAGGCGTTCCCTGTGAGAGCCGGGGGGAAGTCCGGGTTCCCAATGAAGGGGGTCAGGGGTGATATAGCCGTAGATAGTTGACATTTCTCCTGCACCTTATCCCATACCTTCATGGTAGCGCGCAGGACCGGAGAAAGATATACGCCCGGTGGGCGATATCGCCGGGGGAGCCAGGGAACCTTCCAGATGTGAATCCCCGCCGCACCCCTGTCCATAAAGCACCAGTGCTTTTCGGACTCTAGTTGATACCATTCCACCATCCAGCGCAGTTGCGCCGCTTCATAGCAGCGACCCAAATGGGGGACTCCAAGAGCTCCGTCCTCCTGACGCAAGTACGTGAGGTGTCGGGCCATGCGCGGTTTCTTTCCTCCCCAAATGAAGCCATTAATCAGTTGTTGCATTTGGACCAGTATCGTGGGCGGAGGACATAAGGGGAGCGTCTGCATTATGTAGAGCAGACGCGGTAAGATCGTCATTTTAACGGCGGCTATCTTGCCTAGCCATGAAAGAGCGTGTTTCCTCCAGTTGTTTAGTTCCTTACGGGCCTTAGCCAGCGTTTCCGAGTAGTTCACCTGGGCCGTCTTTGCGGTGGTCGAGAAAACCCAGAGCCCCAAATACGTGATGTCGCTGACCGCCCAAGAGAAGGGGAAGAGCCACGACAGTTGAAGTCGGTCTGCTGCCAGGATTGCGAGACTCAGCGCCTGGGATTTCTTCAAGTCAATTTTGAATCCCGACGCTGCGCTAAAGGCGGCAACCTCCGCCAACGGGGGGGGGGAGAGATAGCAACGGATTGGATAGGAAAAGGAGCACGTCATCAGCGTATAGCGAAATCTTATGCTCCCTATCCCCCATCCGGATCCCGGTGACCGCAGGGAGCTGGCGAATTCTTTCGGCGAATGGTTCCATGTAAAGCGCGAAAAGGAGAGGGGAGAGCGGGCACCCCTGTCTCGTGCCGCGTCTGATCTGGAAGGGCTGGGAGACCACCCCGTTGACCCGAATGCGGGCTTGCGGCCCTTGGTAGACACAGTTCACCCATTGCCGGAACCGTTCCCCGAGTCCAAAGCGGCATAGGACCTGTTGCAGGTAAGGCCAGTGGACTCGGTCAAACGCCTTCTCTGCATCCACCGATAGGAGGATCGCCGGGATCAGGGTGCGCTGCGTCTTATCTAATAAGTGGCACAGTCGCTGAGTCCCATCCCCACAATTGCGATCTGGAATAAACCCCGACTGGTCCGGGTCCACCAGGCCTTGCATATGCGGGGCAAGTCGGGCCACCAGGATGCTAGTAAAAATCCTCAGGACCACGTTGAGCAGAGAGATGGGGCGGTAGGAGGCGCACTCCCGGGGGTCCTTCCCCGGTTTAGGTATGACCACTACTTCTGCCATGGTCATCGATGGGGTAAGTTTCCCAGTGGTGCTAAAAGTGTTGAATAGGCGCGCCAGGAGTGGAGCGAGGTTAGATGCAAAAACTTTATAAAAATCGACCGGGAAACCGTCCTCGCCCGGAGCCTTGCCCACCGAAAGTCCCTGAATAGCCCGTAGGACTTCCTCAGGGCAGATATCCGCCTCCAAGTTGGTCGCGATGGAGTCCAGCAGCAGAGTCACTGGCGCCGCTTGAGTGTACTCCTCAGCCGTAATGGGATCCAGGCTTTCGGCTGAGTATAATGTCTTATAAAAGGCCTCGAATTCGGACGCGATGTCCCCATCCGCCCTCAAGGTCTCGCCCCGGGCATTCGTTAGTTCCGCGACCCGGCGTATCGCCGCTTTGGCCCGAAGAGCATGTGCCAAAAGTCTCCCAGCTTTGTTCCCTCCTTCGTAGTAGCGCTGTTTGGTGCAGAGCAAAGCGTATTCGGCGCAGTCGAGATCCAGCGCCCGCAGTTGCTTCCTCGCTTGCGTAAGTAATCTCTGTGTCTGAACCGCCCCCGTACGGCGGTGAACCCCCTCCAGCTCCCGGATTTGTGCCTCCAGCTCACCCCTCTTCTCTCTACGATCCTTATTGCGGTTCACCACAATAGCGATACAGCGCCCGCGGATGACTGCCTTCAAAGCATCCCAGAGCGTGTCCACCTTGACCGTGCCCACGTCATTCAATTCCAAGTACGTTCTAATAGCGCCCCGTAGTTCGGTGATATTAACATCGTACGTGAGTAAGGTGCGATTTAGACGCCAGGAATGTCACCCCGAGGAGCCACCTGGGAGAGTCAGCGTTAAGACGACCGGAGAGTGATCCAAGAGAGCCGCTACCCCAATAGAGACGTCGTCGGTGGACGCCGTAACCCTGGGCGAGGTCCAGAAAATCTCGATGCGGGCATACGTTTGGTGAGCCGCGGAGAAGAAGGTGTACTCCCTCGCGGATGGGAAGCGGTGGCACCAGGCATCTGTAAGGCCAGCTTCTTTCAGCCTCTGAAGTGTCGTGTCGGAGATCGAGCCCGTGTGTCCTACCCTAAGTGTCGACCTGTCCAGATCCGCAGCCGGGACTAAGTTAAAGTCACCCCCGATCACTAAGTCCTCATCAGGTGACTCCATGAGCAAGTTCAGCGTATCACGTAAAAAAGCCTCCTGGTGCTCGTTAGGGCTGTAGACCGAGGCTATCGTATGCACCCTCCCTCCCATTAACACTCGCAAAGCAAGAAGGCGCCCAGCGACTTCCGCGAGATTCCCAACTACGGTCCCCTGGAAATGCGTGGCCAGGAGGATCGCCACCCCTGCCTTCTTCCCCTGTCCGGACAAGAAATATTGTCTATCGAACCATTTGGATCGAAGTCGCCTCCAGTCCGCCCGCATGAGGTGAGTCTCCTGTAGAAGGCAGATATCGCACTTAGCATCTCTCAACAAGGTAAGAAGCGCTCGCCGCTTCGCCGGTGAATTAAGGCCCCGCACATTGAAGCTCATGATGACTACTTTAAGACGGGCCATGGGACATTGTGAGAAGGAACAGCTGTGCAGCAACCCGGACTGTAACAAAGAAAACCCAGGGAAGACTGGGTACTCGCTCCCCATCCCCGCGCCCCACCACCGAGCCCCCAGCCAAGCCCCCCCGCCTCCCCTCGCAGCGCCGCACTGTGGCATCCAGTCTGGTGGGGTTGTCCCTCTGTGTGTGTATGTGGGTAGATCTAGGACATCTGACAAGGCCTCTAACGCACCTGAAATGGAGAGGCCTCAGGAGGACGCACAAGCAGCACATCCCCACTGAGTCCCACCACCACAACCTCCCCATCCAGATATGCCCATCCTCCCCAGGCGCAACCGCCACCCCCGGCCACCCTAGTCAAAAATGTTCCCCACCGGACCGTGGAGAAGCTGCAGATCTCTCGTGAGTGGAGAAGGAAAGCAAGAAAAGAGAGAAAGAAGAAAACAGCAGAGGAGAAACATGAAGATCACGGAAAGACAACAATAACGTCTTCCAACAGGAACAGACAGCATCATCGTGCAGGGGTCCATGTGTCTGGCAGTCGGTCATCACCATCCAGAAGGTGGGGCTCCCCCACCAAGACCGATGTCGCAAGTCACTGGTCACGGACCCTTCGTGGTAGCATCAGAACTCGGGACCGCAACCACCAGGAACTCGGCGGTCTCAGTCCCCAGGGGACTCCCGGCTCTGCAGCTGACTGAGCAGGGCTTGCTTCTCCCGCTGAAGTTCCTCCTCCGAAGGCCTCGTCTGGGCACCTCTCCTGTGGCCCCGTCTCCTGCCCGCTCTCAACGGTCTCCTGATCGGTGGACCTCCCGCCGTCGCCTCCGAATCCTCTGGCACTGTCAGAGCGTCGCCAAGTATGGCCTTTGCCTCCTGCACAGTCTGCACCCCCTGCGTTTCATTGTTCCAGACGAAGGTCAGGCGGAATGGGTGTCCCCATCGGTACCGAATCCCCTGCTCACGGAGGAGGGATGTGACTGGACGCAGTTCCCTGCGCCTCTGCAGGGTGAGGGGCAAAAGATCCTGGAAGACCCCCACTTGAAGGCCCTCGAATTCCACCGTCGAGCGATCCCTTGTGGCGGCCATGATAATCTCCTTCTGTCGGTAGGAGTGTAGGCAGGTCAGAATGTCCTGTGGCTGGCCGGGGCCCACGGCGGGCCGCCCAGCCCGATGCGTGCAATCCAACGTGACCTCCTTGTCTCGCAACTCTGGAGCCATGTGTTTAAAGAGGCGAAGAACCCATTCTTCCAGTTTGCCACCATCTGCCAAGAGTGGCACGCCCTTAATGCGAATATTAGAGCACCTCGAACGATTTTCTAGGTCTTCAAGCTTGAGGTACAGTTCATCGTTCCGTTCGCGGAGGTCGATAAGCTCCCGGATTTGAAGGGTAAGCTCTTCCTCTCGTCTGTCCCCGTTGCGTTCCAGGGTGTCCACCCTATCTCCAATTTCGCTGAGCTCTGTCCGGAGCTGCTTGACATCGGCGGCCATTTCTTGACGTAGGCTAGCGAAATCATCTCGGAGGGAGCTGAAGAGCTGTTCCATAAATTCCTTTGTGATGGGCTCAGCAGCGCGGCCGGCGTCTGGTTCTCTCCCTGGGTCGCCGGTCTTTTTCCCGCCCGTTTTCTGGAGCAGTTCTTTAATGGACGGATCCTTGCTCATGGTGTCTCTCCTGGCTCGTGGGGTGGTCATAACCACAGCTAGCCGGGCCCAGGGCGTCACAACTACAAGCGCAGGGGTAGGTGCTCCGTCAGCCGTCTGCGGCGTCAAGAGGTACAGTCAAGGCCCGGACTAGGCCTCCGCACACGGAGCTCTCACACAGATGACTGTCCTTATCCCGCTAAGGACGGCTGAGTCCCTGTAGTGTGGTCGTTGCGGCAGAATCAGGGCCCAGCCGCAGCAGCCAGACGGCCTCTCCACACCGCCTGCGAAGGCCTCACCGCAAATTTCCAAATCCGCTTACTGCTGCCTCCATGGGGCAAGGCACCTCCGGCTCCAGCAGTGGGGTGGGGCTCCCGCAGTCGAGAGGCGCCGGTAGCCAGTCACCAGTCCCCCGCTGGTCCCCCTGGCGGAACCGGCAGAGCGGAGGGGCCGGATTCCAGTTGGGGCCCTCAGCAATAGAGAGACGGACGGGGGCCAGACCATGAGGCCCAGATCGCCCCAGACGCAGTCCAAAGTAAGGCCCCACTTCCCTCAGGTAAGACGTCAGTGGATGAGACTAGGCCCTCCCCAAGGCTTGGGTGTGCGTGCTGACTGGCCTCAAAGTCACGCCACTTGCGAGTCGAGCTAGGGGCCGTCACCAGATCGTGTCGCACAGGGCCTCCGCCTCCCATCTCCTCTTCCGGGCCCCCGGGGCCGCAGCACCGTTCCTCACCACTCTAGTGCTCCGCCGCTAGGCCCTCGCTGCTTCGCGCGGGTAAGGCCGTGCACTCACCCAATGCAGGCCACCCCGCGTGGCGCCTTTCCTCGGCCCCGATCCTGCACGTCAGCCAATCCAACATAATCCGGTCCCTCAGAGCCAGGGGGGCACCTCCGCTGATTCCGGCCGTTTAGAAGCTCCAGGGAAGGGCTGCGCCAAAAGCTCCCGCCCCGACTCCAGGCCTTACTTAATATGGCCGACTCGTGGCCTCCGGACACAGGCCTCGGACAGGTCCTTTCGCTGGTCGCAGGAGGCAGCGGGTCCTCCGGAGTCACCGCCCGCACCACCTCACTCCACACTGCAGATGGGGCACCTCCAGCTCCCAATGTGGCAGGATCCGCAGCCACAAGGGCTGTCTCCACTATCGCAGGTCCCCCAGGGAGATTCCCGGTGCCACAGCTCACGCGGCCGGTCCCGGCGCACAGTACGCCGCAGCCAGTTTCCACTGAAGGCGGGGCCCGTTCACCAGCCTGCCACTCTCTCCGTCCACGGCACAGCACTGGGTCGTTTTGGGCCCCCTCCCGGGTCTCGATACCGCCAATAGATGCTGTAAATCGGCCTCGGCGAGCGGAGCCCCAGGAAAACGGTGCTACTCCGCCGCCATCTTGGCCACGCCCCTTCCATATAGAGTATTTAAAGGACATTGTTTCATGGATTGACCCTTTTTCTAATTTGACCATGAGGGGTAGCAATGAATGAGTGGTGAACATGAGGAATTGATAGGCAGTGCAGTCAACTGGCATTTGATAGACAATGGAATATTGTTATATTTGCTATTTGCACATGTTTGCTTTTTGCACATCTAACTTGCAAAATTGCCCATTGATGTTAAATGGAGATAAACTGGGAACAATGCAATATATATACTCTGTAAAATAGGAATTGTCATTTTGCACAAATTGACTTCTTTGCACATATATGAGTTTCAATTTGCATAGTAATGTTGTATATACTGTGGAACAAATGAAAATGGACAATGTATTTGCTTTCTGTTGGGAATATCCTGTAGTTGACAGAATATTCTGTGATGTAAATAATGTTTCTGAATTTAGGAAGGTTGGCTAGCCTCCTCACCACATAACAAGCAGTCGCTATGCTATACAATGGATTTATTATACTTTATGGTGATTAAAATTCCATTCTCTGAAAGGAATATGGCAAATAGCTTAAAATTATACTGTGAATCTAAAAGTTAGTGGCACAGTCTTTCATCTGTTTTTTAAAATACACGTGTGAAAATGGTGATGGTCCCTTTAAAAGGACAGTCTGTACACACAAATCTCTATGACCCAGCCGAAATGTGTCGGTCAGTCAGTATCCTAGTTTTAATGAAATAGTTTGAACAAATAAATCACCAGAGCTGTGCTGCTCTTCTCCTTGAATTCCCGTTTCCAATAAGGAGGAAAGACGGGAGCATTGGAGCGTGTTTCTGTGAGATATATATATATATATATATATATATATATATATTATCTACTGGCGGTCGCCAGTAGATAGTTATAGTTAGGACCTATTTTCCATAGGAAATCCGCGACATTCTATTTGAAATAGCTCTTGCGTCGGTTGACGAATCTTCGCGAAATTTTCAAACTTTATGGCCCGCTCCGGTCCGCTCCTACCCTGAAAGTTTCGGGGTGATTCGTCAAGCGGGGGCCGAGAAAAAGGGGAGTCCCAAAACGTGTTTTCCCCATTCATTTTCCCATAGGAAACTTTAGACACGGCTACAGCCCGAACTGCTGAACGGAATTACACAAAATTTGGCAAAGAGGTAGTTCTTGGTTCAGAAAGAACCCTTTTTGTTAAATGGTGTAAATCCGTTCAGTAGTTACGGAGAAATTAAAAAATAAGAGTCAGAAAATCAATTTCCCATAGGAAACTTTATGCAAGGCTACAGCCCGAACTGCTGAACGGAATTACACCAAATTTGGCAAAGAGGTAGTTCTTGGTTCAGAAAGAACCCTTTTTGTTAAATGGTGTAAATCCGTTCAGTAGTTGCTGAGAAAATCAAAAGTAAAAACACATATATATCTGGGCGGAGCCTAACCACACATGTCATCGTGAGATCTGATTGGCTGTCAGCACTTCATCCTGGAATTGCTGGCAGCCATCTTGGGACCAATATAAATGATAGTACCCCATTGAAATGCATTGTAGTGAATCAAAGATTTTGAGGGTTACCAAAAGGAGAACTATAAAGGGTGATAACAGACTTTAGTTACATTAGAATTCATTTGTTGATGGTACCATACTAATTTCAGGAATTGTGGTGTGTTCTAAGGTGATTTTACCCTGTGAAAAACCTTCTGCTGGGATATCATGAATCATGTTTGAGAGAAAACTATTTTCACATGCTTGTCCCATACAGTTTTGGAAGGTGCTCCAGAAGCTAAAATGAGAGCATATTTTCTGTAAATTCACATTATCTTTCTCAGTCATGTGAGAATGAAGTCTGACATTCTCAGTAAAACATGTACATCCAACAAGGGCAGAGACTGTCAGTTGATTCCTTTGTGTTCTACTGCAGCTTCCCAGAGTGTTCTAAAGAACAACTAGAGTGCTAACAGCCTTACTTATGACAAAAGGTTGGCACACCTGAAGCCATCTTGATTGGAATAAACTGGTAACACTTAAAACATTTAATTTAAAAAGGAACAAAATGATGGGGTTCATTTTGTCATAGAAATTATGGTTAGTGCTGTAGAAAGAAAAATTAGGACATGTTTCAAGTGTGATCTCAAATATCTTCCTGTTATATTTCAACAGGAGCAGCCTGTCAGTTGATGCCTTTGTGTTCTACTGCAGCTTCCCAGAGTGTTCTAAAGAACAACTAGAGTGCTAACAGTCTTACTTATGACAAAAGTATGGCACACCTGAAGCCATCTTGATTGGAATAAACTGGTAACTCTTAAAACATTTAATTTAAAAAGGAACAAAATGAGGGGGTTCATTTTGCCATAGAAATTATGGTTAGTGCTGTAGAAAGAAAAATTAGGACATGTTTTAAGTGAGATCTCAAATATCTTCCTGTTATATTTCAACAGGAGCAGCCTGTCAGTTGATGCCTTTGTGTTCTACTGCAGCTTCCCAGAGTGTTCTAAAGAACAACTAGAGTGCTAACAGCCTTACTTATGACAAAAGTATGGCACACCTGAAGCCATCTTGATTGGAATAAACTGGTAACACTTAAAACATTTAATTTAAAAAGGAACAAAATGAGGGGGTTCATTTTGCCATAGAAATTATGGTTAGTGCTGCAAAAAGAAAATTTAGTGCATGTTTTAAGTGAGATCTCAAATCCTCTTCTATTTCATAAGAAAATTCTGACATGCAGACTGAAACAATCACTTTCAATACCAGCAGTAGACTTCCAGTTAACTCCTTGGTGAGCAGTAGCTTTACTACAGTGATCTAATGAACAACTAGAGTGCTAACATTCTGAATTTATGGCAAATGTGTGACACATCTGAATGCCTTCTTGATGGAATCAAAGTAAAAACTGAAAGCATTTCCTACTGAGGAGACTGCAGTAAATGAGGAAATTAGGAAACTTCATAACAAAGAAGTCTTCCAAGATGGCCACCAGTGAAAAAAGAGCCCAAATGTAGCACAAATATTACCCAGATGTAGCCCACATATAGCCCAATGACAAAAGTGTGAAAAACACTTTTTATTTCTAGTTTTTTTGCAGTTTTATGTAGTGCAGACTGGTCAGGTATTGAAGCGTTGCATCTTAAAACATGACCCCCCTACACTACAAAAACACCACTGCACTACACTAAACCCTAAAACACTACCCCCAGCACGACCCCCTACACTACACAAGCACCACTGCACTATCCTAAACCATAAAACACTACCCCCAGCATGACCCCCTACACTACACAAACACCACTGCACTACCCTAAACCCTAAAACACTACCCCAACACCACTGCACTAACCTACATCCTAAAACACTACCCCCAGCACGACCCCCTACACTACCCAAACACCACTGCACTACCCTAAAACATGACCCCCTACACTACACAAACACCACTGCACTACCCTAAACCCTAAAACACTACCCCCAGCATGACCCCCTACACTACACAAGCACCACTGCACTACCCTAAACCCTAAAACACTACCCCCAGCATGACCCCCTACACTACACAAACACCACTGCACTACCTTAAACCCTAAAACACTACCCCCAGCATGACCCCCTACACTACCCAAACACCACTGCACTAACCTAAATCCTAAAACACTACCCCCAGCACGACCCCCTACACTACCCAAACGCCACTGCACTACCCTAAAACATGACCCCTACACTACACAAACACCACTGCACTACCCTAAACCCTAAAACACTACCCCCAGCACGACCCCCTACACTGCCCGAACACCACTACACTGCCCTAAACCCTGAAACACCAGCCCCTGCACGACCCCCTACACTGCCTGAACACCACTGCACTGCCCTAAACCCTGAAACACCAACCCTAGCATGACCCCCTACACTGCCCGAACACCACTGCACTGCCCTAAACCCTGAAACACCACCCCCTTCACGACCCCCTACACTGCCCGAACACCACTGCACTGCCCTAAACCCTAAAACACCACCCCCAGCACGCCCCCTACACTGCCAGAACACCACTGCACTGCCCTAAACCCTGAAACACTACCCCCAGCAAGACCTCCTACACTGCCTGAACACCACTGCACTGCCCTAAACCCTGAAACATCACCCCCAGCAAGACCCCCTACACTGCCCGAACACCACTGCCCTAAACCCTGAAACACCACCCCTAGCACGACCCCTACACTGCCCGAACACCACTGCACTGCACTGCCCTAAACCCTGAAACATCACCCCCAGCACGACCCCCTACACTGCCCGAACACCACTGCACTGCCCTAAACCCTGAAACACCACTCCCTGCACGACCCCCTACACTGCCTGAACACCACTGTACTGCCCTAAACCCTGAAACACCATCCCCAGCACGACCCCCTACACTGCACGAACACCACTGCACTGCCCTAAACCCTGAAACACTACCCCCAGCAAGACCCCCTACACTGCCCGAACACCACTGCACTGCCCTAAACCCTGAAACATCACCCCCAGCAAGACCCCCTACACTGCCCGAACACCACTGCCCTAAACCCTGAAACACCACCCCCAGCAAGCCCCCTACACTGCCAGAACACCACTGCACTGCCCTAAACCCTGAAACACCAGCCCCAGCACGACCCCTACACTGCCCGAACACCACTGCACTGCCCTAAACCCTGAAACACCACCCCTGCACGACCCCCTACACTGCCCGAACACCACTGCACTGCCCTAAACCCTGAAACACCACCCCCAGCACGACCCCCTACACTGCCCGAACACCACTGCACTGCCCTAAACCCTAAAACACCACCCCTGCACGATCCCCTACACTGCCCGAACACTACTGCACTGCCCTAAACCCCGAAACACCACCCCCAGCACGACCCCCTACACTGCACGAACACCACTGCACTGCCCTAAACCCCTAAACACTACCCCCAGCAAGACCCCCTACACTGCCCGAACACCACTGCCCTAAACCCTGAAACACCACCCCCAGCAAGACCCCCTACACTGCCCGAACACCACTGCACTGCCCTAAACCCTGAAACACCACCCCCAGCATGACCCCCTACACTGCACGAACACCACTGCACTGCCCTGAACCCTGAAACACTACCCCCAGCACGACCCCCTACACTGCCTGAACACCACTGCACTGCCCTAAACCATGAAACACCAGCCCCAGCACGACCCCCTACACTGCCCGAACACCACTGCACTGCCCTAAACCCTGAAACACCACCCCCAGCACGACCCCCTACACTGCCCGAACACCACTGCACTGCCCTAAACCCTGAAACACCAGCCCCAGCACAACCCCGTACACTGCCCGAACACCACTGCACTGCCCTAAACCCTGAAACAGCAGCCCCAGCACAACCCCCTACACTGCCCGAACACCACTGCACTACCCTAAACCCTCAAACACCAGCCCCAGCACGACCCCCTACACTGCCAGAACACCACTGCACTGCCCTAAACCCTGAAACGCCAGCCCCAGCAAGACCCCCTACACTGCCCGAACACCACTGCCCCTAAACCCTGAAACGCCACCCCCAGCAAGACCCCCTACACTGCCCGAACACCACTGCACTAAAGCCTGAAACACCACCCCCAGCAAGACCACCTACACTGGCCGAACACCACTGCACTGCCCTAAACCCTGAAACACCACCCCTGCACGACCCCCTATACTGCCCGAACACCACTGCACTGCCCTAAACCCTGAAACACCACCCCCTGCACGACCCCCTACACTGCCCGAACACCACTGCACTGCCCTAAACCCTGAAACACCACCCCTCAGCACGACACCCTACACTGCCCGAACACCACTGCACTGCCCTAAACCCTGAAACACCACCCCCAGCACGACCCCCTACACTGCCCGAACACCACTGCACTGCCCTAAACCCTGAAACACCACCCCCTGCATGACCTCCTACACTGCCGGAACACCACTGCACTGCCCTAAACCCTGAAACACCACGCCCAGCACGACCCCCTACACTGCCCGAACACCACTGCACTGCCCTAAACCCTGAAACATCAACCGCAGCAAGACCCCCTACACTGCCTGAACACCACTGCCCTAAACCCTGAAACACCACCCCCTACACTGCACCGAACACCACTGCACTGCCCTAAACCCTGAAACACCACCTCCAGCAAAACCCCTACACTGCCTGAACACCATTGCTCTGCCCTAAATCCTGAAACACTAGCCCCAGCACGACCCCCTACACTGCCCGAACACCACTGCACTGCCCTAAACTCTAAAACACCACCCCCAGCACGACCCCCTACACTGCCCGAACACCACTGCACTGCCCTAAACCCTGAAACACCAGCCCCAGCAAGACCCCCTACACTGCCCGAACACCACTGCACTGCCCTAGACTCTGGAACACCAGCCCCAGCAAGACCCCTACACTGCCCGAACACCACTGCACTGCCCTAAACCCTGAAACACCAGCCCCAGCATGACCCCTACACTGCCCGAACACCACTGCACTGCCCTAAACCCTGAAACACCAGCCCCAACATGACCACCTACACTGCCTGAACACCACTGTACTGCCCTAAACCCTGAAACACCAGCCCCAGCACGACCCCCTACACTGCCCGAACACCACTGCACTGCAATAAACCCTGAAACACCAGCCCCAGCACGACCCCCTACACTGCCTGAACACCACTGCACTGCCCTAAACCCTGAAACACCACCCCCAGCACGACCCCCTACACTGCCCGAACACCACTGCACTGCCCTAAACCCTAAAACACCACCCCCTGCACGATCCCCTACACTGCCCGAACACTACTGCACTGCCCTAAACCCTGAAACACCACCCCCAGCACGACCCCCTACACTGCACGAACACCACTGCACTGCCCTAAACCCCTAAACACTACCACCAGCAAGACCCCCTACACTGCCCGAACACCATTGCCCTAAACCCTGAAACACCACCCCCAGCAAGACCCCCTACACTGCCCGAACACCACTGCACTGCCCTAAACCCTGAAACACCACCCCCAGCATGACCCCCTACACTGCACGAACACCACTGCACAGCCCTGAACCCTGAAACACCACCCCAGCACGACCCCCTACACTGCCCGAACACCACTGCACTGCCCTAAACCATGAAACACCAGCCCCAGCACGACCCCCTACACTGCCCGAACACCACTGCACTGCCCTAAACCCTGAAACACCACCCCCAGCACGACCCCCTACACTGCCCGAACACCACTGCACTGCCCTAAACCCTGAAACACCAGCCCCAGCACAACCCCGTACACTGCCCGAACACCACTGCACTGCCCTAAACCCTGAAACAGCAGCCCCAGCACAACCCCCTACACTGCCCGAACACCACTGCACTACCCTAAACCCTCAAACACCAGCCCCAGCACGACCCCCTACACTGCCAGAACACCACTGCACTGCCCTAAACCCTGAAACGCCAGCCCCAGCAAGACCCCCTACACTGCCCGAACACCACTGCCCTAAACCCTGAAACGCCACCCCCAGCAAGACCCCCTACACTGCCCAAACACCACTGCACTAAAGCCTGAAACACCACCCCCAGCAAGACCACCTACACTGGCCGAACACCACTGCACTGCCCTAAACCCTGAAACACCACCCCCTGCACGACCCCCTACACTGCCCGAACACCACTGCACTGCCCTAAACCCTGAAACACCACCCCCTGCACGACCCCCTACACTGCCCGAACACCACTGCACTGCCCTAAACCCTGAAACACCACCCCTCAGCACGACACCCTACACTGCCTGAACACCACTGCACTGCCCTAAACCCTGAAACACCACCCCCAGCACGACCCCCTACACTGCCCGAACACCACTGCACTGCCCTAAACCCTGAAACACCACCCCCTGCATGACCTCCTACACTGCCGGAACACCACTGCACTGCCCTAAACCCTGAAACACCACGCCCAGCACGACCCCCTACACTGCCCGAACACCACTGCACTGCCCTAAACCCTGAAACATCAACCGCAGCAAGACCCCCTACACTGCCTGAACACCACTGCCCTAAACCCTGAAATACCACCCCCTACACTGCACGAACACCACTGCCCTAAACCCTGAAACACCACCTCCAGCAGAACCCCCTACACTGCCTGAACACCATTGCTCTGCCCTAAATCCTGAAACACTAGCCCCAGCACGACCCCCTACACTGCCCGAACACCACTGCACTGCCCTAAACTCTGAAACACCACCCCCAGCACAACCCCCTACACTGCCCGAACACCACTGCACTGCCCTAAACCCTGAAACACCAGCCCCAGCAAGACCCCCTACACTGCCCGAACACCACTGCACTGCCCTAGACTCTGGAACACCAGCCCCAGCAAGACCCCCTACACTGCCCGAACACCACTGCACTGCCCTAAACCCTGAAACACCAGCCCCAGCATGACCCCCTACACTGCCCGAACACCACTGCACTGCCCTAAACCCTGAAACACCAGCCCCAGCACGACCACCTACACTGCCTGAACACCACTGCACTGCCCTAAACCCTGAAACACCAGCCCCAGCACAACCCCCTACACTGCCCGAACACCACTGCACTGCACTAAACCCTGAAACACCAGCCCCAGCACGACCCCCTACACTGCCTGAACACCACTGTACTGCCCTAAACCCTGAAACACCAGCCCCAGCACGACCCCCTACACTGCCCGAACACCACTGCACTGCCCTAAACCCTGAAACACCACCCCCTGCATGACCCCCTACACTGCCCGAACACCACTGCACTGCCCTAAACCCTGAAACACCACCCCCTGCACCACCCCCTACACTGCCCGAACACCACTGCACTGCCCTAAACCCTGAAACACCACCCCTGCACCGCCCCCTACACTGCCCGAACACCACTGCACTGCCCTAAACCCTGAAACACCACCCCCAGCACGACCCCCATTACTGCCTCGAACTCCACTGCACTGCCCCAAACCCTGAAACACCACCCCCAGCACGACCCCCTACACTGCCCAAACACCACTGCCCTAAACCCTGAAACACCACCCCCTGCATGACCCCCTACACTGCCCAAACACCACTGCACTGCCCTAAACCCTGAAACACCACCCCCTACACTGCCCGAACACCACTGCACTACCCTAAACCCTCAAACACCAGCCCCAGCACGACCCCCTACACTGCCAGAACACCACTGCACTGCCCTAAACCCTGAAACGCCAGCCCCAGCAAGACCCCTACACTGCCCGAACACCACTGCACTGCCCTAAACCCTGAAACGCCACCCCCAGCAAGACCCCCTACACTGCCCGAACACCACTGCACTAAAGCCTGAAACACCACCCCCAGCAAGACCACCTACACTGGCCGAACACCACTGCACTGCCCTAAACCCTGAAACACCACCCCCTGCACGACCCCCTACACTGCCTGAACACCACTGCACTGCCCTAAACCCTGAAACACCACCCCCTGCACGACCCCCTACACTGCCCGAACACCACTGGACTGCCCTAAACCCTGAAACACCACCCCTCAGCACGACACCCTACACTGCCCGAACACCACTGCACTGCCCTAAACCCTGAAACACCACCCCCAGCACGACCCCCTACACTGCCCGAACACCACTGCACTGCCCTAAACCCTGAAACACCACCCCCTGCACGACCTCCTACACTGCCGGAACACCACTGCACTGCCCTAAACCCTGAAACACCACGCCCAGCACGACCCCCTACACTGCCCGAACACCACTGCACTGCCCTAAACCCTGAAACATCAACCGCAGCAAGACCCCCTACACTGCCTGAACACCACTGCCCTAAACCCTGAAACACCACCCCCTACACTGCACGAACACCACTGCACTGCCCTAAACCCTGAAACACCACCTCCAGCAAAACCCCCTACACTGCCTGAACACCATTGCTCTGCCCTAAATCCTGAAACACTAGCCCCAGCACGACCTCCTACACTGCCCGAACACCAATGCACTGCCCTAAACTCTGAAACACCACCCCCAGCACGACCCCCTACACTGCCCGAACACCACTGCACTGCCCTAAACCCTGAAACACCAGCCCCAGCAAGACCCCCTACACTGCCCGAACACCACTGCACTGCCCTAGACTCTAGAACACCAGCCCCAGCAAGACCCCCTACACTGCCCGAACACCACTGCACTGCCCTAAACCCTGAAACACCAGCCCCAGCATGACCCCCTACACTGCCCGAACACCACTGCACTGCCCTAAACCCTGAAACACCAGCCCCAACACGACCACCTACACTGCCCGAACACCACTGCACTGCAATAAACCCTGAAACACCAGCCCCAGCACAACCCCCTACACTGCCCGAACACCACTGCACTGCCCTAAACCCTGAAACACCAGCCCCAGCACGACCCCCTACACTGCCTGAACACCACTGTACTGCCCTAAACCCTGAAACACCAGCCCCAGCACGACCCCCTACACTGCCCGAACACCACTGCACTGCCCTAAACCCTGAAACACCACCCCCTGCATGACCCCCTACACTGCCCGAACACCACTGCACTGCCCTAAACCCTGAAACACCACCCCCTGCACCGCCCCCTACACTGCCCGAACACCACTGCACTGCCCTAAACCCTGAAACACCACCCCCTGCACCGCCCCCTACACTGCCCGAACACCACTGAGCCCTAAACCCTGAAACACCACCCCCAGCACGACCCCCTTTACTGCTCGAACTCCACTGCACTGCCCCAAACCCTGAAACACCACCCCCAGCATGACCCCCTACACTGCCCAAACACCACTGCCCTAAACCCTGAAACACCACCCCCTGCATGACCCCCTACACTGCCCGAACACCACTGCACTGCCCTAAACCCTGAAACACCACCCCCTACACTGCCCGAACACCACTGCACTGCCCTAGACCCTGAAACACCACCCCCAGCACGACCCCCTACACTGCCCGAACACCACTGCACTGCCCTAAACCCTAAAACACCACCCCCAGCATTACCCCCTATACTGCCCAAACACCACTGCACTGCCCTAAACCCTAGAACACTACCCCCAGCATGACCCCCTACACTACCCGAACACCACTGCACTACCCTAAACCCTAAAATACTACCCCCAGCACAACCCCCTACACTACCCGAACACGACTGCACTGCCCTAAACCCTCAAACACTCCCCCAGCACGACCCCCTACACTACCCGAACACCACTGCACTGCCCTAAACCCTAAAACACTCCCCCAGCACGACCCCCTACACTACCCGAACACCACTGCACTGCCCTAAACCCTAAAACACTCCCCCAGCACGACCCCCTACACTACCCAAACACCACTGCACTGCCCTAAACCCTAAAACACTACCCCCAGCATGACCCCCTACACTACCCAAACACCAATGCACTACCCTAATCCCTAAAACACTACCCCGCATGACCCCCTACACTACCCTAAACCCTAAAACACTACCCCCGCATGACTCCCTACACTACCCAAAGACCACTGCACTACCCTAAACCCTAAAACACGACCTCCTACACTACACAAACACCACTGCACTACCCTAAACCCTAAAACACTACCCCCTACACTACACAAACACCACTGCACTACCCTAAACCCTAAAAACTACCCCCAGCACGAACCACTACACTACCCAAACATCACTGCACTACCCTAAACCCTAAAAACTACCCCCAGCAGTACCCCTACACTACCCAAACACCACTGCACTACCCTAAACCCTAAAACACTACCCCCAGCAGTACCCCCTACATTACCCAAACACCACTGCACTACCCTAAATCACTACCCCCAGCACGACCCCCTACACTACCCAAACACCACTGCACTACCCTAAAACACTACCCCCAGCATGACCCCCTACACTACCCAAACACCACTGCACTACCCTAAACCCTAAAACACTCCCCCAGCACGACTCCCTACACTACCCAAACACCACTGCACTACCCTAAACCCTAAATCTACCCCCAGCATGACCCCCTACACTACACAAACACCACTGCACTATCCTAAACCCTAAAACACTACCCCCAGCACGACCCTCTTCACTACCTAAACACAACTGCACAATTTGTTACAGGCGTTGCAACGCAGGCCTGTGGTGCTTACTGGAAGTACCTAGTGGGCTAGTTGGGCCCCAGGGACCCTCAGGATTCAAGGTGACCTAATCCCCCAACTTAAAATGCACCACGGGGCGCGTTTGCACAGTGGTGAAGGGAGGGGGCGGGGCCTCAGGTGACATGTGCGCAAACACGCCCTGTGGTGCGTTTTAAGTTGGGGAATTAATTCCCTTTGAATCCTGAGGGACCCTGGGGGCCAACTAGCCCACCAGTTACCTTCAGTAAGCACAACAGAGTTGCGTTGCAGAGAGGTGAAAAAGGTGCGTGGCCTCGGAACGCCTCTCTGCAACTCAGCTCTGTGGTCCTAACTGTAGGTACCTGGGGGCTAGTTGGGCCCCAGGGACCCTCAGAATTCAAGGGGACTTAATCCCGCAACTTAAAACGCGCCACGGGGTGCGTTTGCACACGTCACCTCAGGCCCCCCTCCCTTCACCACTGTGCAAACGCGCCCTGTAGCGCGTTTTAAGAGGTAGTTTTAATCCCCTGCCCTATTATGTACTAGGGACTTGCAGAGGAGGTCATGCTATTCACAGGGGTACCCCAACGCATAGTGTTCCCTAGTGTATGTAGGTGTTTTCACTGTATTCTAAGTGTTTTTTAGCATAGCACTGGCTCTGGTTAGTCAGAGTCAGTTACCACCAGTACCCGTCTGAAAAAGTTGTGGGCACAGGATGATTTTGCAACAAGGCCTCTTTCTGCTCCTCTGTTGGTTCTTTCTGCACATCTTTTGCTTCTTTCTGTGCGTTTTTTCTTCTTTCTTCACATGTCCTACCTCTGTAGGCATAGTTAGAAACTAGCATTTAAAAAACCTTTGAAATTCACTTAAAAAATCATAGGTTTCAGGCACGTTATAGTTAGAAATTAGCATTTAAAAACCTTTGAAATTCACTGAAAAACCATAGGTTTCAGACACGTTATAGTTAGAAATTAGCATTTAAAAACCTTTGAAATTCACTGAAAAAACCATAGGTTTTAGGGACAGTTATAGTTAGTTGGACATTTCACTCGTACAAAACCATAGAAATTCCCCCGTTATAGTTAGTTCAGCTAACTATAACTCGCGCCCCACAATGCACTGCTGATGACGTCACATATTACATCACTCATGACATGGCAGTCATGATGACATCACTGATGACATCTCAAATGACATCACTGATGACATCATCCATGTGATAATTTCATGCATCTTCTCACACCCTAATATAACTTTTGATACACCCACTCTAAATTACAGACTGCCATTCTCAAAACCATAGACACTCCAACACCAAAAACTACATACCCACTCACTGATTCTTAGGTCTACACACACATCCACTCACTCACCCGTACAGTCACTCATACTTAGTCACTCAGTACAGGACTATCATATGCACTCATACACCTATATAAACACTCACACACCACCACTCATCCATAGAGGTACTCACACACCTAGTCAGTCATGCAAAAACTTAATCACACACCCATTTACTCACCTATACAGTTATACACACACCAGCTCACTTACTCATACAAATACTAGCACATTCTTACGCTCTTATACAATCACTGATACAAGTACACACTCATCCATACAGCCACTCTCACAATCACACACTCTCACTTATAGCCATTTATATACTCCAACACACATATATACTGCCTTGCACATATGTAGTTACTCACACATGTACCACTGAGATATACATTCAATCACTAACACACCCATACACACACTCACCCAACCATACAGTCCATCACAGATGCACTCTTGAAACCATGCACCCAGTGAATCACCAACTCACACATCTATGCACAGAGTCACACACACCCCACCCACACAAACACTCAGGCACCCATACAGATACTCAGACAATCAATCAATAACCCATGTAGACACTCATGTAGCTATTCAGAAAGCCATGCAGCCGCTTACAAACCAACAGACAGACGGATACAGACATTCACACAGTTTAGTCACTAAACCATGCATTCAGTAAGATACATTTAATCACTCACTTGTAGAGTCAGTCACTCACGTACTAAATCATCCATTCAGACACTTATACACCCACTCATTCTTCAATACGCCTTTCCCTAAATATATTAAACATATTTAAACTTTACAGAAACACACAGTCACTGGATGATGTCATCAGTGATGTCATCAGTGATGTCATCAGTGATGTCACTGACCATGTCATGAGTGATGTAATATGTGACGTCATCAGCAGTGCATTGCGGGGGCGCGAGTTATAGTTAGCTGAACTAACTATAACGGGGGAATTTCTATGGTTTTGTACGAGTGAAATGTCCAACTAACTATAACTGTCCCTAAAACCTATGGTTTTTTCAGTGAATATATATATATATCTATATATATATATATATATCCAATTACCACTCAAAGGTGCATTCCGGCACCGAAAGGAGAGACGGACAACTGCTTCTATGCTGATACTGCCGGCCGCAGTAGCATATTTATTGTTCCAAACAAGTGCAAAACTCGAACATGACGCGTTTCGGCCAACAGAGTGGCCTTGATCACATAAATGCGTCGAAAGACAGTGACGTATATATACAGTGATTGATTGACCATGTGACTTGGTGTTTACTGCCTGCATAGACATAGAGAGAATACTCTACATAATAAACAGAGCCTACATGCGTTAGATAGCACCTAGATTAACAAATCATACTGATTTGCAATAAATAAATAAATACAAATGTAAATACACACCTCAATAGAAATATAGACATCTTATTTACAGGTGAAATATACACATAAAAACGAAAGATATAATGATGATTAATATGAAATTTCGTTCTGTTTAGATCAAAGTCCAAATAAAATACTGTTACTATTTTAGACCCTTACAAAAATATCCGGTCCTAATTGGCAATGTGGAGATATTTGAGTAATTAAATCATACTCCTCGTATATCGTAGGATAATAACTTAACTTATATGTTCATGAATACACAAATGCATCAAGATCCTACGAAACAATTAGCACAATGGACCAAAATGAAGTAAGAATTACGGGTTCATGATTTAAAGGACTTGCCATCGTAATATGTAAAATTCATTTCATTATACACATACTGATAAACAAAAACCCATATCTAATTTTAATCAATGAATCTAAATTGTTAAATAGATATTAGTTAATCTAAGGTGCAATAAAAAAACATATTATCCTCATTCATATCTTCTTAAAATACTACCCACAAAATTCAATAGACTGTACACATGTGCAAAAAATCACTAGAAAAGTGCAAAAAGTGCAATGAATAAACTTAAAAAGAACCTATAGAGAGAAGGATGCAAACAGATTCATTCTAATGTCAAAAAATATATATACACAACTGACTGTATGCAAAGGACTATATATAAACAGATTGGTGAACAAAGGAAGAGACTGCTCAAGTGGAGACCACACTATATAGAATATAGAATATAACCTTCTAAATCCTGCACAGTACTGAGATGCACTGGACCCAGAGAATCATCCCCACTAGAATCAAAATCTACATCAAACTCGATCCTAATTTATAAATGGGGAGATGGGAGACTACTGTGTGGAGGCTGGATGTATATTTAAAGATAATAATGTAAATCTTCACAAATGTTCAATCCCCTCGGGGCCTTAGTGTCCAGCTCTACTATGTATTTGGTCTCTAATTGTCTCAGTAGTTTTTCACGGTTGCCCCCTCGTTTGTTCACAGAAACACTGTCTATGACATAATATTGGAGCACATTTAAGTTATTACCGTGTTCCAACTTTATATGACGGGCGACTGGATATGAGGGGTCAGAATTGACTGTCGCACGTAGATGCTGCAGGATTCGCACATAAACCTGCAGCTTCGTACTCCCTACATAGCGAAGTCCACAGATGCACTGTAGAATATATACAGCGTAATCTGTGCGACAAGTGTAATGTCCCTTGAGATTAACAGGAACATCTGAAAAGATGGTGGAATAAGTTTTCGTGTTCACCCCAAATTTGCATGCACGACATGTGCTGCATTTGAAGAAACCTTTCTTGGGGAAAGCCACCTACTTTTCGTCTCCACTTCAGGGCTAGTTTTAACTAGATCGCTGCGCATTGAATGTGCTTTGCGATATGTAAAGTTCGGCTTGTTGGGTAGTATCTGCAGGAGCGTCGCATCCGTGAGAACTATAGGCCACTGTGAGTTAATAATGCTTTTTATGGCATTGGCTTGCCTGCTATAAGGTGATATAAATCTACAGGTGCCCTTCCTCGAATTACCCAGGCTCTCTGTATCTTCTGAGTTGTCTGGAAACAAGATAGTATTAGCAGTTGTTCCTGATCTCGTTTGCAGTAGTGACTGTCTGTCCTTATTGTTGGCCTTTTTAAGGGCTATATCGAGTTTCTTGGCATTGTATCCTCTCTCCAGAAACCTAGTTCTAGCTGCTTCTTGAGCTACTGCTAATGTCTCACTGGTGCTACATGCTCTGCGGATACGCAAAAATTCCCCATATGGAAGGCTGGAGATGGTATGTTGGGGATGAAAGCGTGCAATAAAACATTACCAGCTGTCGGTTTTCTATACAAACATGTCTCTATGACTCCGTTTTGTATATACACAGAGATATCTAGAAAGTTAGCTGTAGTAGGATCAATGTGTGCGGTAAATTTCAAGTTTAAATTGTTGCAATTAATTGCCTCCACAAACCTTTCTGCCTGAGAAGATGTTCCTTTCCATATAATGAACACGTCATCAATATACCTCCACATTTGTAAAACGTGTTCATCATATAATGCTCTGTGGTTCGCTTCTGAGGACATGCTCCTCCCACCAGCCTACGTGCAAGCACGCATAGCTAGGGGAGAAGCATGCCCCCATGGCCACTCCCTGTTTCTGCCTGTAAATTTTGTCGTCAAACATAAACAAATTGTTGTGTAAACACCAGTGTATCATTTTCAATAACATAATATTGTGTTTGTACATGGAAATGCATCGTCTCTTCAAAAAATAATTAACTGCATTTAAACCATCACTGTGTCTTATGCTCGTATATAGGGCAGTAATGTCAAGAGTCAAAAGCATAAATTCACTGGACCACTGTAGAGCATTTATTTTAACCAAAAAATCCTTGGAGTCCCTTAGATACGAAGGTAAATTGACAACATGTTCTTGCAAAAAATGATCCACATATCTGGATGTGTTCTCAAAAATACTATCTTTTGCTGATATGATAGGACATCCTGGAACAGGGTCCATTCCTTTGTGAATTTTGGGAATTAGATAAAAAGTGGGCAGAATAGGAAATTCTTTGTATAAAAAACTAAGTTCATCTTTCGTGATAAGCCCTTCCCTTTTCCAGATGTTAAGGTCGTCTTTGTATTCCTTACTGATCTTTCTAACGTAAGCCGCATTGGAAAGTTCATAACACTCCAAGTCATTGATGTGTCTGAATGCTTCCATCTTATATTTTGTCTTATCCCATAGGACAATATTGCCTCCCTTGTCGGAGTTATTGATCACGACTGATACATTATTTTTTAGTTTGTCCATTAGTTGAAAATATTGCTGGGTACTTTTTTGCTTTGATTTGGATTTCACGTTTTTGGTTCTGCGGTATAGTGCATTAAGTTCATCTGTGACGGGGGCGCTAGGTGGCGCACATCCAAGATGGCCGCACACCTGTGAGGCTCTGGAGGCTTGGCGACTAAATCCTTTAATTATCCTCTACCCTAACTCGAAAATTAGCACCACGACGCTACGCACCTGCCCTACTACCCTCCGGGCACCTCCGGGAAAAGAATCGGGCCCCTCGCGCTCCCGAGGACACCGCTGGTGCGGGACATCGGCGGCGGCTGCCTGCGGAGCTGCGAGACTGGAGAACCTGAGCGGCAGTCGCTGATACTGGGGACCCGGGGATCCCACGTGGCTGTGGGCCCGGCGTGGACTGCGCTGCTCCCTGGCTTCCCGACGCGGACACCTCTTTGTTGCCGGCCTGGCGCGGGGCGGGAGAGTACTGCAGGAGACTGAGTAAGGCCCGGCTGGGGGCTACTGACACAGTAAGAAGCGGAGCGGCGCACAGGCACGGAGGGGAGAAGCCCAGCCGCCATCTTTTGGTATATGCTGATGCCGCGAGTGAAGGGGACCGCGCAGGGGCGCGTCGCCAGCGGCTCACCCCTGTAATCCTGCGGCTGACCAATGCCGTACACGCTGTGAACTGCCCGGCAGGGAGGGAACGGGAAGTATACGCTGATCCCGGAGGGCGAGAGCTGTGGGGATAAACAACTGGGACTCCTGCCCGCGCCGCCGCCATTACACATTGTGGACTTGCTGGGGATGCGGAGATACGGCACATACGCCAGCTGGTAGGAGGACAAATATTTGTTTACTGTACCTCGTTTCCCCCGAGATGTCAGAGGCCAAGATTTCATCCTGATCTCCTCCTGCTTGCCGGACAGCGGAAGATCGCCTCTTGAGGAATAGGGTCCCCCCTGGAGGGAACGCATGTGCCTGTGGGGTGAGGCCCGCGGTGAACATAGCTGGGCCCTACTCAATGAGTCCTGCATTCAGCGATAGCTGCCAGGGCCCTGGGTTCCATACGGAGGAGAGGGCTATGCGAGGGGAAACCTGAGATTCCATCTCGAATCCTGATGAGGATAACCACCTACCTGCTGCATTAATTCTACTCCTGCACTCGACATACTGCTCTGAAATCCGGGGAAACACTGCCTGCCTGCAGTGAAACAGATCCTCCAGTATAGAAGACAATAAAGAGCAGACGTTACAGACTCCCCTAATTATACGTCTGTAGGTAGCATTTGCCTGCGTTTACCCATTTGCTTGCCTCCTCACGCTTTGCTCGCCCCACATACCAGAGATTACGCGACGCAATGGGGAAACCAGATGGCCGCCAACCTCGACTCACCTTTGAAAATAAGAAAACGGCTTCCAGATCCACGTCTGCTGATTCGGGACCGGCTGGCACGGACCAGTCGCAGATCTCCGCGCCAACACAGGAGGATGAGGTAAAAACACTACTCCTGGCTATGAAACACAGTCTAGCTGACCTATCGGGAAAAATGGACACAATGAATAGCAGACTGGACTTTCTCGTCCAGAAGGTCGACAAGCATGATGGCCAGTTGAAGGAGGCGGAACGCCGCATCTCGGAGACTGAAGATGCTACATCCCAGATGCAACAGCATATGTCGCAAATGGACAAAGTGCTCAAAATTATCGCGGCAAAAAACGAGGATTTGGAGGCCCGCAGCCGCCGAAACAACGTTCGAGTTCTTGGCATACCAGAGAGCACAAGCACTGGGCGTATGGAGGACTTCATAGAACGCCTTCTCACTGACACCTTCGGAGCGGACTCTTTCTCATCGCAACTGGTGGTCGAACGAGCCCACCGCTCGCTGGGACCCCGACTGCCGCCAGGAGGACCTCCTCGACCTATAGTTGCACGTCTCCTAAACTATCGGGATCGAGATGCTGCACTCAGGAGGGCAAGGGAACAGAAGACACTACACTTCGAGGGTAACGAATTTACCATCTACCCAGATTTTACCATGGCGGTTCAGGAGGCACGCCGCAAGTTCCTGCCAGTCAAAATAAAGCTACGCAAGGCTCAAATCGACTATGCCCTCATGTACCCTGCACGACTTAGGATAACGCATCAAGGCAAGCAGACATTCTGTATTAACCTGCAACAAGTGGAGGACTTCCTGAAGACCAATCAACGCAGATCCCCGCGACAGGACCAGGCTTCCGGATCTTCATCTCCAGCTGTGGACTGAGCTGGGACATGGACGGCCGCACTGTGGGCTCCTAGCTTTGGCCTCCTCCCCCGATTTGCGAGGGGAACGCTGTATGTTGTTGCTGAAGTGGGGAAGCCCCAGGGGACTTGTCATTCCCAGCTTGGTTAAAAAGGGCGCCCGACGAGATGAACAGAAATGGACACAGACAGCTAAGTGCCCTTTGGGCTTAATTCTCCTTGTTCTAAGATACATAAATGCAAAGATTAATGCATATGGGTAGGGCTGACACAAACTCTCGCCAGGCACCCTTCCCCTTCCACTCTATTCCCTCCCCTTACACCGGGACATTTGGGAACTGCTATGCAGAAGAGTTGGGACATGGGAAGGTTTCGTGACCCACTGGCGCCCCCCCCTATGGGAGATCCCCCTGATTGTTTTTTTTCTCATTTCCTTCTGTTGCTTTGCTATCTGCCAAGTTGGCTTTGTTTGACCAAGACAACACAGTTCATTTGTCTAGGACGTATGGGTGGGTACCTTAGTACCGGCACGATTGGGGTGCCGTTGTGGGTGGGGGTGGGATGGCTGTCAATCAGTTGGCCCAATGCCGACTCACTAGGGGGAATGTTGGGGGAAAGGTTAGGGATGGGAATGTTATATACTGCAGATATGTTTGTGCGACAGCAGCTACTAGTCTTACTCACCTGTTTTGGATCACACATTTGCTCTAACAACATAGATTCATGCACTGCGTCGTGGCGCTACATTCTTATATACACTGGGCTTTGGGATGTCGCTGCACACTGACCCACAGCGAATTAAAATGATCCCATGGAATGTCAGGGGCCTTGGAGATCCCCGCAAACGTCGGCAAATACTGGCGTACCTGGACAGACACCACATCCAAGTAGCAATGCTGCAGGAAACACACACAGACCCCAGACGTCCAAACTGCTTCGGAGCTCGATGGGCTTCTGCTCGTGTCTTCTCCTCATACTCCACATACTCGCGCGGCACGGTGATACTAGTGAAGAAGAATACACCCTTTATACTCGGGGGCACTTATAGCGACCCCATAGGGCGCAGCTGTTTACTCTGGGGTACACTGGGCACACAATCAGTCACTCTGGTGTGCTGCTATGGGCCGAACACAGACGACCCTGACTATTTCACAACATTGTGGGGGCAAATAATTAAAGTGGGATCCATTCACGTGTTATGGGGCGGCAATTTTAACACAGCCCTGCACCCCTCCCTGGACAGATCCAATACCCTGCCGTGTCACTACACCAACACACGAGAGGCTCTTTCTCAATTATTTTTAGATCAAGGGTTAATAGATGCGTGGCGATATGTACATCCAGCGGACAGAGAGGGCACCTTCTACACGGCCGGGCACCGGACCTGGTCGCGCCTAGACTACTGGATATGCTCCCGGGGAGTCAGCACTTGGATTCACTCAGTAGAGCATGTGGCCCGAACATACTCGGATCATGCGCCTGTGTGCCTCGAGATAGTGCCGCCTAACTCCATAGCTTCCCCACGCTGTTGGAGACTGGTGCCGGAAGCGCTTCTGGATGCGGTATTCCAAGCAGAGATTGCTGAAGAAATAGCTGATTTCTTCGCCGGAATAAGGGCTCCGTTGCAAGCGTGGGCACGATATGGGAAGCCTTCAAAGTCACTATGCGCGGCACATGCATGGCCAAAAGTTTTGGGGTCTTGCGTGACATACGGAGAACCTTGAGGCGCCTTGAATCAGAGCTGAAACAACTCGAACTAGACATGTGGGATAAGAAATCAGGTATCCACGGGGCATTACTCCGAGAAAAACTAACAGACTATACCACCACTGCAGACCGGGAAGCAAAATTCAAAGGCAAATACTTCATCGCCCGCAGATACGGGGAGGGGGAGAGGCCTGGCAGGGCGTTGGCGACTGAAGTTCGACAACCCCGCTTTTCCAATTATATATTGGACGTGGTGGACGGTAATGGGGTGCGACATAGAGACAGCTTGGACATACTGCATACCTTTTCTGACTTCTATGCAGATCTGTATAGATCGCGTCATGAAGACCCCCCGGACTTTTCGCACTATCTTGAAGATATAGCGTTAGGGTGGCTGGGCGATCACCAGCGTGAATTCTTGGCAGCGCCTTTCGAGGATGATGAGATGCGGGAAGCCATCATGCAAATGAAATCGGGCAAAGCTCCTGGGCCCGATGGCTTCCCCGTAGATTTTTACAAAATGTACCTTGACCAACTGCTCCCAGTATTGAAAGAGGTCTTCATGGAGGCCCAGGAGGCTCAGTCTTTGCCTGAATCAATGAGGGAGGCGCTCATTATGTCTTTGCTAAAGCCCGGTAAGCTCTGCGGACCAATGCGAGTCCTATCGTCCCCTTTCTCTAATTAATACGGACGCAAAAATACTCGCCAAACTATTGGCCAATCATCTCAAACTCCTCATGGAGAACCTGGTCCTTCCGGATCAGGCCGGATTCATCCCCGGTAGAGCAACGTCCCATAATCTTAGAACGCTTTTCTCTATACTACAAAATGTGGACCCAGGGCTGGCACTAGTGGCGGTCTTCCTTGACGCCACAAAGGCCTTTGACTCGTTAGAATGGGAGTATCTGTTTACCATACTCCAGATTATGGGACTACCCAAGGGCTTTTTGGCCTGGATCCGACTTCTATACGCGTTACCGACAGCGAAAGTTTTGATCAATGGCCATGTATCTCCCTCAATTACCCTCTCGCGCGGCACAAGACAGGGATGCCCACTTTCTCCTCTGCTCTTTGCTCTTGCCATGGAGCCACTGGCAGCCAAGATCCGGCAACATCACCAGGAGAAAGGACTATGATGTTTTTTGCGCCGAATCCTCATATCTCTCTATGCAGACGATGTCACACTATATATCAAAGACCCGCACCACAACCTTAATTCAATTCTCCGGGAATTTGTTAAATTTGGCGGCCACTCTGGAATACATATTAACTGGGCTAAATCCCAAATCTTCCCACTGACGACTGCGGTTGTACCCTTCGAGGCAGACTTTCCCATTACGTGGTGCTCGGAGGAGGTGAAATACCTGGGGATAACTGTCACGGCAGACCGCGAGGAACTCATGAGGGCAAACTATGGCCGTGCATTAGAGCATATAACAGGCTGCATCACTCGATGGAATGCTCTCCCACTCACCATGGCGGGCCGCATCTCCCTTATTAAAATGGTGGTGTTTACGAAATTTTTGTACTTATTTCTAAACATCCCATACGATCCAGGACACCATTTTTTTTCTGCTATCCGAACGGAGCTGATCCGACTGGTCTGGGGGGCAAACAGCCACGAATAAAATGGGACACACTCATGCGCCCATATTCACAGGGGGGTTTCGACGTCCCGGATATGGAACTGTATTACATATGCGCCCAGGCACACTATGCCCATTTCTGGTTCCACCCACCTCGGTATACACCTCATGTTGCTACCGAACACTGGCTCGCCGACCCTATCCCATTGGAGGGAGTCCTGCTATCACAGATCAAACCTGAAGAACCCCGTCCCACCTCTGTGGAATGCACGCTCCTAGCTTGGCGCCGTATTGCTGCCCGCTTGCAGACGCCATGCCTATACTCACCTCTGCTCCCACTTACATACCACCCAAAGATGCCGTTACTGCAGGAAGGGATTTTCAAAAAGGTTGTTAAGGCGCGGCGACTCCACTCCTGGGGAGATCTATATTTAAATGGTAGGTTCCGTACTCTCCAACAACTCTACCCAAATCCCCCTCCTTCTACTATGGAAATGTTCTTATATGCTCGCCTACGTCATGGGCTCAGGGACTGCAACTCAACGTATCCTGTGGAGCCCGTAGTGGTAGCCCCGCTGCACAACATACTCCGCGCCCCCACCGCAACTCATTTAGTGTCCACACTATACCACAGCTTATACACTGACACTGAATACCCTCAATGTGCTGCCCGGGACAAGTGGTCGACTGAATTGTCACTCCCCATTTCTGACACACAGTGGGTTTTTTGCTGCAAACAAACTGAAAACATCTCTGCTAGTAGCCGATTACGAATCACACATTATAAATTTCTCCATCGCAGCTATTACACTCTGGCGAAATTATATAGATTTGGGTTGCGTAGATACCAGTAGATGTGATAGATGTAGGGCGGAAAACGCTGACTTCCTCCACCTTGCTTGGGACTGCCCAGGGATATATACCTACTGGCAACAGGTTTTTACAGCACTAGATTGCATGACCACTTTGTCAATTGCGCGATCCCCCCTGGTGGCTTTACTTGGGTACACTGAGCAACTGCCGGTGACACACCGTAAATTTGTATCCTTTTGCCTCGTACTGGCTAAACGGCGGGTGGCTTGTAGATGGGGCCGCGGAAGGGCACCTAAATTTAAGGAATGGATTGGAGATATGGCACTATGGCAGGAACAAACATGTCTGTATGCTGAACTTCTCCCAACCTCCTCACGTCCCCGGGACATATGGGGCCCATTACAGACATACCTAATGGAACACCCAACCGCCATTACTGGGGAACCCTGACACTTACCAGAAGTAATTGTACCACCTCGGCCCTCCTATTACATGCTCTGATTGATTATAGGTGCTGGTACCCTTTGCACGAGACACCCCTATCAGATAGCTAGACAACAAGCCCTGACATTTCTTGAATGTGCTACTACTGTAATGACAATGCGGTGATGTACCACAAAGTAACGAAGTCCCACGATGCATGTATGGGTTTTTTAAGTAACACTGGTATATATGTTGTATAATATGCCATGACTTGATGTATAACTTGATGACCATCTTTTGTGTATGCTGTACACGGTTATCATGTACCATCCCTAACATTTAAATAAAATAAAAAAAATTAAAAAAAATTAAAAAAAATAAAAAAATAAAAAGTTCATCTGTGACACGTTCATGGAAAATATCCAGCGCATCCCGGGGCATGATAGGCACAAACGAAGATGGTGCCTTGATTGGACTATTTCCGGGGGCCGAAATAATAACATCCTCTGCGTCCGCCACTTCCTGTGTATTGGGCATAGGTTCACTGTTGTCTGTGGATTCATTTTGCATATATATATATTCACTGAAAAACCATAGGTTTCAGGGACGTTATAGTTAGAAATTAGCATTTAAAAAACCCATGTAAATTCACTGAAAAAACCATAGGTTTCAGGGACGTTATAGTTAGTTGGACATTTCACTCATACAAAACCAGAGAAATTTGGCCGTTATAGTTAGTTGAGCTAACTATAACTCGCGCCCGCAATGCACTGCTGATGACGTCACATATTACATCATTCATGACATGGTCATTGACATCACTGATGACATCTCAAATGACATCACTGATGACATCATCCAGTGACTCTGTGTTTCTGTAAAGTTTAAATATGTTTTATATATATATGCCAAGGTGTATTGAAGTATGAGTGTGTGTATGAATGTCTGAATAGATGATTTAGTATGTGCATGACTGACTGTATAAGTGAGTGATTAAACGTGTCTTACTGAATGCATGGGTTAGTGAGTAAACTGTGTAAATGTCTGTATAGTCTGTCAGTTGGTGTAAGCGGCTGCATGGGTTGGTGAGTAGCTACATGAGTGTCTATATGGGTTATTGATTGGTTGTCTGAGTATCTGTATGGGTGCCTGAGTGTCTGTGTGGGTGGGGGTGTGTGACTCTGTGCATAGATGTGTGAGTGGGTGATTCAATGGGTGTATGGGTTCAAGACTGCATGTGTGAAGGGCTGTGTGGGTGGGTGAGTGTGTGTATGGGTGTGTTGGTGAGTGAATGGATGTCTCAGTGGTACATGTGTGAGTAACTACATATGTGAAAGGCAGTATATGTGAGTGTTGGAGTATATAAATGATTATCTGAGAGTGAGTGATTGTGAGAGTGGCTGTATGGATGAGTGTGTGCTTGTATCAGTGATTGTATAAGAGAGTAAGTATGTGTTAGTGTCTGTATGAATAAGTGAGGTGTTGTGTGTATAACTGTATAGGTGAGTAAATGGGAGTGTGATTGATTCTTTGCATGACTGACTAGGTGTGTGAGTAACTCTATGGATGAGTGGCGGTGTGTGAGTATCTACATAGGTGTATGAGTGCATATCATAGTTCTGTATTGATGAGTGACTGCATGTATGAGTGACTGTATGGGTGAATGAGTGGACGTGTGTGTAGACCTAGGAATAAGTGAGTGGGTATGTAGTAACTGGTATTGGTGTGTTTATGGTTTCGAAAATGGTAGTCTGTATTTTAGAGTGGGTGTATCAAAGGTTATATTAGGGTGTGAGGAGGTGCATCAGACTAGCACGTGGATGATGTCATCAGGGATGTCATCAGTGATGTCATTTGAGATGTCATCAGTGATGTCATCAGTGATGTCACTGACCATGTCATGACTGATGTAATATGTGACGTCATCAGCAGTGCATTGTGGGGGCGCGAGTTATAGTTAGCTCAACTAACAATAACAGCCAAATTTCTCTGGCTTTGTACGAGTGAAATGTCCAACTAACTATAACGTCCCTGAAACCTATGGTTTTTTCAGTGAATTTCTATGGTTTTTTTAAATGCTAATTTCTAACTATAACGTCCCTGAAACCTATGGTTTTTTCAGTGAATTTCTAAGGTTTTTAAAATGCTAATTTCTAACTATAACGTCCCTGAAACCTATGGTTTTTTCAGTGAATTTCAAAGGTTTTTTAAATGCTAATTTCTAACTATAACGTCCCTGAAACCTATGGTTTTGTCAGTGAATTTCAAAGGTTTTTTAAATGCTAATTTCTAACTGTAACATAGCAGTCGCATTTGCAGAGTGGTGGAGAAAGGTGAGTGTGGCCTCCGAACACTTCTTAGCAATCCCACTGTGTGGGATTTACTGGAGGTAACAGGAGGGGTAGTTTGCCCCCAACATCAACCTTGGGGGCCAACTACCCCTCCTATTACCTCCAGTAAGTCCCACACAGCAGGATTGCTAACTTCTCATACTAGGCCCCGCCCCCTTTCTCCACAACTCTGCAAACGCACCCCCTGGAGCGTTGTAAGTTGGGGAATTAATTCCCCTTGAATACTGAGGGTCCGTGGGGGCCAACTTGCCCACCAGGTACCTCCAGTTTGCGCCACAGAGCTGGATTGCAGAGAGGTGGTCAGAGGCCATGCCCCCTTTTTACACCACTCTGCAAATGCGCCTCTTGGCATTACCTGGGCTAACTATAACTCATGCCCCCGCAATGCACTGCTTATGACCTCACATATTACATCACACATGACATGATCAGTGACATCACTGATGACATCTCAAATGACATCACTGATGACACCATTCAGTGAGTGTAAGTATTTTGTAAGAGTTTATGAGTACTAAACATGTATACTACAGTACTACAAAACTTAAAGTAGTATACTAGGTGTACTACTAATGAGTGATACTACTTTTAATATATATCATGTGAGTGGTTTTGTGACTGTATGTATCCTTGTGTGTATAAGTGTGTGAGTGGCTGTATGGGTGTATAAGTGGTTGTGTAAGCAGCTGTGTGGGTGAGTGAGATGCTGTGTGAGTGGCTGTATTGGTGAGTGAGTGGGTGTGTCAGTGGATGTATGGGTTGGTGAGTGACGGTGTTATTTGCTCTATCAGTGGGTAAGTGGGTGTGTAGTGACTGTATGCATGAGTGAGTGGGTGTCTGAATGGCTGTATGAGTAAGTGACTGGGTGTGTAAGTGGCTGTATGGGGGAGTGAGTGGCTGTTTGAGTTGGTGTTTCGTTATGTGACTTTGTCTGTGAGTGACTGTATTGGACAGTGAGTGTCTGTGTGAATGCCTGTATGGGTGAGTACAGGAATGTGTGAGTGCTTGTATGGATGTATGAATGGGTATGTAAGTGATTGTGTGAGTGAGAGCATGAGAGCTTCTATGGGTGAGTGAGTGGCTGTGTTGAGATGCTGATTGGGTGAGTGAGTGGGTGTGTGACTTTGTAGGTAAATAGGTGGGTGTGTGAGGACCTGTATGGGTGAGTGTGTGGTTATGTGGCTGGCTGTATGGGTGAGTAACTGGTTGTATGAGTGGCTGCATGGGTGAGTGAATGGTTGTGTGAGTGGGTGTGCGAGTGAGTGAGTGGGTGTGTGAGTGGCTCTATGGAAGACTGAGTGGGTGTGTGAGTACTGGTATAGGTCTGTGAATGGGTATGTCAGTGGTTGTACGTGTGTGTGAGTGGGCCTACAAGAGGTTGCATGGGGGTGTGAGTAGGTGTGTGAGTGGTTCTGTGATGATGTCATCAGTAATGTCATTTGAGATGTCATCAGTGATGTCACCAGTGATGTCGCTGAGCATGTCATGAGTCATGTAATATGTGAGGTCATAAGCAGTGCATTGAGGGGGGTAAGTTATAGTTAGCTCAGGTAGCTATAACTGACAAATTTATCGGTCGGCCCAACTCCTCAGTATCTCCTGCTATGGTCTTCTCTGCAACAGCAAATCCTGTTCAGCAGGACCTATCACTGAAGGTATCCGGCCTTGTGGAGCCCTCGTCGGCTACAGTATGCAGGTTCAACTTCCAAAAAAGTGAAAAAGTCCAAAGGTAGAAATTTTCATTGCTACTTCATCCAGCGGTTCTCTGATGACAACAACTCCTCCTTGGACACCGCCGGCTGCCGTGCCCCGCTGAACTTTAACTTCTCAGTTACTTTTTAAAAAAAATTCTTCAAAGCCCGAAGGTAGGCTGAGACTGGGACCAATCCACTTTGTTTAACTGAACCACACTTTTTTGTGGTCGGCCTTAACTTTTGACTTTGCCTCAGTCTTGCGGGACTAGATACTGCGGCTGGCTCTTTGATCTTTTAGCTGCAATTTTACTCTTAAAACTTTAAGAATTCATAAATACGGTTCTAGTGATTGGATTTCATTCATTTTGGTGTCATTTATTTATTAATTGTTATTCCAGTTTTTCTAAATTGGTGTGGGATTTTTATTGTGTCGTTTTTTTCACTTTATTACTGTTTGTATGCTGAATAAATATTTAACACAGTGCCTCTAACTTAAGCCTGACTGATTTTATGCCAAGCTACCAGAGGGTCAAGCACAGTTTCATTTATAGTGACTTTTGCGGTTCACTCTGACAAGGAGGAGAGCCTGGCCTCAGGCCTTGAGCCGCAGCACCCTGAGGAAGAGGGGGACACCTTGTTCGCAGGAATGTATCCCCCTGCTAGGGCAGGGAGCAGTGTGCCCTCCCACAACCAGTCCCCTGAGGAACTGGGGGACAGGAAGGCTGAAAGTGAGTTCAGGCTGTAGCTGGCGAAACTCAGGATGGAGGAGGCAGCTGCAAAGAGAAAGGCAGCCTATGAGGATGTTGCTGCAAAGAGGGCCTTGGAAGAAATGAGGGCAGAAGTAGAGATTGTGTCAAAAAGGATAGGAGGTACCCTAATACTCGGAAAAGGGATGGGTATAGAAGCACAAAACAACACAGAGTTTCCCTTCTCCTATTCTAATTAAGGATTTCAGATCCACCTAGGACCCAGAGAACTCAACAGACACAATTAAACACTCCGTGATCTGATTCAGACAAAACAAAGATTTTCCAGGTCGCTAAATGACAAAATATCTGTATATTCAAATAAGAAAATTAATAATGTTAAATGACAAATTCTAAAAGGGAATGTTATATCGACGCGGTGTTTCGGTGTACAGGTGTTTCGTCACCTTCTTCAGGACAATAGTTCATTGATTAAAAACAATCTAAACAGACAATGTAAAAAAACTTATGTTAAAAAACCGAGTTAAAATACAATTTTTTTCAAAAGCATTCCCTTTTTTACAAGTATATTATTTTAGCGTCATGGAAAGCGGTTTCTATTAGGACAAATTATCTTGATTCACGGAAATTCAAAGTGTCTGGTAATCAATTCTAGTTGGATAAGCTTTAGCTATATCACTTCATAATATCGCCATGTCATATGCAGTGAGCTATACTAATTGGCTGGTCATCATTATCAATTTGAATTGTGGGAAAGCTTCACCTTATTTCCCCTGCTCACCCATCACCATGTGGAGAACTAATCTCATGGGCTAAAACATATTGGTTATAGTTACCTTAAAACACAATGCTGTTATTTCTTATTTGAGGTATATATTTTCTCAAAGATTGCCAGACCCACCAATCTTCTTATTTAGATTTTAAAGGCAATGTAGTCTGTTCTGAGGGGAATTAAAAAATATTATTGAAATATTTGCCCCCAATTCTCCATATCATTCTATACGGAGTGAGTGTCACTATGTTTCCTATAGTTAAGACCAACCTCAGTAATCTTTATTTCTTAATCAAATGGCACAGTTTTTCCTATTTTCAGTCTTGGTGAGCAGTAGACTTGCTGCAGATCAATCTACAGAATATAAAAATGTTATTATCATTGGAATCTATATTCACCGTATGGACTTTATGCTACAGTGGGTATGAATTTTGTTTATCAGTTTAATTTGAAAAAAATGGGGGGCAAGGACCCACCTGAAGTTTCTCTTATGACCCACTCTACGGACGTTGCATTATAAATTCAAAATTGCGGGTGCACTGCAACAAAGAATTGCAATTTCAGTAAGGCATTTTTTATTAATCAAGATATAACTGATAAAGCTATACCTGAATCCTCACCTTAGTTAAAATTAGTAGAACGTCATGGTCAATTTCTGAGTTTTGACCAGTTTTAATTGGATATTTTGTCGATCTGTAACAAATTATAAATTTAGTAATATGCGTATAAGGCCGCTCAAGCATTAGATACTCATATTCAAAAACCTGAATCTAGATTTAAAATATTCACACAGTTCTAATTATAGGAATATACCTTTATGTGGGGATTTTTCCATTCTCCCGTCTTTGTCGTGGTGTTTGTTACCGCCAAGCCAGTGCGTTAATCTGTTTAAAATAACGGCACTGGATCCTGACAATTATACGTCTGTCTTGTATATTTCTAATAAGCAACTAACTCATCGACATATCAAATCGAAGGTGTATTCAAAATATAAAAAGTTCTTTTTAAGTAATTAATTTTAGAGTGAAGACTTTAAAATTATTTTAGAGCTAAACCCGTTCCAGGGGTTAGTCTTATGTCTCCTCCATTCACCCTTTAAGAAATTTTGTAAGAATTTTTTTTTTAGAATTTGGTTAGACAATCGTGAGGTTCCCCAGCTATTAGGTTTTTGAATAAAGGCTTACCTCAAGAACTGCAGAAAGTAGCGACCGTCCGTATTGCTTACCCATCGTCAATGCGTGACAGGGCAGCTAGTATGGAGGGCTTTTTAAATACGCATGTTCGCGTCGCTTTGAATTATCGTCACAATCTAATTAGATGCACCTGGGCTTTTACCTTTGCTATTTGTAAAACTACTGCTTCAATGCGTGTACGTTCGGCGGCCATCTTATAATAGAGGATATCCAATGTTATATCAATGTTTATTCTCGGTACTCCATCTCAGTTTGTTACAATTCTTCTTCGATCTAAATTATTTCCTTTATTTAATCATTTTATACCGTCTTATCAACGGAACCAGATGTTCAATAGTTTTCGGTTGAGTTTTCTAACGTTAATGAATGCGGCGGCCATATTGCCTAGTTCGGAGCCTGTTGTGTTTCAAAACTTCCTTATTGATAAACGAAAGTTTTTGGGGAATTTACCTAATGCTATACTGCTATATGTACACATATTAAATGTGTTCAAGAGAACTTATTGGGAACAATATTTCATGTGTATTGGACACGATTTCAAGATCTTATCAGTAGTTGCCAATATCGAATGGTTCAATCAAACCGCTTATGTTTGACGAACCAAGAAGACTATCGTAACCTGATTATAATAGTAGGCTAATGTCTATGTTTACATAACTTACATAGCAATATCCACATTTATGGTGCCTTAACTGTCTTGATGTCGCATTACACCATTTGATCATCATGGTTATTAGTCTACCCTTATGTATAGAATGGGATCTTAAACGTACGACACAAAATTAAATTAATTTCTCCCATTCCTCTTTACTATTGAGTCCACATTTGTACGTATTGAATTTAGACATATAAAATTGTTCCCTATTTTTTCTCTTCGCTGTCCCATCTCCTCCTCTTATACTCACTTGTATTGCCTCAATGATACACCACTTCAAGTCTTCTATTTTATGATCTTTTTCAAGCCAGTGATCCACTAAGGGTGCATTCTTTCGTTTAGTACGAATCGCAGATTTATGTTCATTGAGTCTTAACCGGATTTCTCTAGATGCTTCCCCAATATAGCCTTTATCACAGGGGCATTGCACCAGGTAAATAACATTTTTGGTGCGACAGTTGACTAAACTTTTCTGAAAATGAGTAATCTTATTGCATATTACTGTAGTCCCTTTGATAATATTGTCGCAATTGTTGCAACTACCACAGGGAACATTACCTGTAGGGGTTGAACCATCAATTGTTCGTAGAGGTTTCCTATTTGTGGAATTGGGGTATGTATGTACTAAACAGTTTCTTATAGTCTTATTCCTTCTGAAGGAAAAGAGCGGTTTTGGCAAGTCTTTTGCGTTGGCATTATTCAATAAATGCCAATTTCTATTAATAAGGTTTTTGATCTTGTTGCTAATGCTCATAAAGTTAGTGACACATACTATCTGTTGGGATTTTTCGTTACTCCTCAAACTTGGTTCAAACAAACTATCCCTATTGTAATACTTGGCGCGTTTGTAAGCTCTTTTAACTAGTTGTTTAGGGTATCCTCTATTCGTCAATTTCATAGTTAAAGTTTTGGCATGGAATTCAAAATCTTTTATATTTGTACAATTGCGTCTAATTCTTAGAAATTGACCAAAGGGGATATTATTCCTCTGGCTTAAAGGATGATGGCCCCTGACCATACGAATTACAAAAGAAAATACATCACTTGAGGATGCAAAAAGAAAATTAGAAGAGATACAGGGAGACTTGAAAGGATATAAAGAATACATGGTCAATAAAAAAAGTAATAAGTTTAGGAAAGATGTAAGTAAGTATAAAATTGAGGCTGTGTATCCTTATTTACAAAAGGATGATTATGAAAATCAGAGAGACAAATATCCTATGAGGAACAATTGGCAGTCAAATAAAAGAAATACGTTTAGAAAGGGAGTAACATTTTCAGACACTTCATACACTAGTTCAGACTCTGAAAATGATACAGCCCAAGTAAGACAGGGAGGTAAAGAAAGAGAAGGGACATCAGGTGCCAGCAGAGAGAGTTTCTCTTTTTAGAGCGGCGCCAGACGAACCACAACCAGAACACTCGAGGCAGGGGACGAGGACGAGGCTTCTATCCCCCAAATCAGGGACAGAGACGTACCTACATGAAAACAAGAAGCCAGAAAAACTGGGAGTAGATGAAAAAGCACCTATCATCAATTTGTCAACCCAAATCCTCTCCAATGAAGAAACTAATATTTTAGAGAAAGGTTTAGGATTTGCGATTGTAACTCATATAGACAAATTTAATCTAGAAAAGGACTTGAGGAGTTTTTTCCGAAAAATCCGACTTAATATATTTTTTGAGGGCAAGGATAGAATTGTAACTGAGAATAAATCAGGCCTGAAACCTAAGTCAAACCTTCCTCTTTTAGTTGTCTTCCTGCTACATTTTTTCCTTTACCTCTGCACGCGCCAGGACACTCTGCCGAGTAGCTGAGCGCGATACAAATATATATAACATAACATAACATAACATAACAAACTGGACTCCATCAGGGCATATGGTAGGTAAGGATATAGAAACCTTCGAGAGGGTGATAGAAAGAGGAATAGAGAATATCCTAGACAAAAACATATGGACCAAATATAACCTGACAAAGACACAACAGGATGCCCTACGCAGCTTAGAACAAGATAAAGATATAACCATCAAACCTGGTGACAAAGGTGGCAGCATTGTCATCATGGACACATCAGACTACGATAATAGGATAGAGATCCTTGTGAAAAATGAGCTCCACTACAGAAAATCGAAAAGGAGAGAGTGGATTGAATTAGGAAAACAAGTATGGAATCTTCTTAAATTAGCGAGAGTGGATGGAATTATTTGCCAGGATGAGTACAATTATCTTTACAATGAAAACCCTACGATACCAGAGATTTATGGTTTACCGAAGGTGCACAAAAGTATGCAAGACCCCCCAATGCGACCCATAGTGTCCTGCATAGATTCCTTAACGGAGCCATTAAGTAAATACGTTGATAAATTATTGCAACCACTGGTAATTAGACAAAAAGCATACATTAAGGATACAACAGACATGATCCACAAAGTGGAAAGTATACCCTTTGATGCAGAGACACAATGGCTGGTAACGCTGGATATAGAGGCCCTCTATACGAACATCCCTCAGGACGTTACAATTCGTATGGTCAGGGGCCTCTTGAACAATGAAGAGGGAGATCTGTCACTTCACTCAACTTTTATAGTTGATTGTATAGAGATTATATTGAAAAATAACATATTTCTATTCAAAGAGGATTTTTATAGACAGACCAAAGGGACCAGTATGGGAGCCACATGTGCTCCCAGCCTGGCATGTTTATATGTTTCCTCTTTTGAGGAAAAACATATATTCAATGAACTCGCCCCTTTTTTTGAAAATATAAGCCATTGGTCCCGATTTATAGATGACGTTTTCTTTATTTGGCAGGGTACAAAGGAGGATTTAGACTCTTTTATACAGTGGCTAAATTTAGGAGACAATAATCTGAGGTTTACCTCGGCATACAGTAACCAAACATGTGCATTCCTTGATATCACCATAAAGGATACCAATGGAACTCTATCAGTGGAACTGTACACCAAACCCACAGACCGCAACACCATGTTGCATTTTGAAAGCCATCATCCTTTAAGCCAGAGGAATAATATCCCCTTTGGTCAATTTCTAAGAATTAGACGCAATTGTACAAATATAAAAGATTTTGAATTCCATGCCAAAACTTTAACTATGAAATTGACGAATAGAGGATACCCTAAACAACTAGTTAAAAGAGCTTACAAACGCGCCAAGTATTACAATAGGGATAGTTTGTTTGAACCAAGTTTGAGGAGTAACGAAAAATCCCAACAGATAGTATGTGTCACTAACTTTATGAGCATTAGCAACAAGATCAAAAACCTTATTAATAGAAATTGGCATTTATTGAATAATGCCAACGCAAAAGACTTGCCAAAACCGCTCTTTTCCTTCAGAAGGAATAAGACTATAAGAAACTGTTTAGTACATACATACCCCAATTCCACAAATAGGAAACCCCTACAAACAATTGATGGTTCAACCCCTACAGGTAATGTTCCCTGTGGTAGTTGCAACAATTGCGACAATATTATCAAAGGGACTACAGTAATATGCAATAAGATTACTCATTTTCAGAAAAGTTTAGTCAACTGTCGCACCAAAAATGTTATTTACCTGGTGCAATGCCCCTGTGATAAAGGCTATATTGGGGAAACATCTAGAGAAATCCGGTTAAGACTCAATGAACATAAATCTGCGATTCGTACTAAACGAAAGAATGCACCCTTAGTGGATCACTGGCTTGAAAAAGATCATAAAATAGAAGACTTGAAGTGGTGTATCATTGAGGCAATACAAGTGAGTATAAGAGGAGGAGATGTGACAGCGAAGAGAAAAAATAGGGAACAATTTTATATGTCTAAATTCAATACGTACAAATGTGGACTCAATAGTAAAGAGGAATGGGAGAAATTAATATAATTTCGTGTCGCACGTTTAAGATCGCATTCTGTACACAAGGGTAGACTGATAACCATGATGATCAAATGGTTAAATGAGACATCGAGACAGTTAAGGCACCATAAATGTGGATATTGCTATGTAAGTTATGTAAACATAGACATTAGCCTACTATTATAATCAGGTTACGATATTCTTTTTGGTTCGTCAAACATAAGCGGTTTGATTGAACCATTCGATATTGGCAACTACTGATAAGATCCTGAAATCGTGTCCAATACACATGAAAGATTGTTCCCAATAAGTTCTCTTGAACACATTTAATATTTGTACATATAGCAGTATAGCATTAGGTAAATTCCCCAAAAACTTTCGTTTATCGATAAGGAAGTTTTGAAACACAACAGGCTCCGAACTAGGCAATATGGCCGCCGCATTCATTAACGTTAGAAAACTCAACCGAAAACTATTTGAACATCTGGTTCCGTTGATAAGGCGGTATAAAATGATTAAATAAAGGAAATAATTTAGATCGAAGAAGAATTGTAACAAACTGAGATGTAGTACCGAGAATAAACATTGATATAACATTGGATATCCTCTATTATAAGATGGCCGCCGAGCGTACACGCATTGAAGCAGTAGTTTTACAAATAGCAAAGGTAAAAGCCCAGGTGCATCTAATTAGATTGTGACGATAATTCAAAGCGACGCGTACATGCGTATTTAAAAAGCCCTCCATACTAGCTGCCCTGTCACGCATTAACGACGGGTAAGCGATACGGACGGTCGCTACTTTCTGCAGTTCTTGAGGTAAGCCTTTATTCAAAAACCTAATAGCTGGGGAACCTCACGATTGTCTAACCAAATTCTAAAATAAATTTTCTCAAAAAATGTCTTAAAGGGTGAATGGAGGAGACATAAGAATAACCCCTGGAACGGGTTTAGGTCTAAAATAATTTTAAAGTGTTCACTCTAAAATTAATTACTTAAAAAGGACTTTTTATATTTTGAATACACCTTTGATTTGATATGTTGATGAGTTAGTTGCTTATTAGAAATATACAAGACAGACGTATAAGTGTCGGGATCCACTGATTGGTTCTGTTATTTTAAACAGATTAACGCACTAGCTTGGCGGTAACAAACACCACGACAAAGACGAGAGAATTGAAAAATCCCCACATAAAGGTATACTCCTATAATTAGAACTGTGTGAATATTTTAAATCTAGATTCAGGTTTTTGAATATGAGTATCTAATGCTTGAGCGGCCTTATACGCATATTACTAAATTTATAATTTGTTACAGATCGACAAAATATCCAATTAAATCTGGTCAAAACTCGGAAATTGACCATGACGTTCTGCTAATTTTAACTAAGGTGAGGATTCAGGTATAGCTTTATCAGTTATATCTTGATTAATAAAAATGCCTTACTGAAATTGCAATTCTTATGTTGCAGTGCACCCGCAATTTTGAATTTATAATGCAACGTCCGTAGAGTGGGTCATAAGAGAAACTTCAGGTGGGTCCTTGCCCCTCGGTTTTTTCAAATTAAACTGATAAACAAAATTCATACCCACTGTAGCATAAAGTCCATACGGTGAATATAGATTCCAATGATAACATTTTTATATTCTGTAGATTGATCTGCAGCAAGTCTACTGCTCAGCAAGACTGAAAATAAGAAAAACAGTGCCATTTGATTAAGAAATAAAGATTACTGAGGTTGGTCTTAACTATAGGAAACATAGTGACACTCACTCCGTATAGAATGAGGTGGAGAATTGGGGGCAAATATTTCAATATTATTTTTTAATTCCCCTCAGAACAGACTACATTGCCGTTAAAATCTAAATAAGAAGATTGGTGGGTCTGGCAATCTTTGAGAAAATATATACCTCAAATAAGGAATAACAGCATTGTGTTTTAAGGTAACTATAACCAATATGTTTTAGCCCATGAGATTAGTTCTCCACATGGTGATGGGTGAGCAGGGGATATAAGGTGAAGCTTTCCCACAATTCAAATTGATAATGATGACCAGCCAATTAGTATAGCTCACTGCATACGGCATGGCGATATTATGAAGTGATGTAGCTAAAGCTTATCCAACTGGAATTGATTACCAGACACTTTGAATTTCCGTGAATCAAGATAATTTGTCCTAATAGAAACCGCTTTCCATGACGCTAAAATAATATACTTATAAAAAAAGGGAATGCTTTTGAAAAAGTTGTATTTTAACTCGGTTTTTTAACATAAGTTTTTTTACATTGTCTGTTTAGATTGTTTTTAATCAATGAACTATTGTCCTGAAGAAGGTGATGAAACACCTGTACACCGAAACGCCGCGTCGATATAACATTCCCTTTTAGAATTTGTCATTTAACATTATTGATTTTCTTATTTGAATATACAGATATTTTGTAATTTAGCGACCTGGAAAATCTTGGTTTTGTCTGATTCAGATCACAAAGTGTTTAATTGTGTCTGTTAAGTTCTCTGGGTCCTAGGTGGATCTAAAATCCTTAATTAGAATAGGAGAAGAGAAACTCTGTGTTGTTTTGTGCAGAAGTGGAGATTGCCTTAACCAAGGAAAAAGCTGAAGCTGAGAGGGCCTTGGTTGAGAGAAAACTGATCTTTTCTCATGAAGTGAGTCTTATGGAGCTAGAGTTCAAGGCCAAGAAGATCTCAGAGTCCAGCAGCAATGGTGGCAGTGATACCCCAGTGGCCTATGGAGACAGGAGAGTCCACATCCCCTGAGGACCCTGTTACTAACTTTGTTGTGGAGGATGCTATTGACAAGTGGTTTGAGGCTTATGAGGTTGCCTTGGAGATGCACAGGGTCCCTGAGGAGGACTGGGGAGCCAGTCTCCGAAGGCACATTCCCAGTGAAGGGAGGAATGCATTACTGGCTCTAGGGATGGGGAACAGGATGAGGTATCCCCTCTTAAAGGACCCCCTTGTCTGGAAGTATGGTCTCACCACTGAGAAATATAGGCAGACGTTTAGGGACAGATAGATGCTGCCCCATGAGTCCTGGGTGGATTTTGTGTATCACTTTTGCAAGGCACTAGATGGTTGGGTGAAAGTCAGTGATGTGAGTGATAACGAGGGGTTGTACAATCTGATTGCCTGAGAGCACATAGTCAGTAAATGTTTTACAGAGCTGCACCAACAAATAATTGATAGTGAGCTCTCTGACCCCAGGGAGCTTGCCAAGGAGGCGGACCGCTGGCCCAACACCAGGGTCCTCAAGAAGGTACCTTGGAGTGATCCCAAGAAGGATGGTTCAGGTTCCCCCCTGGCGGAGTGAGGGGGAGGTTAAATATGACACAAAGAAGTCCCAGAATAGTGTGCAGGTAAGGGTTCCCATGAAGCCTTCTGAGACACAGGGAGGAGGTTCTGGTGGTCTGTGGCCCACGGCACCCTAGTTCCAACCCCAGTACTTTGAATGTTCTCAGTTAGGACACAAGCAAAGGGACTCTGTTTGTCCTAAGAAAGCGCCCACTGGTGGGAACTCCACAGGGGTGGCCAGTGTGGCCTTAGGGAGAAGTAGTCCCCAGGTGCAGGTGATAGAACCTGTCCTAGTGTCCCTTAGTTGGGAGATAGACTCAGAGGGTGAGCTTGTGGTCCATTAGGGAGGGGGTCGTCACTTCCATCAGATCACAGTAAATGGGATCTCTCTCGCAGCTCTGAGGGATACCGGTGCCAGCCAGACCATGGTGGGCTAAAGGTTAGTTTCTCTAGGTCAGTACACCGGACAGGTGTGTACGGTAACTCAGGCCCATGGGCAGAGCTTCTTCTGCTTATGGCTTTGATGTCCCTGAAATAGGGTGGGGAGGTGACCCAGAGGATTGTCATTATCATTTCTCAGATTCCTATTGACTGCATCCTGGCAAATTAGTTGCCACTGGTGTTGAAAGAGCTGGAAGGGGTGACCACCCAGGGTGCCCTGAAAACTGGTACCACTCCCGAACAGACAGTACAGAGGCCCAGATGGAGATTCGGGGTGGAAAGGCTCGCCCCTGACCCCTGTTTAGCCTCAGGGCATAGACCTTGGTCTGGGAAACCAGTCTCAGCCTTCCACCCCTGAAGTGGTGACATTGCGGTCAGCCTTAAATTTTGACTTTGCTCTGGTCTTGCATGACCAGATGCCCGCGGTTGGCGCTTTGATCTTTTTGTTGCTATTTTACACTTAAAACTTTAAAAATTCATAACTCAGTTTCTGATGATTGGATTTCATTAGTTTTAGCGTAATTGTATTTATTTATTTGTATTCTATTTTTCTAAATTGATGTGAGATTTTCTTGTGTTGTGTTTTCACTTTATTACTTTTTGTGTGCTGTACGAATACTTAACAAAGTGCATCTAAGCTGAACCTGACTGCTTTTGTGCAAGGCTATTAGAGGGTTAAGCACACGTCAATTTAGTGACTTTTGTGGTTCACCCTGACAAGGATTGTGGCTGTTGCTTGAGAAGTGTTTACACTCCCCTCTCCACCAATAACCCAATTTCTTACACCCTCCATTCCATCCCCTTTTTTACCTTTGAGCTTGCACTCCAGAGTGAGGACCAATGAGAGCAAAGGCTTTGCACATATTCTGGTAGTGGCTGGGAAACCACGCTTAATTTTGTCCCTCACTCTTTGAAGGGAGACAAGGGAACATGTGCTTTGAAGGCATGCCAGTCATAGGTTGTGCAGGCTCAAGTTCCCTTTCTTTGTCACCTTTTGTTTGTCCCTCTCCCACTTTTTGCCCCTTCCCTAAGCCATTAGCAGTAAATAGGAGGCTGCCAAGGAGCTACATCAAGATAATGGGTGGAAATTCCCACCCTCCTTTCCAACCGTAGTTCTTAAGCATCCCCATATTTGCGAGGTTGAGTTGGGAACTTCAATAGGTAGATAGGGTACTGAAAGCCCTGTAAATGTTATGTTCGTGGCACACAAGGGGTCACATGGGCATCACCAGGGATGGCAATCTCAGTGCTTAATTTGAGCCGGTGGTTTCCGATGCTCAGCACTGGCACCTTATTCTCAACACCAGCTCTTATAGCAGCTGCCACATGGTGGCGCTGTTTGTCTAATATTGTGAGGGGCACAACAACAGTTATTTAATAATTACATTAAAATCAGTAATACCTGTCACCCAAATCTATTAGAATAGCTTTATTGGCATGTATTAGTCATTTTTAATGTATCGCTAAAGTCTGAATTGTTACACTTGTGTGATGAGTGTGATGGTTAATTTTGATGGTACTGTCATTGGCAGCGCTAGCGTAGGCAATGGATGGTGCTGGCTGCAGTGGCCTCCTAACAAAAGCCCTGGCACTTATCTTTTCACAAATGCAAGCCAGGTGTAGCAGCTACCACACCAAGCAATGCCAACATGATGGACATGGCTTGTTGCATCTCTGTTCTCTAATCTGCTTGCCTCGTTGACATCTGATGAGCCCCAAATGGTCTGTTAGAAGTAAAAGTAGTGACATTTGGTGGACAAATGAGTGCTAGTTTGCCATTACAAACAAATACACATTACAGTTGGCTCAGAGTCTTGTCTCATATCTTTGTCCGCCATTCAGAGCTTCCACCTTGAATGGCGAAAAAAAACATCTGGAGCTTAACAGGGCAGTTGTTGACATTCCTTTTGTTAATAAATAGAAATTAGAATTGAGAAATTGACAGCAAGAGTAATCTACCTCCTGCGTCTTTGTTTATCAGATGCTTCATGCTATATTATATCGGGGATTCTCCTATAGAGTAATGAGATGTGGTTGACCGTATTCTGCAAGTCTCCCCTCCATGTCTTGTTCATTTATTTATAAAGCACAACGTTCACCCGAGGCTATCTTGGCGCTAGGAGCTCTGAATACAGAAGGATGCAATAGATTTAATAAACAAAAGAGAAGGGTTGTCCTATTCCTCTGAAGTGGATTAAAGTGAGAATTTAACAAAAAAAGAAAAGTTTTCGTGATTTAATTGCCCTCACGCTGATCGGACCCCAGAACTGGTAGCCAAATAGTTTGCCCTCGAGTGGTTTATATGAATAGATGCCGCCGGACTGTAAAATGCATTGTTGATGCTTTGGATGGAATTTATATTATACAAGTAAATTGTTTATCATTAATATTTCCCAAGCACGTAAGTCCTTACTTGTCACAGTTCACTTATTAAAATAGAAGATAATTTAAAAAGGCATCATATCACATAATTAGCCTCGATGTTTCATTTCGGAGGTAATGGGATTCTGAATTAAAATATGACAGAGCTATGAAAAGGACACAACACACGTAATGAGGCAAACCACGAAAACGATTCCTCACTTCCTCCCAGCGCCGAACTTCAGGTTTTAGGACAGTTATGTGGCATTTTTAAGCTGCCAAGTCTAGAAGGGGCATGCTAAGAAACAATCACGTGCATTGCACTACCACCATTTTCATAAAGCAAAGTCATGTCTTGTGTGCACACTCGCCCACGTTGAATATCACAACATTGGCCACAAAAATATCCATATACTAAAATATCGATGGAAAAATATGGGTATTAAAATGGACGTTACATAGCTATATTGTAAGGTCATAACATTTACTACTATTTAAAAAAAGTATAAAGACGTTGTAAAGATTTATAATGAAATAATAATGTATTTAAAAACAAAATATAACCGTAATTACAATTGAACCATTCAAAATAAACAGTATTTACCCCAACCCCCAAAATACCCTACATCCTGAAAAACATTTTAAATGATAAGACCCATAAAATATATAACATAACAAAAATATCAAAAGAATGATTAAAGTACAAAATATTTTAAAAAATATTAAAATGACAACCATCAAAATTACTATAGAAAAACACATATTTCAATAAGCAATATTATAAGCGTTCATATTATTGCTAAAAAAAAGCATAAAACAATATATCTGTCTTCAATATTATTTCCCTTGTTATTTTGACCACATTATTTTGGGTAAACGATATTTTGGATTCGTTATTCAGATACCATACCCTCGTACATTCACCATTGCTTATCTATTTGCTACCTAACAATAGAACTTCATAACTAAAAAATTATGCATCATGTTGGATGAATTGCATACAAAACTCAACACTGTGCTGAAAAGTTATACGAAGTGCGAGGGAAGAGGTCCTATGTGTTAAATAGGGTGTCTGCTTGAGACTTTCTGTGTAAAAAACGTACCTGCTGCCATTAATGTGCTGTCACATGCAATGAAGAAACAGTACAATGTTTCATTTAGTTTCAAAGGTGTTTACTGAAATACCTAAATTTAGGATTAACGGGCCCCATTCCCAAACTGAATTTTGTAGGACGTTTTGTAATAATACAAAATGAACTGCAAAATGCTATTCACAAACCTGGGTGCACAGTTTATGGCTCAGCCTCTCCTATAACTATATGTGAGGAGATCTCCGCCCAGACTGCAGAGTCTCCGCACACGTAGGTATATGTTTTAGTAGTAAATGTGGGTGGGACAAAGAGCATTGGCTAGAAAATTGGAACTACTTAAGAAACAAGGGGAATGGTTAAGGGAGGATCAAAGAGAAGTTTACGGGTGGTTGGTGTGGAATCAGAGAGGGGTGTAGGTAGGGACATCAACCCACCCACAAAAGAGCGAGCCAATAGCTATTTACAAACTGCACTTCCATAGGCTATTACAGCCAAAAAAGGAAGGGACCCAAAACAGTAGTAAAGTAATTCAGCTCAGAGATGGAGTACGTCTAGCACCACATATGGCCAACCACTGGTATTGCAGCCCTCTTATATAGAAAAAAACGGAGTTAGGGATGTCGGGTCTCCCCGCCCGCAGCCTCACTAGCTGCCCCACCTGCAGCATCCAGTACACGCCCCGCTGGCTGAGACACGTCGGCCAGTGAAGGTGGTGCATGAGACCTACAAAAGGGGGAGGTTTCCGACGGAAACGCGCTTCGCGTTCCGTCATGGACCCCCTGCTAGGCCTCCCTCTGTTTCCCTGGAAATCTAGCCCGCACTTACCTGAAATTCCGTGTCTGCGTCGGAGAGCTGAAATGTCCTAGGCATTCCTCTCCCGACATCTTCCACAGCCTTGTCTTCCGGGTCATTGCTTCGCTTCCGGGGCTTGCTGCAGCGTTGGCGTTCCCTCGCTGGCCAGCCTCGTTTAATCTCCTCACGAACAGCCTTCCTTAACGCTGTTCTTCCTGTTCCTGAAAAAGGAAAACAAATCAAAGAGAAGTATTTAAAGAACCATTGTTCTCAGCCTACGGTAGTATACATAATATATACTCCTTGTGTAAAAAAGATATACTTATCTGATTCTGCCTTTCTTCAGCAGTGTGGAGTCACTTCTCTGCCTTGTTTAAATAGCTGCTTCTTCTCTTATGCTGTAAAATAAGAGAAAGGTATCAGTATCTTATTTTTGTATTGCTTGGTTAAGTCTATCCTGACCCAGCACCTTTTTGTGCTTCATTTTATTATCTTGTCTGGGAAAATACGTTTTTTGTTTTTTCCTAGTTGTTCAGGATAGTATTCGTTTTTATGGGTCTAATGAATCCAGATGGTGGTCTCCGTTAAGGTTAGTATGTTTCACACTTATCATTGTTTAATGCTTAACTTCTGCAGTCCTAATGATTAATTTGTATATTTCTACCTTTTAGATATCACTGTATCAGTCTCAAGTTCTAGTTGTTCATATCTTCCTTATCCTACCATCAGAACGTTCAACAGGTATATTCCTACCTTAGCCACACATTCTATATAGCCTTCTCGTAGTTCCAGGAGCATACTTACCTTTCATACCTTTTGTTCATTAGGAAACAACTGCTACATCACACATGACGGACCAGTGGATTCTACTCCTTTTCCCATTCCTTGTTTTGTTTTCCCCTGTTCCCCACCTTCTTCTCTTTTGCTTTGGCTTTGTTGGGCGAAAGAGGTGGGTGAGGTAAGTTGGGATTCAGCATCTGTTCCTTCCACTTCACCCCTGTGGAAAACCCAGGTGAGCCTCACAGAGGACTTAAATAAAACCCAGTAGAAAATAATTTTAGATTAAGTTAAACTATTTTAAATAGATAAAACTATTAAAAACATATACATAATATAATATAATGTTAAAAATATTGTATAAAAATAGTGCACACTTTTAATTTGATTATTACATATTTTAAAACCTTTTTTACATTTAAAAATTACAGTTACAATGCATGCAAATGATATTACTTTTAATGCATTCTATACATCACTTTTTTTTTTTTTAACAACAAATTTTATTTGGTTTTTTATTAGGAAGACGGGCGACAGCCCTACAATGACCTGTAGGAGAAAAAGGATTGACATCACGAAAATACCAGCATTTTTACCAAATTCCAACACTTGCCAAACATGCAGGTGGTACAACTGAAACAAACTGCAGACATTCCTCGATCTCCAGACATGAGTACATGATATATTAGCATAGGGATCCATTATCGAACGGTGCGGGATATGCCGGTCAAGGAGCATTGGGGATAGGGGGCACTGATCAGGGGTCTGCGGGTGGCAGGGGGGGAAGCTCAATTCCTTGATATGATATCATTGAGTCCAAATTTTTCTATGTTTAGCAGGGCAACCACGAGCTAAAAAGACTGCAATTTCGGCCCCCATACATCTATCCAGTTCGGTCTTCCATTTGCCCAGGGTAGGGGGAGACGTCCCTTTCCACAGTTGTGCAATGTCTCTCTTGGCAATAGTGAGAGCTAGGAACAGTAAATGTTGCTTGTACTTATTACCCCCAATGTCGTCTGTGCTGTGTAAGAGGAAAAGGCGCGGGTCAAGCGGGAGTACCCACGAAAGTACCTCATTCTGCGCCAAAAGGGTTGCAACGCCGTGCAACTCCAAACTGTATGCAAGAATGTCCCCTCCTCTCGATCACACCGTAGACATGTAGGGGACTGGATAACTCCCATCTGCCAGAGTCTGGTCCGGGTAAAGTAAGCCCGGTGCAAATATTTAAACTGTATCAGGTGGTATCGTGTAGAGACCGCCGCACTCCCGCGGGCTAGCGAGTAGCTTCAGCCCAGTCGTCGTCCGTCAAATCGGGGATGTCGGCTTGCCACGCCAGCCGAGTCTTGTCGAGCGTTGTCGGTGTGTGGGTCGTCAGGGTCTGGTATATTTGCCTGATCTTGTGGAGGCCTAAATTGCCAATAAGCAGGCAGCCTTCAAATGGGTGGAATTCTGGAAGGGTCTCAAGCGTGTGGATCAGGGGAGTGAGTGCATGACGGAGTTGGAGGAATTTGTAGAATTGTGTTTTATGTAAGTTGTATTCTGGCTGTAGTTGCTGGAAGGATTTCAGTGTAGTACCCCGCATCACATCCCCGAGGGTCGATATTCCCACTAGGACCCATCCCCGGAACCCCCCCAAGGAGGCCACTGGGCGGAGGTATGTACCCTGCCATAGTGGGGTTGTCTGGGTAAGCTTCCCGTTCCAACCCATCTGTCGGACTTTAGCCCGGCACAGCTGTATCACGACTTTACCTGCGGGAGGCATGAAATCCAGGTGTGTGGCACTATATAGGAGGTGAAGGAGGGGAGTCCATTCCATTGCCGCATGCTCGATCGCATATGCCGGGTCTGTAGGGAATTATACCACTATTCATTTACCACGAGTATATGGGACGCCACATAATAAGAGTAAATGTCCGCTGTTGCGATCCCCCTGCAGTATGTGGATTGTACACATGTACGTAGAGCGACCCTGACCGCCCCACCCTTCCAGAGGAATTTGTTTTGTATGGCGTTGACCTGTGTGAACGAAGAGCGCGGACTAGGATAAGGGAAGTTTTGGAGGCGATATAAAATCCGGGGCAGTGACACCATCTTATAGATGGCCGAACGCCCATATAAGGACAAGGGAAGGGAGGACCATATTGCCGTTTCACCATTGAGACTCGCTAGTAATGGAGTGATATTATGCGCCCATGAGATTTTGGGGCATGGTGACACAAAAATGCCGAGATATTTGAAACCATCTGTCGCACAGGATAGCTGCGATGCCCAAGCTTGCCGACCTTGATGACCACACACTGGAAACAGCACGGATTTTGCGGGGTTCGTGTGTAGACCGGTAGTCTCCCCGAACACTCTGAGGATTTGCAGTATACGGGGCCCAGAGAACCAGGGGTCTGTCATAAAAAATAGGACATCGTCCGCGTATAACGCGATACGGTCCGATCGCGACTGAGACCATTCGAAGCCACGGAGCACCGGGTCCCTCCTAACCCACGCTGCTAAGGGCTCAACCGCTAGGGCGAACAATAGTGGGGACAGGGGGCAGCCCTGTCTAGTGCCTCTTTGGATAGGGAAGGGGTGGGAGCGGTGCCCGGCTATGCGTACTGACGCCGTTAAGTTGGTATAAAGCAGGCGTACATATGCAATGAAACGCGGACCAAAATTGATTGCCTCGAGCAATTGAAAGAGGTAGACCCAACTCAGCGAGTCAAAAGCTTTGTCAATGTCGGCCAGGAGCATGGCAGCCGGCCGGCCTAGCGCTGGGGCTGCTGCCATAGCATTATGTACCCTCCGGATATTATGGGGTGTGGCCCTTTGGGGCATGAATCCCGACTGGTCGGGATGGATCAAATCCGAGACGCATGTTCGTAAGCGATCAGCAAGGACCTTCCCCAACAATTTAGGCTCAAAGTTAATGAGGGAAATGGGGCGGTAAGAGGACGGGTCGTCCGGAGGGCGACCGGGCTTGAGGAATAAAACTATTTCCGCGTGTCGCCAATCCTGGGGCAATATGGTTAATTCCTCGGCCTCCTTGATCGCCGCCAATAAATGGGGGCCTAATAAGTGTATGTGGGGCTGCAGGAATTCCATAGGGAATCCGTTGGGACCTGGGGCACGCCCCGGGTGTAACGCATTGAGGGAGCCAGTCAGTTCGTCCACCGTAATTGGGGCCTCCAATTGTGCGCGCAAGTGGTCAGGAAGCTTCCGCGGTGGAATATCTGTGAGGAATTCCGCAATTAGATCGTCCGAGATCTGTTCGTGTCGTGCGTATAGGGTCGTGTAGTGTCATGCAAATCCTCTGGCCACGCCCTCTGGTGGCTATACATCACTTTTAATAATTAATAATGCATAACAAAAATACATTTAGAGGGGGATTAATTTTTTTATTCATTCTTTGAAAAATAATTGTAATTTAATTTATTATGTTTTCATTAATTAGAAATGTATTTCAAAGTTAAGTTAATAGTGGTGTAGCATTTTTTCATTTAGTTATATATTTAAAATAAATATATAACATTTATTTACATTCAAGCTTAATAATGTTTTAACATTTTCCCTACATTTTACCATAGGGAGATTCTACAGTCTGCCCAGAGATCTTCACATGGTAAATTATAGGAAAAAATAAAACAAATATTAAAATTGAAAAAAATAATAAAGATTTTCTTCGAATACAAATAAATGTTAATTCATTTATTTTAAATGTGGAACAAATGATTAATAATGCAACTATTAATATACATTTGAATTAACTCTTAATTCATGAAAATATATTATATTGGGTTTATTTTTCTGAAAGTTAAATTTCAAAATAAATTCCCACCTAAATTAAAAACATATTTTCATTATGCATTAATAATTATTACAAATGATGAATACAATTTATATTTGTAAACACTTTATTAGTAGTTTAGAAATATAGTAAAATCCAAGCGGCATGTAAAGTGACGGAGATATAGGACCACAACAGTGATCATCATGCACATCAGTAGTATTATGATGCTGTACAAATTAATCCATATTTAATCAAAAAGGGGGAGGAAGAAGGAGCTGTGATCCATTCAGCTTCCTTGTCGTAATACAAAAATATCAAAAGAGGAATGGATCACTTGTACCTGAGTAACCAGGGTTCAATGTACTTGTCGTCTCTCAATAAAAACCCTCATTCACGTACATAGGCCGTGAGGCGGTATATCTTGGTTCTCCGCCTTGTTAAAAACATGACAGCATCATCATTGGGTTTCTTTTCTTGTATGCTTTCCACCACCAGGAGGAAAACCACTGGTTATTACAGTAGTGATCAGTGATGAAAACGTGGAAGTGCTCAAGTGAGGTGAGTTAAAAAAAGGAAAACCTCGCATTACCTGAACTGTACCTTTATTCAGTTCGGAATGGAGGCAAGTAAAAACAGTGTTGTGCGTGGGAAGACAAATTATTCGTCTAACGCACTGAATTGTCCATGTGAACGGTCGACATGTTTCAGCCCCATAAAATTGCCCTAACGGGTCGGGGGCCTTCTTCAGGACCTTGAAATGTGGAGGCTGCGAGTTGTCACAGCATGGGTGAGTGCAACCTTGGCTCACCTAATTAGATAAAGGTCATAAAGTACCTTTGAGTCCTTAATTACGGACTTCCTCGGGGTGCCGGCGGGCGTATTGACCTGTTGGCTTGAATGCACAGTGTGACTCGTGCTCGCTCTCCTTTCGGTGCCCGAGCCAAGGTCGCACTCACCCATGCTGTGACAACTCGCAGCCTCCACATTTCAAGGTCCTGAAGAAGGCCCCCGACCCGCGAGGGCAATTTTATGGGGCTGAAACATGTCGATCGTTCACATGGACAATTCAGTGCATTAGACGAATAATTTGTCTTCCCACGCACAACATTGTTTTTACTTGCCTCCATTCCGAACTGAATAAAGGTACAGTTCAGGTAATGCAAGGTTTTCCTTTTTTTAACTCACCTCACTTGAGCACTTCCACGTTTTCATCACTGATCACTACCGTAATAACCAGTGGTTTTTCCTCCTGGTGGAGGAAAGCATACAAGAAAAGAAACCCAATGATGATGCTGTCACGTTTTTAACAAGGCGGAGAACCAAATATACCGCCTCACGGCCTATGTACGTGAATGAGGGGTTTTATTGAAAGACGACAAGTACATTGAACCCTGGTTACTCAGGTACAAGTGATCCATTCCTCTTTTGATATTTTTGTACAAATTAATCCACCACATGATCAGGTGCCCATTGACTCCCACACTGTATCCACCAGTGTCAATTCCTGAAACAGAGCGGACCATAATTCCCAATCATTTACTAGTTTTGCATCTGTTCTTACAGTTTTGATTTGGATCACCTCTACAAAGGCTCTCTCCTAGGATATCTGGATTGGATAGCGTGATTTTATCCAGTCAACAGCCACTTGGCATTTGGCTAACACCAACCCCAGCAAAGCAAACTTATATATAACCTTTGCCTTAGGTCTGAGTATGAGATTAAGTAGACAATGACTGACGAATAGCTGAATAGGTATGTGGGTGATGTCTACCAGCCTAGGCACCACTGCACTCCAGAATGTTTGTAACTGCGCAAAGCTCCATGTCAGATGGAGAAAAGCTGCCCTCTCCTGTACACTTTTTTGACATTCAAACGTTAAGATAAATTCTATGTAGTTGCAAGGTAGTCATGTATGTGCGGTGGAGATAGCTGAAATGCATCAGCTGGAATGGGCATTACTTGAGACGATTTTCACATGTGTACATGTTGACCCCCAGTCATCATCTGTTAGTGGTGACTCCAAGTCAGTGTCCCATAGCTGATGGACTTGGATATCAATTCTTTTCCTGTCAGCCTTGAAGGCCCTACAGAAAGTGGAGATCGCATGTGTGGCGTGCCCCAGCTCTAAAAGTGTATTTGTGACCACAGAGTCTGAGGGGTTTGCTGGGAACCCAGGCCAGATTTCCCTTGCCATTCTTGATATCTTTGCATATTGCAAAAACTGTCCAGGTCCCACCTCAAGGTGGAGTTGCACATTTTTCGAAGGAGATAAAGCTGTGAGTTGGGTATAAGTCTCCCAATGTCAGGCATTCACACTCTTCCCAATGGACAACAGTCATGTCCCTGCTAATTTTGCGAAACGGCCGAAGTCCCCAGATCTCCAAGGATCTGGAGCAAGGAGACTGTTTTAGAACCTGGCAAATCACTGCCTCCCAAACAACTGCAGTGTACTTAATAATAAATGGGTAATGCTTGGCTGTACCTCCCCCCCTTCATCAGTGTACCAGAAGGGGTTCTTCCTCCTGGCATTCCCCTAGAAGCCATTTCTCCCTATTGTCTTCTTCCATGCACCAAGAGGCCCCGTTTGGAGGTAAGCAGCCATTTAATAAGGTTCCAGGTCTAGAAGACCCAGTCCACCCTCTCTTCTGTCCAGTTTGAGCACAGGCAGTCCCATCCTGCTTCTCTTACCAGCCCAGATCAGGGAGATCAGAAGTGAATTTGCCTCATGGAACATGGTTCTGGAGATCGTGCATTCTGTAAAAGATAAAGGCAGCGAGGCAAGAGTACCATTTTCACAAGTGCTATATGACCCATTATAGAGAGAGAGAGTATTCCAAAAAGAGATAGAGCTCCGAAGTCTCAGTAGGACTCTGCCCATATTATAGTTGTATTATTTATCTGATCTATGAGCGATCTGTTAGCCCGGGCTGTGGAATTTGTCCATCTCCCAGCGAAGCTCATCTGCTGAGAGATTCTTTGGCAGAAACTCCACCAGCCTACCCAAGGTAAAGCTACCATCTTGTCCCAATTGACCTTGAGCCCAGATACAATCCCAAACCCTTCCAATGCTGTCAGCAATATCAGTAGGGAAATATGGGGGTTTATAAGGTAAACCAGAGTGCCATCCACACACAGAGATACTATGTCAGGCATTCACACTTCTCCCAATGGACAACAGTCATGTCCCTGCTAATTTTGCGAAACGGCTGAAGTCCCCAGATCTCCAAGGATCTGGAGCAAGGAGACTGTTTTAGAACCTGGCAAATCACTGCCTCCCAAACAACTGCAGTGTACTTAATAATAAATGGGTAATGCTTGACTGTACCTCCCCCCCTTCATCAGTGTACCCGGAAGGGGTTCTTCCTCCTGGCATTCCCCTAGTAGCCATTTCTCCCTATTGTCTTCTTCCATGCACCAAGAGGCCCCGTTTGGAGGTAAGCAGCCATTTAACAAGGTTCCAGGTCTAGAAGACCCAGTCCACCCTCTCTTCTGTCTAGTTTGAGCACAGGCAGTCCCATCCTGCTTCTCCTACAAGCCCAGATCAGGGAGATCAGAAGTGAATTTGCCTCATGGAACATGGTTCTGGGGATCGTGCATTCTGTAAAAGATAAAGGCAGCGAGGCGAGAGTACTATTTTCACAAGTGCTATATGACCCATTATAGAGAGAGAGAGTATTCCAAAAAGAGATAGAGCTCCGAAGTCTCAGTAGGACTCTGCCCATATTATAGTTGTATTATTTATCTCATGTATGAGTGATCTGTTAGCCCGGGTTGTGGAATTTGTCCATCTCCCAGTGAAGCTCAACTGCTGAGAGATTCTTTGGCGGAAACTCCACCAGCATACCCAAGGTAAAGCCACCATCTTGTCCTAATTGACCTTGAGCCCATATACAATCTCAAACCCTTCCAATGCTGTCAGCAATATCGGTAGGGAAATATGGGGGTTTATAAGGTAAACCAGAGTGTCATCCACATACAGAGATACTATATGTGTGATTTGTCCCTCTCAAATTCCCCCAATTGCACAGCACCTCTCCCAATCTAATTGCAAGAGGTTCCAGTGCTAAACTGAATAACGGGTAGACAAAATGCATCTCTAGCAAGGGCTCCATTCACTCCTCCATCTGCCGGACACCACACCGTCCAATAGTACTCTAGCCATTGGTTCTGTATACAAGAGCTTCACCCATCCCAGGAAGACTGGTCCGAAGCCCATCCCACTCATCATTGAGAACTTGGGTGGCCACCCTGTAGTATCAAAAGCGTTTTCTATGCCCTGTGCAATCAAGGCAGCATCTATGTCTAGTCGCTGTGTAGTGTGCAGGACATGAGACTCGTTTGAGATTCATGGACGTATTGCGCCTTGGGATGAAGCCGCACTGATCCTCATGCACCACTGAGCCGATATTTTGTTTAAGTCTCTTCACCAGCACATTGGCAAGTAACTCTCTATCAGTATTGATCATAGAAAGAGAGCGACAGGGTCCCAACTCTTTTGGATCTATATCGGGCTTAGGTATCATCACTTTGTGCACCTCACACATGAAGTCTGGGAATTTCCCCAGTGTTTTCGCCTCTCCATAAACCTCCAGTAATTTTTCCGAGAGGATGGGTAAAAAGGACTGGTAGAAATCAGAGGGGATCCAATCCAGTCCAGGTGTTTTGCTATGCAGCATCTTCCTTAATTCTACTGCCAGTTCCTCTCGCCTCAGGTTCACCTCCAGTATCCCCAACTGATCTTCAGTGAGACACAGTAGCTGCATATTCATTAACAAATTCTCTCCTGGAGGTGCAGCCATCACTTGAGGACACTAATACATGTTTTCCAGGTAGCAGCAGAAAGCCTCTACAAAGTCACACTGGGTGGATATACGCATCCCATTTGGTCTCTTAAGTGAGGGTACTTGGGTGTATAGGAGTTCCCTACAAAGTGGCCATGTAAGGTGCCTTTCCGATTTATCACCTTCTCTATATAGACATTGCCTGTACTCTCTAAGAGTGAATTTGTCCAGCTCATCCCATTTGTCGCTCTAGGTTTTTCAGCATTCAGGAGCTCATGCTGGACTGAGTCATCCCTGTTTGCTCGCTCCTGTAGTTGGAACACCTGTTTTTCTTGATGCGTTAATTCTAACTTAAGTTGCTGCTGTATCCCAGTTATTTTGCTTATGCATTTTCCCCTTATCATACCCTTAAAGGCCTTCCATTCGAAGGCCCTGGTAGCCATTGAGCTCCAGTTATTATCAAAGTTTTTCCCCCTTGCCTTCCCAACCTCTCTCTTAAATAATGGATTACGCAGGGCCTCTGGTCGAGCTTCCATAGAGGAACACAGAGCCTGGGTGGAGTGCTGAGGTATTCAATCATCAGTAGTGTGTGGTCGGACAGGAACCTATATTGATATTGAGCTGTTTCTATTTCCCCCACTATTTCCCTTGTCACCAGTATTTGATCTAGTCTGCTATAGATCCCATGCATTGCCTAGTGGCAGGAGTATTCACACAAAGTGGGGTGAAGCTCCTGCCATATATCCATGCAATTTAACAAAGTCATCATAGTACTCAGGGCTCGTGTCATGTTTGGTCTTGCGTGAGGGAGGGGTAAGTATCTATTCAGATCCCTGTGCAGTTGTAATCGGCAGTTCATATGAACGGTATATCTAAATATGGTGTAATTCCATAACTGTTGGATAAAAAGAGTTGACATCTGTATTTGGGGCATATCTCTGCTCCATCCAATTGGTTATATATTAGAATGTAGTGCCCAGTAACGTCAGCCCTGGTTCATTGGTGAGAAAAGGGGACAGACTGACACCCCCCCAAGCATAAGAGGAGTAGGTGGATGAGTACATCCTGCGGACCTTCTCCGCCTCCCTGTCTAAGTGTGTTTCTTGTAGGAATGCAATCTGTGTGGACTGCCGCCAAAGGTAGGAATGTACTCTGCATCTTTTTGCGTGGTCATTGATACCTTTGACTTTCCATATCATAATCTTGTAAGTACTTTGCATGATCAGTCTTCAGTACCCATTGGACCAGCCAAGGGGTCCGATGAATAGACTTTATTAACAGTAATTTAATTATATTTTAATAAGTTCTATTGTTACATACATGTTTTTAAATGGAAAACTTGTATTAAAATATTTTATAGTTAAATCATATGTGTTTATATTTTTAACTATTTAAAATAATTTAATTTAATTTAACATTATTTTCTATGGGGTTTACATTTAAGTCACTTCCTCCATTATTTTCTATGGGAGGGTGTGGTACTACCAGGAACTGGCCATGTTTGGTGCTAGGCTTACTACAATTTATTTTTGTAGTAGTAATGTGCACTTGTAAGTTAGGGTCCTCCCCCTATTTTTATGGGATGGAGTTGTGCAATTCTACACTTCAGAGCAACTTTACACTCATATTTGGTGAATAGGCAAAAGTAGCAGTTACTCAACAGTGGAAGAGTACATTTACATGTGTAAATTACTCACAAGTGTAAGGTACCTTTGAGAATAGTCCTGTGAGTGTCTAACGCTGAGTAGGCATAGCTGCCCTGAGAAACAACTTGTAGATGAGATGTGGAAATGGTTTAATGGCATGTGCACCAATTACACTTTTTTTTGGAAGGTGTCCTGATTGGTGACCTCTGTGCAGGGATGTGCTTGTTCAGGCAAAGTGTAGTGGACAGTACTCTTAGAGAGCGGGCTGCCCGATGACAGGCCCTGAAAGACACTATAAAGATGTGTTTGATTTTAACTGGAATTTTGCTGGAATCTTCCATTTTCATTTTTTGTCTTTAGTTGCCTGTTGGCCTGTATGCAACTTGTTGAAAACTGGAAGGTCTGTGTGCTGTGTGTGAATTTGCTCAGTATATTCAGGGCGGTGTCGGTGACGCTCGGAACCTTTCTACCGTATATTCATTGGAGTTTGTGTTTATTGCAGACCTGGTTATTGCAGACCTTCGTCCAGCATGGCTTATTAATTCCGTTTGCCTTCGTATTACGAAGGTGAGTTTCTTCCACGATTGTTTTTACGTTTTTCAGTGCCATGGTTTTGTTTGGGTTATGTGGTTTTGATTCATCCTCGTCTTTATTTACTTTTTGACAGCAGATTTCCGTCAACTGCATTTCGCATTTACATAGACATCTCACATTGTCTATTTGACTAGATGTTAATGTACGTTCAGACACAGGTCATCATGGACCTCCAAGGGACACGTTGGGTGTCCTACTTTTCCGTTTTACTTTTCTATCTTTTCTTTTCTATTTACTCTTCATTGTGTTTGAAGTAGTGAAGGTCACAGGATCTACTGGTGGATGGTATCTTGTATGCCACACACATTACCAATTATAGAGTTTGGTAGTCAGAATTTATTGCGGAGTTTTTTCGCCTTGAAATATGTCACTGACAAAAGCATTATCACAATTTGTTATTTCACAACACGGAGGTTGTTGGTTGGATATATATCTCCATGTCAATTTGTTTAAAAGTTTTACCAATTGTAATTTTGCTTGATTACAGACATGCCCCTGAGGAAGGGACCTTGTAGTCCCGACTTCCGAAATGCATCGGGCACGGAATGAATAATACAAGCTACTTTCTATGCATAGCATCAAAGTTTATGTTTTCTTAACGTTCATGTTTTTTGAGCTCCTGTCAAAATTTACATTGGATTGGATATGTTGTTTGTAAAGCAAATCTTTGTATAGGAGTTCACGCTCGGTACAAAAGGTACCCTATGTAATGCAATATAATTACATTATGTACAGTGAAATAAACAGCAAAGAAAAGTATACATTATGTTAAGTGCTGATTATATTATGTACAATTCAGTTTAGGACTTTTTTGTTCAAAGTGGACAGTGCTCACCGCATTCAGGTTTGCGTACCTGTTAGGATCACTAGTTTAGCTGGCGCGTGTTGACAGCACGTGCAGCGGTGAAGCACCATTAGACTATTTAGGTTAATTTTGTGTATAATAAAAGCAGATCAATTTTTTAAAGGTGTGCACCCCCACTCCCATACAAAATGAATTTGCTCTGCCCCACTTACAAAGTACAGCTGCCTCCGTCTTACCCTAGTATTCTGTTTTTTTGTTCCTTATATTCTGTATGTTAATTTATATATTGTTTTTAATGATAGTATACTTTAGGTGTGTGCAGCTTTCAAAGATTATTCTTGTGAACGTTGTATATTATTCTTGAAAATTACAAAAAATATGTGAGGCTTGCGAAGTTCTATGTGGGATTTGCTTTTACATGGGAAATGTGACTTTTCTGTGCTTTTCTAGCTTCAGACACAGACATAATATAGAGTTTTTTTTTCGAACTACAGAAATATCGAGTTGGAAATATCGAAGGCACAGAATATCTACATCAAGAATATCGGTGACCAGAATATCGACCTGAAGGTAAGAAATATCGTTTTTGTTAATATCGAAGTCAGTAATATCGTTTGCAAAAATATCGTTGTTAATAATATCGATGTTTATATTAGTGTTATGTATTTTAGTATGTATTTTATATGTATGTGTTCTATATTTTTTGTTAAGTATTGTATTTTAAAAAATATATGTATTACATTTTTAGAAGTTAGTAATTTTTTTTAAAGTAAATTTTGCTTTGTAGTACTGTAGCGGGTTGTGGGTTTATAGGGGAATAGGGTGGGAAGTAATTTAATTATAGTAAATTAAATAATAATTTTTAGAAATTATTAATTATTTTTAATTAAATTTTGTGTTTTAGTTCCATAGTGGGTTGTGGATTTATAGGGGAATAGGGTGGGAAGTAATTTAATTATAATAAATATAAGGCCCATTACGATACCCGGCGTAAAAAAATCCGCCAGGCATGAAAGCGGCAAAAATCCGCCCGCACACACCGTCTGAACACCGACCACGCCATTACGATTACACAAACCGAAAACCGCCATCGGCGGAAAAACCACACAAGATACCGCCCGCCCTCGTCCGAGTCGGAGTCAAACCGCCCGCCACGGACGGAAACACGCACGACAACACAAAACCGCCCGCCCTCACGCCCGACACACCGCACGTGAAATTACGATCGCACCGCCATGAGCGCGGGTAAACCACAAATATACCGCCCGCCAGCGCAAACAACGCCGATGAGAATTGACACGGCAGAAGCCATGGCGCCCACGTCCCTGCACAGAAACCATCCGCTGACAAAAACAATCGCACACAACATGGCCAACAAGTCCACACAGCAGGGCACGCACAAATACACAAGCACAGTACACATCCCGAAAACACCCCCCTGGACAAACAAAAATACAAAGACCAGAACACCAGACACAACACACCTGAAAACAACAGACCATGAGGACACACCCACATAGGTAAGTACAAAAGCAGCACTCCCACAGACCACAACCCCTTGCAACATTGCAAACTAGAGAGGAGAGGAGAGGACACAGTGACACAGCAAGGACAGCAGCACACCACAGAAACGCACACATCACCACCACCACCACCACCAAACACCGGCACCACAAACCCCCTGCACATTACACAACACACACCGCACCAGCACCACAAACACCATGGCACCACAAAGAATGCCCAAGTTCACGCCCATTGAGCTGACGGTCATGGTCGACGAGATTATCAAGGTGCACCCACAAATCTATGGGAACCTGGTCCAGCACACACCACTAGCCACCAGAAACAGAATGTGGAACCGGATCGTAGACCAGGTCAATGCAGTCGGGACCCTGCCCAGGAACAGAGTTGAAATCAACAAACGGTGGAATGACGTCAAGAGCCTGGTCAAGAAGAAGGAGAGCAAGAACAGAGAGCTGGCTGCCGTCACTGGCGGAGGGAATCCCGCGCTCTTCAAGACCTTCAAAGCGTGGGAGGAGAAGGTGCGAGTCATTATACATCCGGAGATCCTCGCCGGATTACCAGGGGGAGTGGAGGCTGGTAAGTACAAACTAATGTATACCAGCACACCGCTATGTACTCACATGCACTACCACCATGCCACAGCTCCCAGGGACAAACACCCCCATGTCCAGCACACAATACACAACACATCACACACACATGCAACAGACACCACCACACACAGCCCAAACCTAACAACTGTAAGATACGTGGGGGCATGTGTACACTCAGCCAGCCACGTAACCACCAACAGGTCCCCAAGTATGCCAGAAGCGCCACAACGAGCACCCACCACACCCATGTGTCCGCCATAGCTGCACTAACCGACAAGTAACAGGTAAGTGGCAGGAACACAAAGTGCAGTGGGTGGGAGGGTGGACAGCTCAAGTACAACACACACCAGGCCCCTAGTCCCACAGCACAGCAAGGAGGAGCATCCCCCACACCCCACACCCACGTGTCAGCCACCGCAGTGCACACCGACAGCCGAAAGGCAGACATCACGGTCCACAACAATCGGTGTCAGTGGGTGTCCAGCCACCACCACGACCCACAACACCGCCCCCACCCCCACAGACCTGCAACATGGAGCACCCCCCGCTTAGAACCATGTGGCATCCAGTACAGTGCACGCACGAACAACCTGCAGGTGGGAAACTGGACAGGGCTGGATTACTGGAGGCATGAGGACCGTAACACGACCAACACATGGGACATGTTACGTAGCAGACGAACACGCAGCACCGCCCACTGTCACGAACAAGTGAACAATGTGCACACGGACATGAACCACAGACTCACACCCCACATGACCCATCACAGACACAGCAACACCCAAGGAGCCACGTCTGCATGCACAAGCCACACTGAATACAGTACCACACGGCAGCCACTGTGCAACCCATCACACACAACCGAAACACCATTGAAGTCCTGTCCATGTAGCCCCTACTGCCTGTCAACCACACACCCCACAACTACGCCTATGTAAGACAAACAACACTAGACGCAACAGAGCGGAACAACATAAATGCACACGAACACCACTGAACCCATCAAACACACAGACACACCATGCACATACAACATACCATCCATCCCATCCGTCAGCCCCAGTCTCATGAAAGGCATGTCATCCGCACAGCTGCCACACATACAGCAGTCACGCTAAGATACATGCCCATGACCAACCATGTGCCAGAAGTCAATGAAGCGCACGCCACACTGTGAGCAACAACACACAACATGGGCCACACCTCCCCGAGCACTGCAGTGATGCACATGGCACAGGGCAGCACGCACACCAAGGAGATGGGACAACTGCAATACGTCGGGTGGCACACAACCATCACACACTCATAACGATGCGTCCAATGCCATGTCCAGTAATCACAACAGACAGCAAATATGCAGGGTATGTCAGGCATGCACACACCTCAGACCATGCACTGTCATGCTGCCACAACACATGTCACGTTCGGCACCCATGGCTCACAGCATGTAGCCCAAAAGCATATTCCATCCCAAATGCGTTTCTGGGGCATGACCCCCATGTTGCCATATGCGTTCCTAAGCGCTCCATTTGCACCCCAAAAGCATATTCCATCCCAAATGCGTTCCTGGGGCATGACCCCATGTTGCCAAATGCGTTCCTAAGCGCTCCATATGCACCCCAAAAGCAAAGTACAAACCAGACCCAGGATGGGCCTGGAGCCCGCATACACCAGAGTCACAATAAGTAGGAGCACAGCAACACACCCATCGGCATAGCCAATCCGTCCCATGCCACATGTGCACAGCACACAGTCCCATTGCCAAGCACACACAACAACAGATTGTACAGCCACACACCCGCCTCCGGGACACACGTGCACGAGAGTGCACGAACGGAGAATGTCAGACAACCAATACAGACTTCGCCAGGTGCAACACAATAACAAATCTCATTCTCTCCACAGGTGACGAACTGCTGGATGCTGGGGATGGAGACAGCAGCCAGCACAGCCAGCCTACAAGCCCCCAACGAGGACACACGGATGTGGAGGATCTGTCCTCCTCTTCGGACACGGACCACCAAGCAGGCCCATCTAGTGTGGCAGGGCCCAGCCGCTCCCCAGGACCCCTCCTACCCACCAACCCATCATCCAGGGCTGCTGAACATTCCCAGCCCCCTGCTGCCACTGTCGCTGCGGCCACACCCACGGTCATTGCGGCCACACCCACGGGCATTGCGGCCACACCCACGGTCATTGCGGCCACAACCACGGTCATTGCGGCCACTACCACTGCCGCAACCGCCACCACGTCTTCGCTGGCCCCAGCCCCAGTGCAGGTGGTGGCCCGGACGACTGGATCCACCCTGGGATCCAGGGCGAGGACCGTGGTGAGCAATGTGGCTAGTGGGCAGGGCCGGTGGCAGCAGGACTGGTAGGAGGAGCAGGGTCAGGGAAACGCCAGCCTCCCCTGGGAGCCATGCCCTGCCTCAAATGGCCAGAGTCCTTGGGGCCTATGAAGAGGCCCAAGGACAATGGGCCAGGTCAGCTACAGACACGCGTGAGGTGCTGGGGGTGCTGAGGTCCATGGACGCCTGTATGGGCCAACTCGTGGACCTCATGGGCCAGCTGGTGGTGGCGGTGAGGTCACAGCCAGGGACAGCAGCTCCCCTCCGCCACCACCTGCCGGGGCGCAGGGTCGAGCAGCAGTGTCCAGTTCCCTGCGTCCACAGCCAGTGAGCACACCTCAACCACCAGCAGGTCGCAAGCAGGCACCCCCTCGCAAACGTGGAAGGGGCCGTCCGAAGTGGAAACAGATCTCCCGGGAGGACTTCGCACGCTCCAGACGCAAGTGAGGCAGCCAGCCAGCCTTCCTTGACCACCCACTGCATTGACTTGGACTACGATCCCACTCCACACAGCCATCTGGATGGCATGTGTGTGTTGGACTATGGACATAGAACCAGTGGGTACACCCTGAGCATCACGCAGCCATGACCGACAGCTCATTGTCACTGCACGCACAACTTTTGTCATCACCTTACACACAATCACATGTCACAGTTTGAAATAAATGCACCTCTTCCACAAACTGCTGTCTGTGCCCTGTGTTTTAATTGTACGGAATACAACGGCCACCTTGAGCGGAACGGCACCTGATGCGTGGCATGGCAATGGAACCGGAGGGCCTGTAGGGACCTAGGGGTGGGAGACAGAACAGGAGCACATTCAATGAGTGTGTCACACACCCATCACACAGTACATGTCAACAACTACAAGCAATGTACACACATCGCACAGAGCAATAGGGCACAATGCCACAGCCACCATCAGTGGCATACTAACCTGGGCATGGAGCATTGACACACAGCACGCAGTGAACAAAAGGCCACCCTGACACAGCACACACACACCTGCACAAATACAGACACATCAGCCGTCGTACATGGACACTCACCGTCAAGTGAAGTAGCGGGCGATGAGCTGCTGGCGCACATTCCCAGCTTCCTCCTCTCCGCTGTCCTCCTCACTCGAGCTGTCCTGGTCTGCGGGCTGGGGCCCTGGTTGATCTCCGTCATCCACAATGAGGGGGATCTGCTTCCGAATGGCCAGATTGTGCAGCATGCAGCACGCCACCACTATCTGGCACACCTTCTGTGGGGAGTACGCCAGCGCACCCTCGGTGCGGTCCAGGCACCTGAACCTGGACTTGAGGAGGCCAAAGGTACGCTCGACCACACGTCTGGTCCTCCCATGTGCCTCATTGTAGCGATCGTCTGCTGGGGTGCGAGGATTCCTCAATGGACTGAGCAGCCATGCCCCCATTCGGGTACGCAGAGTCACCTGGGTGTGAGGGACACAGAGAACCGTTGCTATTCCAACTGGACAGGGGACAGCATCGCACAACCAGCACGCTACACCACTCCACATACTCACCGACAATACAGCCACGATCCTGTTGCAGATTGGACATCAGTCGTGGCAAGATGCTGTTGCGCATTACGTGTGCGTCATGGGCCGAGCCTGGGAACTTTGCACACACGTGGGTTATCACCATGTCCGCAAGGCACACCACTTGCACATTCAGGGAGTGCGTGTGCTTCCTGTTGCGGTACAGGTGCTCAGTGGCCTGTGGTGGAACAAGGCCAACATGTGTGCAATCAATGGCACCAACGACGTGTGGGATCCTGCCAAGGGCATAGAATGCACCCTTCACTGCCGCCAATTCACGAGCCCTGGGGAATCTGATGTACCTGTTTCGGCACAGCATCATGGCTGCCAGTACATCCCTCAGCACCTTGCTGAACATGGGCTGGGACATCCCTCCTCCACTGCCCACTGTGTGCTGGAATGACCCAGTGGCGAAGAAATGCATGGCGGCCATCACCTTAGCCGTGGGGGTGAATGCTGTCGGATACACCCTGCGGGGACGGAGATGGGGTTCCAACATGGCACACAGTCGATGCAGGGTTGGCCTGTCCAGCCGAAACTTCCTTATGACCTCAGTATCCTCCATGTCCGCCAGCAATTGGTATGGGCGGTCAATGTTCGGTCTCCGCCTAGGGAAGATGGCAGTGGACACATGTCAAAGCAACACAACACATAGCAATTTCGCATTCACATCACTGACATGACTGAGCAAGCACATGAGTCACAGCCCAGCTGTCAAGCAGGGACGGCACGGCCACAATACACTTACACAGGTCTCCCACCAATGGCAATGGCTAGTGATGCAAACCACTGCCATGGTCATGCACATGGGGATCTAGGCCCCAATGACTTGCGGGGCGTGCTGATGGGGACTGACTGCATATTCGTCAAGCGGCAACGCCACGGCAACATGAATGTCTGCTGAGCATGGCACTGCTTCCGAGGCTGGATGAGTATGGCACACGACGACGACGATGTGGGCACAGGCTGAGCGGCCAAAACAAGTGGGACCTGTGGCACGAAGGGATATGAGACAGTAGTAGGTGTCAGCACTGCACCCTATGTACAGCACTGTACGGATCACACCTCCCGAAACATTGACAGGTGTCCACATTGACAGCCCCATGCCAAGACGGCTGTGTGCTTGCAGTCACACGTCACAGGTGAGAGGTTACATTGCACGTGCCAGGTGGCAGACGTACATAGTGGGAGCTATCATGTGTGTGCATGTGTCTCCTGTTCAGGATCCACCAGATGGGCGCTGACTCTGTACTGACCATTGGACACAGCATGTTCCGTGGAAGGCTTGTGTGTGTGGGATGGTGGCACTGGATGTGCCTCCGTTGGGTGGGGGGCCATGCACAGGGCGGGTACGTCGATGATTGCGCATTGTTGGTCACGGTGGGTGCACCCACCAAGATGTGTTGCCCTGTGTACAATTCCTATGTCCGCATGATGATGGACTGTAGATGTGGGCAGACTACACATTGGTCGATGTGCTGTCTATGTGCATGTGCCTTCACACCAGGCACAGCTGCCCCTGCACATGTGACCCCTGCTGGACTCGCTGCTGGGTCTGTGGAGCTGATGCACCTTCTGTGCGTGGGGTGGACAGCTCACCTCACTACCCTCATTGCGCATGTCATGACTTTGCCGCAGGTGACATGGATCATGGAGGGCCCACATGTACGCGTGGGTAGGCTACACATGTTTGTTCACTGGTCGCCACCCCCAGTCAGTGTTTCGAATGGGAAGGTTGTTGTGCTGGTGGTATATTCGATGTGGCGGATGGGCGGGCCTAGGTGCGGGCTTACATTCCGGACATGGGGGTAGTTGGATTGGCGACTAGTTGCAGTACACACGGGACACGTCTCTTCCTTTCCACATCTGGGTCATCCCTTGTACTCACTGACAGTGATACAGTCATCTTCGCCCCAGCCCTCATGTCCTCCCCTCGCTCCCCCAATATGCATGTGCACCTGCGAGGCTAGCGCTTGCACAGGCAGCCCCAAGCTCGCACCAGAGAGGGCAAGGAGTGTATGTGTGGGTCCAGTTGCACGAGTGGGCTGTCTCAGGGTATGATGTGTGGCGGGACGCCGTCCACCTGCGTGGTGCCCCAAATGGAGACCCGGCCTGCATGGACTATGCATCACAGTCTTCGCCTTCCGGATCCGCCACCTGCGACACCCAGTGGCTGTGGCTGCCCTTGCGGCCAGGCCGCGTCCGTCTGTGACTGATGGCCCACACATTCACTCTTTGGCCTCTCTGGGGAGGGCTCGGGGTGGTGGCGCACGCGCTTGCACTTAGTCGCAATGGCATGTGGCGTGGTTGGTATAATGGGCAATGGATGGGATGGTGCGAGCCACCTCCCGTGACGTCAGTGCTGCTCGTGCTGAGGTGCGTCCCCCTACACTTCCATTTGACTTGTGCCATGCTACACGTTGAGGTTCTATTGCCTGCGTGATATGACCAGGAGGAGCGCGAGGAGACCTCTCACACACCATGCTCCACTGCCATCCCGTGCCCTGTATCGCCTGTGCGGATTGACTATGTTGGGGTTACACCTGGTCGACTGGGGCTGTGTGTGCCTTGTCAAGGGGCATGGCGGGCGCACAACAGGATCCAGCTAGTCCACGGAGGGTGGGCTGACGTGTGCGCCTGGTTCCGCATTGTTCGTGTGCCCGGCTGCTGTGCACACACGTGTTCACTTCCCCCGACAGGTGTCCTCTCACAATGCCCAGGGAAGCGGTGGTGTACTGTTCATGACCCCTCCCAACACGGCGTGCTCCAACTTGGCATGTGCGCATCTACCCGCCGCACCCACCCACCTGAGCACTGCGTCCATACGACTTCACACGACACATGTGTGTCTTCCACAGTTGTGCTACTCATTTGCGTTGACATCCAATACCAGTGGACTACATGGTCATGTCACGACTGCCGTGTACTTCACATACTCTCATCCTCTCTCATTCATACTTGTGAAATGAGTCAGCGGAGACAGTTTTGGTTTCAAACATTATATTGAGTCTTCTGTCCTCTGTGATGCAGTATAGTGGACACTACTGGCAGCGGAATACATGTTGAGGATATACTGAGCATGATTACAAATGGGATAGGGTGTGGGGTTACATGTGATTGGCTGTTGCATGTGGGATGTGGGCTTCAGAGTTACATCTGCTTGGCCAAGGCTGTGCTAATGTACATTTACGTATAGCTGCGGATCTGCGGACTTTGACACAGACGGTATACAAGTAGCCTACCAGACCGCTTGGCATCATGGGCACAGTCCATCTCAGTTCCATGTGACAGGTTTGCTGCGGTTGTTCCTCATGCACGCGTGCATGTGAGATGACATCAGGGCATGTGCTTGCGTGCATGCAGCGGCGTGCCACTTGTTGTTGCAATGTGGTGGTTACTGGACATGTCACAGTCACTGGGGTCGTGTTGTTGTTGTTTGCACTTGTCGTCCGTGCAAGGGTCCTGGTATGGGATTCCCGGGGCGGGGGTGGAGGGGTGCAGCACTCCACAGACTCCAGGCGACCTATTCATGTCCACTGAGCGGTGTGTGTGTCCATGGGCGCTGGATCCATGTCGTGTCCTGGTTGTTCGTGCAGTTCCGTCCATGTGGGTGCGATGCACAGACCCCATGCCACTGCCTCCCACGATGCATGCGGTGTTCCTGGATGTGATGGGGAACAGTGTGCATGTCCCGGTCATATCCGATGTCATGGCGATGTCGTTGATGGTGTGGTAATTGTTGCCGGTCGTTTGGTATGGCTGTTGTGGTGGTGACTGGCCAGTCCGTGCGGAAGCTAAGCATGGGTGCGGGGTTGGACATCATAGGTCAATCGGGAACCTGCGTTGGGGTCCGACGAATTTACAGGTTGTCAGGTATGCGATGCCGTCCAGCAGGGCTTCCATGTCATTGGTGGTGCTTATGTTTGCCAGCCAATGTAGCGGATGGTGGCTGTCAAGGTGTTGTTCGTAAGTTGTCCCTTGGAGGACCATGATGGGGCATGCTGGGTGACATTCGATGTAGCTGTGCTCGATGATCCGTCGTGTGGAGGCACAGTGGTCCCATTTCAGTGCGGGTGCGATGTTGGCCACATACGCCATGCCCCCATAGGCAGAGCAGGCCCTGTCGTGTGCGTCCAGAGGGAGGAGTAGTGCTAGCAGGTCCGCCTTTAGACATGCCGGGTTGGAGAGACACATCTCCACGGGATGCTGGTAGGGACACCTCCGACAGTAGAAGACGGGTATGACGCAGCTGAACAATGTGATGCGGTAAGTCAGTCGGTAACTTACGTTCAGCAGGGACAGGAGTTCGCATCCCAATATATGTATCAGGTTGGTTTTGTACAGCTTGACCTGTCCGGCGTAGTTGGGTAGGTGTGTTGCGGTTGCCATTTTGCAGCGGTGCGTTGTGGTGGCGTGCTCCGGCTGTGTGTGCAGTCTGCAATGTGCACGCTCCGAGGTTGCTGTGAGCTCTGTGTAGTCGTAGGGAGACAGGACTTGTGTTCTGTTGGCTTGTGCGGAGGACACGGGCCCTCATCCCACATGCTTCTCAGACAGTTCAAGGTCAGTGATGTGTGACTCCTTCCAATTAACTTGCATGGGGCCGACATGGGGGAGTGTTTTCTTTATTCTTTCCCGTCCGTTGTGTTCTTCTGTGATATGCGCTATCTGCCCTGTGGTCGGTCTCCTCTGCATGCCTGTGTTGGTCTTTTATTGGACAATGGCTGTATTCACCGGCTTCTTTCGTAGGGCTGTGGTTTCGGAGTTGGAATGGAAGGTCATTCAGTGCTGTCTGCTCTCCCTTGTGTGGGCGGCAGGCTGCCTTCCGCTCTGCGTTGGGCCTTGTGTGTGAGTGTTATTCTTGGGCCACCTGTTGTCGGTCCCCGGGCTCTTTGGTGTTCCGTTTTGTATGTCTTGTTCATATGTGCAGGGTGGTATGGGTGTTTCAGTGTGGTACTGGCGTTCCTCTTCCCGAAGGGGCCCTGCTTCTCCTAGCTGGTGTTGCCGCCGCTGTGTGCTTCGCCATGTTTGTTGCACTGGGGTGTGTCCTGCTGTTGCGTGACTTCACTGACATGTGTGCGTCGGTTGTGTGACGTTGGGTGTTGTCCGTGAATTGGGCGTTGGGGACATGTCTGTGGCAGGCCTGTCACGTGTCATGTGCATTCGGGGTGGGGCTGGTGTGTGTGCTGCTTGGTTGTGTCCCTGTGTCTGTGTGCGACGCATGCATGGCGCTGCGGTTGGCCTCTGCGTTGTGCGCATGTGTGGCAGCGTCATCGCCGCTTTGGGGCCGTGACGGGGTGGTTGGTTCCTAGTCCCAGGTGGTGTGTACACATGTGTTACGAGATGTTACAATTTGGCCTGTGTGTCATATGTGGATGCTATGGTAGATGTGTCGTGTACACGCGGGGTGGGGGTTGTCCGCTTTTTCCGCCTCTTGCACTGTGTGCGCTGTTTGCGTGCACTTGTTGTATGTGTGCCTACCTGCGTCTTCGCGGCACGTTGCGTCCTTGGTGGTGCATCAGATAGAGCATAGGGAGGGCCTGCAGTGCTGGATTCATGCTCGGGGGTGCCGCTTCTCGGTGTCCGTGCTCGGCGTTCGTGTTACCGCTTCGGTTTGACGTACGGTGTCTCTTAGCCGTGGGTTCAGTTTGTGTGCGGCATCGTAATTTGTACGCCGGGCGGTACGTGTTTCGTCGGACGGTGTGTGTCAATTGTGCTGCGCCGCTACGTGTACGGGCGCACTTTGATGGCGGACGGTGTCGCTGGCTTGCCGGCGGTGTTTGGCTGACTTTTCGCATCGTAATCGGGCGGGCGTGTGGACTGCTGCGTGCAGGCGGTAACTGGTGGTTTTTGCATCCGCCAGCACGGCGGTAGTGCTTTTGCCCGACATCCTAATGGGCCCCTTAATTATTAATTTTTATTTATTGGTATTGATAATTAATTTACTGTTAATTATTTATTATTTGGTAATTAATTTTTATGAATTGATTAATTGATAATTATATTAATTATGTTAATTTTTTTAGGAGTGGGTTGTGGGTTTATGGGGGAATAGGGTGGGAAGTAAATTAATTATAATAAAGTAATTATGATTTTTTATTTATTGGTATTGATAATTAATTTATTGTTAATTAATTATTAATTGGTAATTAATTTTATTAATTGATTAATTGATTATTATATTAGTTGAGTTAATTTATTTTAGGAGCGGGTTGTGGGTTAATAGGAGAATAGGGTGGGAAGTAATTTAATTATAATAAAGTAATTATTAATTTTTATTTATTGGTATTGATAATTAATTTATTGTTAAATAATTATTAATTGTTAATTAATTTGTATTAATTGATTAATTGATAATTATATTAATTGTGTTAATTTATTTTAGGAGCAGGTTGTGGGTTTATAGGGGAATAGGGTGGGAAATAATTTAATTTTATTAAAGTAATTATTAATTTTAATTTATTGGTATTCATAATTAATTTATAGTTAATTAATTATTAATTGGTTATTTAATTAAAAAAATATTAAATTGATAAGCATGTTAATTTTAACCCTCTGCTATCCAACACTTTCCCTACAGTTACAGTCTCTGGAGTGGGAATAGTAATTTTTACCCCTACGCTATCCAACACTTTCCCTACTGTTGCACTCTCTGGAGTTGGAATAGTAATTTTTACCCCTACGCTATCCAACACTTTCCCTACTGTTGCACTCTCTGGAGTGGGAATAGTAATTTTAACCCCTTCGCTATCCAACACTTTCCCTATTGTTGCACTATCTGGAGTGGGAATAGTAATTTTTACCCCTACGCTATCCAACACTTTCCATACTGTTGCACTTATTGGAGTGGGAATAGTAATTTTTACCCCTACGCTATCCAACACTTTCCCTACTGTTGCACTCTCTGGAGTGGGAATAGTAATTTTACCCCTACGCTATCCAACACTTTCCCTACTGTTGCACTCTCTGGAGTTGGAATAGTAATTTTAACCCCTTCGCTATCCAACACTTTCCCTACTGTTGCACTCTCTGGAGTGGGAATAGTAATTTTTACCCCTACGCTATCCAACACTTTCCCTACTGTTGCACTCTCTGGAGTTGGAATAGTAATTTTTACCCCTACGCTATCCAACACTTTCCCTACTGTTGCACTCTCTGGAGTGGGAATAGTAATTTTTACCCCTCCGCTATCCATCACTTTCCCTACTGTTGCACTTATTGGAGTGGGAATAGTAATTTTTACCCCTACGCTATCTAACACTTTCCCTACTGTTGTACTCTCTGGAGTGGGAATAGTAATGTTAACCCCTACGCTATCCAACACTTTCCCTACTGTTGCACTTATTAGAGTGGGAATAGTAATTTTTACCCCTACGCTATCTAACACTTTCCCTACTGTTGCACTCTCTGGAGTGGGAATAGTAATTTTAACCCCTACGCTATCCAACACTTTCCCTACTGTTGCACTCACTGGAGTGGGAATAGTAATTTTTACCCCTACGCTATCCAACACTTTCCCTACTGTTGCACTCTCTGGAGTTGGAATAGTAATTTTAACCCCTTCGCTATCCAACACTTTCCCTACTGTTGCACTCTCTGGAGTGGGAATAGTAATTTTACTCCCTACGCTATCCAACACTTTCCCTACTGTTGCACTCTCTGGAGTTGGAATAGTAATTTTTACCCCTACGCTATCCAACACTTTCCCTACTGTTGCATTCTCTGGAGTGGGAATAGTAATTTTAACCCCTTTGCTATCCAACACTTTCCCTACTGTTGCACTCTCTGGAGTGGGAATAGTAATTTTTACCCCTCCGCTATCCAACACTTTCCCTACTGTTGCACTTATTGGAGTGGGAATAGTAATTTTACCCCTACGCTATCTAACACTTTCCCTACTGTTGCACTCTCTGGAGTGGGAATAGTAATTTTAACCCCTACGCTATCCAACACTTTCCCTACTGTTGCACTTATTAGAGTGGGAATAGTAATTTTTACCCCTACGCTATCTAACACTTTCCCTACTGTTGCACCTCTGGAGTGGGAATAGTAATTTTAACCCCTACGCTATCCAACACTTTCCCTACTGTTGCACTCACTGGAGTGGGAATAGTAATTTTTACCCCTTCGCTATCCAACACTTTCCCTACTGTTGCACTCAGTGGAGTGGGAATAGTAATTTTTACCCCTACGCTATCCAACATTTTCCCTACTGTTGCACTCTCTGAAGTGGGAATAGTAATTTTTACCCCCACGCTATCCAACACTTTCCCTACTGTTGCACTCACTGGAGTGGGAATAGTAATTTTTATCTCTACGCTATCCAAAACTTTTCCTACTGTTGCACTCTCTGGAGTGGGAATAGTAATTTTTACCCCTACGCTATCCAACACTTTCCCTACTGTTGCACTCACTGGAGTGGGAATAGTAATTTTTACCCCTACGCTATCCAACACTTTCCCTACTGTTACACTCTCTGGAGTGGGAATAGTAATTTTATCCCCTCCGCTATCCAATATTTTCTCTACTGTTTTAGTTAATGTAGTGTATAATTTATTTTAAAAGATTAAAAATATTGTAATTTTTTAATTTGTTATATATATTTTCATTTATATTATTGTTTTTTTGTATATATGTATTTATAATTTTTTAATGTTTTTTAACAATTTATAAGTTATTAAAATAATTATTTATAAATATTATTAAGTAAGTATATATATTATATTTTATACGTATATATGTTTAATTTATTTTTTTATTATATGTATTAGTTATAATTTTAAACATTTTAAAATAATTTTAACTATGTTTATTTTAATTATATGTATTATTTACTTTATTTTACATTATTTTTTAAACATTAAAAAAACCGATATTTTTAACAACGATATTTTTGACAACGATATTTTTTTTCTCGATATTTTTGTACTTACCATAATGTAGATAGGACTTTGATATTGTGGACATTGATATTTCTGCTCCCATATTTTTGTCGTCGATATTTCTGTAGTCGATATTCTGTCAGTGATTCCAGCTCACCATATATGCCAGTATAATGCTTTTATGTAGCTCTCGTTTGTAAATGTAGACTTTTGCATTACTGGTATCGAATGATTTGTGGGGTAGACCATACACAGTCCCCAGCACACGCTTGAATTCAATTCACATTTTTTAGTAGATATAATGTGAGCAAATAGACAATCTCTTCGTGTTTCTTTTTTCTTTTATTCTTTTTTCTGTAATAGTGTTGAATTCTTAGCCAGCCAACACGTGTTTCGTCGGCAGAAGGGAAATTGTCCTGCGACTTTTTCAAGGCTAAGGGGCACATTACGATACCCGGCGTAAAAAAATCCGCCAGGCATGGAAGCGGCAAAAATCCGCCCGCACACACCGCCTGAACACCGACCACGCCATTATGAGTACACAAACTGAAAACCGCCATCGGCGGAAAAATCATACAAAATACCGCCCGCCATCGTCCGAGTCGGAGTCAAACCGCCCGCCACGGACGGAAACACGCACGACAACACAAAACCGCCCGCCCTCACGGCCGACACACCGCACGTGAAATTACGATCGCACCGCCATGAGCGCGGAAAAACAACAAAAATACCGCCCGCCAGCGCAAACAACGCCGATGAGAATCGACACGGCAGAAGCCATGGCGCCCACGTACCTGCACAGAAACCATCCGCACACAAAACCAATAGCACACAACATGGCCAACAAGTCCACACAGCAAGGCACGCACAAATACACAAGCACAGTACACATCCCGAAAACACCCCCCGGACAAACAAAAAATACAAAGGCCAGAACCCCAGACACAACACACCTGAAAACAACAGACCATGAGGACACACCCACATAGGTGAGTACAAAAGCAGCACTCCCACAGACCACAACCCCTTGCTACATTGCAAACCAGAGAGGAGAGGAGAGGACACAGTGACACAGCAAGGACAGCAGCACACCACAGAAACGCACACATCACAACCACCACCACCACCACCACCAAACACCGGCACCACAAACCCCCTGCACATTACACAACACACACCGCACCACCACCACAAACACCATGGCACCACAAAGGATGCCCAAGTTCACGCCCATGGAGCTGACGGTCATGGTCGACGAGATCATCAAGGTGTACCCACAAATCTATGGGAACATGGTCCAGCACACACCACTAGCCACCAGAAACAGAATGTGGACCCGGATCGTAGACCAGGTCAATGCAGTCGGGACCCTGCCCAGGAACAGAACCGAGATAAACAAACGTTGGAATGACGTAAAGAGCCTGGTCAAGAAGAAGGAGGGCAAAAACAGAGAGCTGGCTGCCGTCACTGGCGGAGGGAATCCCGCGCTCTTTAAGACCTTCAAAGCGTGGGAGGAGAAGGTGCGAGTCGTAATCCATCCGGAGATCCTCGCCGGATTAGCAGGGGGAGTGGAGGCTGGTAAGTACAAACTAATGTATACCAGCACACCGCTATGTACACACATGCGCAACCACCATGCCACAGCTCCCAGGGACAAACACCCCCATGTCCAGCACACAATACACAACACATCACACGCACATGCAACAGACACTACCACACACAGGCCAAACCGAACAACTGTAAGATGCGTGGGGACATGTGTACACTAAGCCAGCCACGTAACCACCAACAGGTCCCCAAATATGCCAGAAGCGCCACAACGAGCACCCACCACACCCATGTGTCCGCCACAGCTGCACCAACTGACAAGTAACAGGTAAGTGGCAGGAACACAAAGTGCAGTGGGTCGGAGGGGGACAGCTGAAGTACAACACCCACCAGGCCCCCACTCCCACAGACCAGCAAGGTGGAGCACTCCCCACACCCATGTGTCAGGCACAGCTGCACCAACCGACAAGTAACAGGTAAGTGGCAGGAACACAAAGTGCAGTGGGTCGGAGGGGGGACAGCTGAAGTACAACACCCACCAGGCCCCCACTCCCACAGACCAGCAAGGTGGAGCACTCCCCACACCCATGTGTCAGGCACAGCTGCACCAACCGACAAGTAACAGGTAAGTGGCAGGAACACAAAGTGCAGTGGGTCGGAGGGGGACAGCTGAAGTACAACACCCACCAGGCCCCCACTCCCACAGACCAGCAAGGTGGAGCACTCCCCACACCCATGTGTCAGGCACAGCTGCACCAACCGACAAGTAACAGGTAAGTGGCAGGAACACAAAGTGCAGTGGGTCGGAGGGGGACAGCCCAAGTACAACACACACCAGGCCCCAGTCCCACAGCACAGCAAGGAGGAGCATCCCCCACACCCCACACCCACGTGTCAGCCACCGCAGTGCACAACGACAGCCGAAAGGCAGACATCACGGTCCACAGCAATCGGTGTCAGTGGGTGTACAGCCACCCCCACGACCCACTACACCCCCCCACCCCCACAGACCTGCAACATGGAGCACCCCCGCTAAGAGCCATGTGGCATCCAGTACAGTGCACGCACGAACAACTTGCAGGTGGGAAACTGGACAGGGCTGGATTACTGGAGGCATGAGGACCATAACACCACCAACACATGGGACATGTCACGTAGCACACGAACACGCAGCACCGCCCACCGTCACGAACAAGTGAACAATGTGCACACGGACATGAACAGCAGACTCACACCCCACATGACCCATCACAGACATAGCAACACCCAAGGAGCCACGTCTGCATGCACAAGCCACACTGAATATAGTCCCACACGGCAGCCACTGTGCAACTCATCACACACAACCGAAACACCATTGAAGTCCTGTCCATGTAGCCCCTACTGCCTGTCAACCACACACCCCACAACTACGCCTATGTAAGACAAACAACACTAGACGCAACAGAGCGGAACAACAGAAATGCACACGAACACCACTGAACCCATCAAACACACAGACACACCATGCACATACAACATACCATCCATCCCATCCGTCAGCCCCAGTCTCATGAAAGGCATGTCATCCGCACAGCTGCCACACATACAGCAGTCACGCTAAGACACATGCCCATGACCAACCATGTGCCAGAAGTCAATTAAGCGCACGACACACTGTGAGCAACAACACACAACATGGGCCACACCCCCCCCGAGCACTGCAGTGATGCACATGGCACAGGGCAGCACGCACACCAAGGAGATGGGACAACTGCAATACGTTGGCTGGCACACAACTATCACTCACTCATAACGATGCGTCCAATGCCATGTCCAGTAACCACAACAGACAGCAAATATGCAGGGCATGTCAGGCATGCACACACCTCAGACCATGCACTGTCATGCTGCCACAACACATGTCACGTTCGGCACCCATGGCTCACAGCATGTACCCCAAAAGCATATACCCTCCCAAATGCGAATCTGGGGCATAGCCCCCATGTTGCCATATGCGTTCCTAAGCGTTCCATTTGAACCCCAAAAGCATATTCCATCCCAAATGCGAATCTGGGGCATGGCCCCCATGTTGCCATATGCGTTCCTAAGCGTTCCATTTGAACCCCAAAAGCATATTCCATCCCAAATGCGAATCTGGGGCATGGCCCCCATGTTGCCATATGCGTTCCTAAGCGTTCCATTTGAACTCCAAAAGCAAAGTACAAACCAGACCCAGGATGGGCCAGGAGCCCGCATACACCAGAGTCACAATGAGTAGGGGCAAAGCAACACACCCATCGGCATGGCCAATCCGTCCCATGCCACATGTGCACAGCACACAGTCCCATTGCCTAGCACACACACCTACAGATGCCACAGCCACACACTCGCCTCCGGGAAACCCATGTACGAGATTGCACGAACTGCCAATGTCAGACGACTAATACATACTTCGCCAGGTGCAACACAATAACAAATCTCATTCTCTCCACAGGTGACGAACTGCTGGACGCTGGGGATGGAGACAGCAGCCAGCACAGCCAGCCTACAAGCCCCCAACGAGGACACACGGATCTGGAGGATCTGTCCACCTCTTCGGACACGGACCACCAAGCTGGCCCATCTGGCGTGGCAGGGCCCAGCCGCTCCCCAGGACCCCTCCTACCCACCAACCCATCATCCAGGGATGCTGAACAGTCCCAGTCCCCTGCTGCCACTGTCGTTGCGGCCACACCCACGGTCATTGCGGCCACTACCACTGCCGCAACCGCCACCATCGCCGCACCGACCACCACCGCCTCCACCACCACCACGTCTTCGCTGGCACCAGCCCCAGCGCAGGTGGTGGCCCGGCCGACTGGATCCACCCTGGGAGCCACAGCGAGGACCGTGGTGAGCAATGTGGCTAGTGGGCAGGCCGGTGGCAGCAGGACTGGTAGGAGGAGCAGGGTCAGGGAAACGCCAGCCTCCCCTGGGAGCCATGCCCTGCCTCAAATGGCCAGAGTCCTTGGGGCCTATGAAGAGGCCCAAGGACAATGGGCCAGGTCTGCTACTGACACGCGGGAGGTGCTGGGGGTGCTGAGGTCCATGGACGCCCATATGGGCCAATTCGTGTCCCGTATGGACCAACTCGTGGACCTCATGGGCCAGCTGGTGGTGGCGGTGGGGTCACAGGCAAGGCCAGCAACACCACCTCCGCCACCACCTGCTAGGGCGCAGGCTCGGGCAGCAGTGTCCACTTCCCCTGCGTCCACAGCCAGTGAGCACACCTCACCCACCACCAGCAGGTCGCCACCACACACCCCCCTCCCAAACGTGGAAGGGGCCGTCCGAAGAGGAAACAGATCTCCCGGGAGGACTTCGCACGCTCCAGTCGCAAGTGAGGCAGCCAGCCAGCCTTCCGCCAGCCTTCCTTGACCAGCCACTGCATTGACTTGCTCTACGATCCCACTCCACACAGCCATCTGGATGGCATGTGTGTGTTGGACTATGGACATAGAACCAGTGGGTACACCCTGATCATCACGCAGCCATGACCGACAGCTCATTGTCACTGCACGCACCACTTTTGTCATCACCTTACACACAATCACATGTCACAGTTTGTAATAAATGCACCTTTTTCACTAACTGCTGTTTGTGCCCTGTGTCTTTATTGTACGGAATACAACGGCCACCTTGGGCGGAAAGGCACCTGATGCGTGGCATGGAAATGGAATCCGGAGGGCCTGTTGGGACCTAGGGGTGGGAGACAGAACAGGAGCACATTCAATGAGTGTGTCACACACCCATCACACAGTACATGTCAACAACTACAAGCAATGTACACACATCGCACAGAGCAATAGGGCACAATGCCACAGCCACCAACAGTGGCATACTACCCTGGCCATGGAGCGTTGACACACTGCACGCAGTGAACATACGGCCACCCTGACACAGCACACACACACCTGCATAGATACAGACACATCATCCGTCGTACATGGACACTCACCGTCAAGTGAAGTAGCGGGCGATGAGCTGCTGGCGCACATTCCCAGCTTCCTCCTCTCCGCTGTCCACCTCACTCGAGCTGTCCTGGTCTGCGGGCTGGGGCCCTGGTTGATCTCCGTCATCCACAATGAGGGGGATCTGCTTCCGAATGGCCAGATTGTGCAGCATGCAGCACGCCACCACTATCTGGCACACCTTCTGTGGGGAGTACGCCAGTGCACCCTCGGTGCGGTCCAGGCACCTGAACCTGGACTTGAGGAGGCCAAAGGTACGCTCGACCACACGTCTGGTCCTCCCATGTGCCTCATTGTATCGATCGTCTGCTGGGGTGCGAGGATTCCTCAATGGACTGAGCAGCCATGCCCCATTCGGATACGCAGAGTCACCTGGGTGTGAGGGACACAGAGAACCGTTGCTATTCCAACTGGACAGGGGACAGCATCGCACAACCAGCACGCTACACCACTCCACATACTCACCGACAATACAGCCACGATCCTGTTGCAGATTGGCCATCAGTCGTGGCAAGATGCTGTTGCGCATTATGTGTGCGTCATGGGCCGAGCCTGGAAACTTTGCACACACGTGGGTGATCACCATGTCCGCAAGGCACACCACTTGCACATTCAGGGAGTGCGTGTGCTTCCTGTTGCGGTACAGGTGCTCAGTGGCCTGTGGTGGAACAAGGCCAACATGAGTGCAGTCAATGGCTCCCACGACGTGTGGGATTCTGCCAAGGGCATAGAATGCACCCTTCACTGCCGCCAATTCACGAGCCCTGGGGAATCTGATGTACCTGTTCCGGTACAGCATCATGGCTGCCAGTACATCCCTCAGCACCTTGCTGAACATGGGCTGGGACATCCCTCCTCCACTGCCCACTGTGTGCTGGAATGACCCAGTGGCGAAGAAATGCATGGCGGCCATCACCTTAGCCGTGGGGGTGGCAGCAGTCGGATACACCCTGCGGGGACGGAGATGGGGCTCTAACATGGCACACAGTCGATGCAGAGTTGGCCTGTCCAGCCGAAACTTCCTGATTACCTCTGTATCGTCCATGTCCGCCAGCAATTGGTATGGGCGGTCAATGTTCGGTCTCCGCCTGGGTTAAATGGCAGAGGACACATGTCAAAGCAACACGGCACATAGCAATTTCGCATACACATCACTGACATGACTGAGCAAGCACATGAGCCACAGCCCAGCTGTCAAGCTGGGACGGCACGGCCACAATACACTTACACAGGTCTCCCAACAATGGCAATGGCAAGTGAGACATACCACTGCCATGTGCATGCACATGGGGATCTAGGCCCCAATGACTTGCGGGGCGTGCTGATGGGGACTGACTGCATATTCGTCAAGCGGCAACGCCACGGCAACATGAGTGTCTGCTGAGCATGGTACTGCTTCCGAGGCTGGATGAGTATGGCACACGACGACGACGATGTGGGCACGGGCTGAGCGGCCAATACAAGTGGGACCTGTGGCACGAGGGGATATGAGACAGTAGTAGGTGTCAGCACTGCACCCTATGTACAGCACTGTACGGATCACAGCTCCCGAAACATTGACTGGTGTCCACATTGACAGCCCCATGCCAAGACGGCTGTGTGCTTGCAGTCACACGTCACAGGTGAGAGGTTACATTGCACGTGCCAGGTGGCAGTCGTACATAGTGGGAGCTGGCATGTGTGTGCATGTGTCTCCTGTTCAGGATCCACCAGATGGGCGCTGACTCTGTACTGACCATTGGACACAGCATGTTCCGTGGAAGGCTTGTGTGTGTGGGATGGTGGCACTGGATGTGCCTCCGTTGGGTGGGGGGCCATGCACAGGGCGGGTACGTCGATGATTGCGCATTGTTGGTCACAGTGGGTGCACCAACTGAAGATGTGTTGCCCTGTGTTCAATTCCTATGTCCGCATGATGATGGACTGTAGATGTGGGCAGACTACACATTGGTCGATGTGCTGTCTATATGCATGTGCCTTCACACCAGGCACAGCTGCCCCTGCACATGTGACCCCTGCTGGACTCGCTGCTGGGTCTGTGGAGCTGATGCACCTTCTGCGCGTGGGGCGGACAGCTCTCCTCACTTCCCTCATTGCGCATGTCATGTCTTTGCCGCAGGTGACATGGATCATGGAGGGCCCACATGTACGCGTGGGTAGGCTACACATGATTGTTCACTGGTCGCCACCCCCAGTCAGTGTTTCGAATGGGAAGGTTGTCGTGCTGGTGGTATGTTCGATGTGGCGGATGGGCGGGCCTAGGTGCGGGCTTACATTCCGGACATGGGGGGGTAGTTGGATTGGCGACTAGTTGCAGTACACACGGGACACGTCTCTTCCTTTCCACATCTGGGTCATCCCTTGTACTAACTGACAGTGATACAGTCATCTTCGCCCCAGCCCTCATGTCCTCCCCTCGCCCCCCAATATGCATGCTCACCTGCGAGGCTAGCGCTTGCACAGGCAGCCCCAAGCTTGCACCAGAGAGGGCAAGGAGTGTATGTGTGGGTCCAGTTGCACGAGTGGGCTGTCTCAGGGTATGATGTGTGGCGGGACGCCGTCCACCTGCGTGGTGCCCCAAATGGAGACCCGGCCTGCATGGACTATGCATCACAGTCTTCGCCTTCCGGATCCGCCACCTGCGACACCCAGTGGCTGTGGCTGCCCTTGCGGCCATGCCGCGTCCGTCTGTGGCTGATGGCCCACACATTCACTCTTTGGCCTCTCTGGGGAGGGCTCAGGGGTGGTGGCGCACGCGCTTGCACTTAGTCGCAATGGCATGTGTCGTGGTTGGTATGATGGGCAATGGATGGGATGGTGCGAGCCACCTCCCGTGACGTCAGTGCTGCTCGTGCTGTGGTGCGTCCCCCCTACACTTCCATTTGACTTTTTGCCATGCTGGACGTTGAGGTTCTATTGCCTGCGTGATATGAGCAGGAGGAGCGCGAGGAGACCTCTCACACACCATGCTCCACTGCCATCCCGTGCCCTGTATCGCCTGTGCGGATTGACTATGTTGGGGTTACACCTGGTCGACTGGGGCTGTGTGTGCCTTGTCAAGGGGCATGGCGGGCGCACAACAGGATCCAGCTCGTCCACAGAGGGTGGGCTGAGGTGCGCCTGGTACCGCTTTGTACGTGTGCCCGGCTGCTGTGCACACACGTGTTCACTCCCCCCGACAGGTGTCCTCTCACAATGCCCAGGGAAGCGGTGGTGTACTGTTCATGAGCCCTCCCAACACGGCGTGCTCCAACTTGGCATGTGCGCATCTACCCGTCGCACCCACCCACCTGAGCACTGCGTCCATACGACTTCACACGACACATGTGTGTCTTCCACAGTAGTGCTACTCATTTGCGTTGACATCCAATACCAGTGGACTACATGGTCATGTCACGACTGCCGTGTACTTCACATACTCTCATCCTCTCTCATTCGTACTTGTGAAATGAGTCAGCGGAGACAGTTCTGGTTTCAAACATTATATTGAGTCTTCTGTCCTCTGTGATGCAGTATAGTGGACACTACTGGCAGCGGAATACATATTGAGGATATACTGAGCATGATTACAAATGGGATAGGGTGTGGGGTTACATCTGCTTGGCCAAGGCTGTGCTAATGTACATTTACGTATAGCTGCGGAGCTGCGGACTTTGACACAGACGGTATACATGTAGCCTACCAGACCGCTCGGCATCATGGGCACAGTCCATCTCAGTTCCATGTGACAGGTTTGCTGCGGTTGTTCCTCATGCACGCGTGCATGTGAGATGACATCAGGGCATGTGCTTGCGTGCATGCAGCGGCGTGCCACTTGTTGTTGCACTGTGGTGGTTACTGGACATGTCACAGTCACTGGGGTCGTGTTGTTGTTGTATGCACTTGTCGTCCATGCAAAGGTCCTGGTATGGGATTCCCGGGGCGGGGGTGGGAGGGGTGCAGCACCCACAGACTCCAGGCGACCTATTCATGTCCACTGAGCGGTGTGTGTGTCCATGTGCGCTGGATCCATGTCGTGTCCTGGTTGTTCGTGCAGTTCCGTCCATGTGGGTGCGATGCACAGAGCCCATGCCACTGCCTCCCACGATGCATGCGGTGTTCCTGGATGTGATGGGGAACAGTGTGCATGTCCCGGTCATATCCGATGTCATGGCGATGTCGTTGATGGTGTGGTTACAGTTGCCGGTCGTTTGGTATGGCTGTTGTGGTGGTGACTGGCCAGTCCGTGCGGAAGCTGAGCATGGGTGCGGGGTTGGACTTCATAGGTCACTCGGGGAACCTGCGTTGTGGTCCGACGTATTTACAGGTTGTCAGGTATGCGATGCCGTCCAGCAGGGCTTCCATGTCATTGGTGGTGTACATGTTTGCCAGCCAATGAAGCGGATGGTGGCTGTCAAGGTGTTGTTCGTAGGTTGTCCCTTGGAGGACCATGATGGGGCATGCTGGGTGACATTCGATGTAGCTGTTCTCGATGATCCGTCGTGTGGAGGCACAGTGGTTCCATTTCAGTGCGCGTGCGATGTTGGCCACATACGCCATGCCCCCATAGGCAGAGCAGGCCCTGTCGTGTGCGTCCAGAGGGAGGAGTAGTGGTAGCAGGTCCGCCTTCAGACATGCCGGGTTGGAGAGGCATATCTCGACGGGATGCTGGTAGGGACACCTCCGACAGTAGAAGACGGGCATGACGCAGCTGAACAATGTGATGCGGTAAGTCAGTCGGTAACTTACGTTCAGCAGGGACAGGAGATCGCATCCCAATGTATGTATCGTGCTGGTTTGGTACAGCTTGAGCTCTTCGGCGTAGTTGGGTAGGTGTGTTGCGGTTGCCATTTCGCAGCGGTGCGTTGTGGTGGCGTGCTCCGGCTGTGTGTGCAGTCTGCAATGTGCACACTCCGGGGTTGCTGTGAGCTCTGTGTAGTCGTGGGGAGACAGGACTTGTGTTCTGTTGGCTTGTTTGGAGGACACGGGCCCTCTTCCCACATGCTTCTCAGACAGTTCAAGGTCAGTGCTGTGTGACTCCTTCCAATTAACTTGCATGTGGCCGACATGGGGGAGTGTTTTCTTCTTTCTTCCCCGTCCGTTGTGTGCTTCTGTGATATGCGCTATCTGCCCTGTGGTCGGTCTCCTCGGCAAGCCTGTGTTGGTCTATTCTTGGACAATGGCTGTATTCACCGGCTTCTGTCGTAGGGCTGTGGTTTCGGTGTTGGAATGGAAGGTCATTCAGTGCTGTCTGCTCTCCCTTGTGTGGGCGGCAGCCTGCCTTTCCGCTCTGCGTTGGGCCTTGTGTGTGGATGTAATTCTTGGGCCACCTGTTGTCGGTCACCGGGCTCTTTGGTGTTCCGTTTCATGTGTCTTGTTCATATGTGCAGGGTGGTATGGGTTTTTCAGTGTGGTACTGGCGTTCCTCTTCCCGAAGGGGCCCTGCTTCTCCTAGTTGGTGTTGCCGCCGCTGTGTGCTTCGCCATGTTTGTTACACTGGGGTGTGTCCTGCTGTTGCGTGACTTCACTGACATGTGTGCGTCGGTTGTGTGGCGTTGGGTGTTGTCCGTGAATTGGGCGTTGGGGACATGTCTGTGGCAGGCCTGTCACGTGTCATGTGCGTTCGGGGTGGGGCTGATGTGTGTGCTGCTTGGTTGTGTCCCTGTGTCTGTGTGCGACGCATGCATGGCGCTGCGGTTGGCCTCTGCGTTGTGCGCATGTGTGGTGGCGTCATCGGCGCTTTGGGGCCGTGACGGGGTGGTTGGTTCCTAGTCCCAGGTGGTGTGTACACATGTGTTCCGCGATGTTAGGATTTGGCCTGTGTGTCATATGTGGATGCAATGGTGGATGTGTAGTGTGCACGCGCTGGTGGGGGGTTGTCCGCTTTTTCCGCCCTTGCACTGTGTGCGCTGTTTGCGTGCACTTGTTGTGTGTGTGCCTACCTGCGTCTCCGCGGTACGTTGCGTCCTTGGTGGTGCATCAGCAGAAGCATGGGAAGGGCCTGCAGTGCTGGATTCATGCCCGGGGTGCCGCTTCTTCGTTGTCCGTGCTCTGCGTCCGTGTTTCCGCCTCTCTTTCACGTGCGGTGTCTCTTTGCCGTGGGAGCCGTTTGTTTGCGGCATCGTAATTTATGCGCCGGGCGGGACGTGTTTCGTCGGACGGTGTGTGTCAGTTGTGCTGCGCCGCTACGTGTGCGGGCGCACTTTGATGGCGGACGGTGTTGCTGGCTTGCCGGCGGTGTTTGGCCTGCTTTTCGCATCGTAATTTGGCGGGCGTGTGGGCTGCGGCATGCGGGCGGTAACTGGTGGTTTTTGCATCCGCCAGCACGGCGGTAGTGCTTCCGCCCGCCATCGTAATGGGCCCCTAAGTAAACAAATAGAAACATAAACCAATGTAACAACATACAGAAATCTGGTGTGAAACAGAAAATGTCAAAAGGGAAAACTTCACCGTGACTTCTCAGAGGTCCAATCACAGATTAGAAAAGTAATCTTAAAAGCATGCTGAAAGTGGATACCCAAGCACTGCATTTGTGTGAAGGGGACCAAACGCCGATCAATTGATACATATTATAATATAAGTAAGACACATCTCATAGGCATAGACTTTATTATATATAGCATTAAATATTTCATACGCTCCTAGTATCACATAGAAGTATACTTCAGCATCAGTGTCGGGCCAATCTATCGCGTACACAACACACCTAACCCAGATAAAAATAACTAAATAATATACGAAAAGGAACCGAGTACACCTGGAGAGTGTGAGACATATTATTCAAAACCCATGATCATGCATAAGTGCAAGTAGCACAAATTTGTACCTCAATCCTCTCATAATAAAGCCTACGGGTAAAGGTAGGAAAATAATAAGTAACAGGATCTCTCATTATTCATCACATCAAGAAGCACACAGGCTAAAGTGCAAAGACACCTACTTCTCATGTGGTGATAATTCCATCCCACATGTAGAAAAATCTGTATATTGATAGGTCCCAATATTAGCGTCAGTCCAAAAGTAATCACAATCCCTCTGAATCCGGCCCTATAATCAAGAATAACACAAGTCTGTAATGACCACAACGGGATCTACAACATCTCTATGAGAAGCAGTCCCCACAAGTAAAGTATGTAACATAATGAAAAAAGGTGATCTTACCTGCACGTCTGTGCAGCAGAGCGTACGACCAAAATATCTTTGATAAATCCTTAACAGCGTCCTCGAATACGAGGTACTGCCGGTTGATTTAGTATCGTAATGCCCGTATCTGGAAATACAGAATTATGGAGTAGCATCTAAGTAACCAGCTCACGAACAATATGAGCTCAAAAACCCCTTACAAACTGTCATATTTGTGCAAACAACCCGTTCTTACCGGGGAACAAAAGCAGTGATCCATCTTCCTAAACCCATAAGACCGTCTTCGTGTACGAGACGCGTTCACCAACTAAGCCGGCAATAAAGTTTCTCCCGCGTAGTCAGGATTAGTCCACATGGAAATAGGACTAGATTCAAAATCGTCCTTACAATGTGCGCCATCTTGTAATGGGTAAGCCACCCAATAAGTATTGAAGTAACGCATTGCGTGTAACGTATACACCACATAACGGACTATAACCCAAACATATCATGGGCATGCTGAAAGTCAGTGCCCCAAAAGTAAACCCTAGGGGATAAAGGACCCAGAGCCCACCTAAGGTGGCATAAATCTCAACTCCAGTTGTCAATCCTTTTGTAACGTAAACAACAGAGTCCCGCTGCAGCCAAAGAAACACCCAGAGTTGAAGTGTAAAGAAAATATCAAATGCTCTCTCATCTATAAGTAATCACCCTACAGCAAAAGAAACCATCCATTATCTTTTAAAATTATCCTTGAATAACCACAGTACATACTGTGGCCGATATGTGTTACACTCTCCGTGCGAGCCCAAAATAATCCCAAGTCTTTGGTATACTGATCATGTTCTGTTATAAAACCCCTCAATCCTCAATGCTAATCACACTTGCAATTTTTTACAATGGACCAAGTGCATCTGAGTTGAAAATATGTTTCTATCAGAATTGCTCAGATGTTAACCATAGCCTTTCCGTATCGTGGTCATGTAGTAAACATCATTACGACCTGCCAGAACTCATATATGGTCAAGAGTTACAGAATTTGCACGCATGTTAAACAAAACTCTCAGTAGAGGCAAGTTACAGAAATTGCACGCATGTTACACAAAACCCTCAGTAGAGGCAAGTACAGAAGGTCAATCCAAAGTATCATAACCCAGTCATCATCCAGAACCACATAACACTGTCAAGACATCCTTGACAAATTGAAACGGAAGCAGCAGAGCTAAATCCCACCGTAAGCAGTTCAGTTTACCTGCCCAAAAAGTAGTGTAATTCCTGGTCTAAATTCAATCCTATCTCCGCACTCTGTAATCTCAAAATCCATGAAGCTTCTCGTCTGCGTAATTCCAGTTCCCTGTTGCCACCCCTGGGGTGCCTCAGTATTTGATCAATTCCAAAGAACCTAAAGTCCCTGTATTTGTCCTGTGAAGGGCAGAGAGCTATGTGTGCAGCAATGGGGTTTCTCACATCTCCTTGCTTAACAGCCCTCATGTGCTCACTTATTCTCTCCCTGAGAGTCCTAATGGTGCTACCAACATATTTCTTGCTGCATTTGCATTCTATGATATATACAGCAAATTTTGTATTACAGTTCAAATTGGTCGTGATTTTGTATCTTAATCTGTCAGGGCCTTCAAATTGCATTTTCTTGTCCCAAGTCCACTTGAATACACTACAATGTCCACATTTGTGGAATCGCAGAGTGTGCGGAGTCAACCAATTCTCTGTGACCTTTGTCACTGGATAGGTAGGACTAAGTAGGTTCCGGCGACAGACCCCTCTCCGATAAGTAATGTCAGGTCTCTCTGTGATCGAGCCGTTTAGGGATCTGTCGGCCTTCAAAATGTGCCAATGTCTATTGAGACTCCAGACAAGTATCTCCGAAAGTGTATTGTTGTTGGTAACCATGTGTACTTTCTTATCATTCTTAGTTCTCCTATTGGGGGTGATTAGGATGGCGGGCGGATCGCCATCACCGCCCCGGCGGCGGCGATCCACCCGCCATCGCAACCCGATTTACCCCCACCATATTACAATGGCGGGGGGTATCGCGGCGGATGCAAAGTGCGTCTGCTGCTTTTCCGCCGGTCGGCAATCGTTCTGATTGCCGGCGGGGCGGACTTGGGCCACAATATGGTGGCTGTGCCTAGCAGGCACCGCCATATATATTATGATGATTGTGGCGGCTGGCCTTTCCATGGCGGTGATACCGCCATGGAAAGGCTGGCGTCGATGTGCTTTGGGGGCCCGTTGCGGGCCCCTGGGGGAGGTGGGGGTTGCACTTGGGGGGTACCTATGGTACCCCCCCTCCATTTGCATGCACAAGGTGGCAGGCACTGCACGGTGCCTGCCACGTTGTGCATGCAAATGCACACCATGGCACTTTGGCATTGCGGCGGGTGCTGCTGTAAGCCTCACCCGCCGCAATGTCAAAAATGCGGAATGCGACCGCCAGGGTGGCGGTCGCATCCTAATTAGCGGTGCGGGACCGTCGCACGTCTGGCGGCCTAATAGGCCCCATTGTGTTCCTTAAGTGTATCCTGTCTATTGACAAGCTGCATTCTCTGTTTGGCTTTATTCAGAGTCTTCTTGTCATAACCTCTTCTGTTAAAGCGTGCCATCATTTCAGTTGCACACTCTTCATATTCAGGATCAAAACTGCAGTTGCTTCTAGCGCGTTTCAGTTCCCCAAAGGGGATGGCCCTGATCTGGTGTTTGGGATGAGCACTCGAGGCATGTAACACAGCGTTGCACGCAGTCGCTTTTCGAAATAATCTGCTATGTATTTTGTTATCCCTGTGGGGTAGACGCTCACGAATAAAATGCATGTGAGCTACCAGTGCGTCACTTCACATTCTATGATGCATGTATGTGTAAGCGCTATCTTATCAGAAAATGTAAGATAACACCCTCCCCGGGATCGGGGACGGTTTTAATCTCAAGAACATATGAGGTACTGCGTCCCAAAAGATAGCAGATAGACAGCAAATAGTTCAGCATAGTCAATTAAATAAGCCTTCAGTCAAGAACGCTCAAGTCCAGTAAAGTTTATAAACCATGAAGGTTTAATAAATAATTAAAGTGTGGAACAAAAGGCAAAAATATAAAGTTAGACAAAATGCGTAATAAGTCAATATAGAGAATTAGCACAAGCGGGGGTGGCTTCTCCGTAATTACGAAGGGGCGTCATCTTACTGCTCAGAGCCAGCAGATGATAAATAAAATGATAATAAAACAATGTTATTCTCATTTTATTTATCACTGTCTGACTGAGCGCCAAAGCCAATGGAGTATCTAGGGCGGGGCCAGGCCATGGCAAGGAGGAGGAGTGGTGGGCACTTGTAAATGCGCATGTATGTTTGGCCGGCTGTCTTAGACCGGCCAAACCGACATGCACACTCAGCAGCCTCCAAACCGAGCTGTGTTACACAGCCGGGTGGAGAAAAGGCACAGGCTCCCTGTGCCTGAGTGAGCATCAGACCTGCCCGCTTAGTCCAATCCGGGTGCTTCTCTCATGAGAGCAGTGTCTGGATTGGTTGGGGAGCCTGTGCTTTGAGGCCCATGGACTGCCGGGAGGAGAGGGGGCACAGAGGCGGCCGGCAGCGTCTGCAGCAAATAAGTCAGTCTTTTTATTTTTTTTTATTCCCCAACACCCCCCGTGCCGCCTCCCCACTTTAGATTGGTGGCAGCCACCACTGAGCACAAGGCTCAATAAAATGCAGCAAAAAAATGACATGAAGTCAAGTTTCACAGTAAAATATTTTAAGTCCTAATCAAGAGATAGACTAGTGTGGGTCCGCTCACTAAAGTCAGGCAAACCTGGCTTAGCTCACCTCCCAAAAGGACGCAGTGAAAATCACATCGTCATCATAAGGTGATCTAGCCACTTCACGAATTGGCACACCCGAATGTAAAATGTAATACAGCATCATCAGCTCCATCCCAATACCATCCCCTTAGTGAATATTAATATAACCGCTTCTGACCTAATGTCATCGGATATAACAGCACAAATCTAGTTGCACTCAAAACAATGAAAGCTTCACATTACATACAGGCCTACAGGAGCACAGCCTTGAATGTAGCAAAAGGCTTCCTCCAGTATGTCAATATAGGGTATTTAACAGAACAAAGAAGCAGAAAAGATGGGTAGTGTGAGCTTTTTGCCTGTAGAAAGGGGGTATTGAATGTCGATCCTTCCAAGTTTGTATGCTAGGTGCAGTATTTTGAAATTGATTTTGCATTTGGTGGGCAGTAGTGGCAGTTTCTGAGGTAGGGTGTGATTGACTGATGTTTTTGAAACTTTGCAAATGAGACGTATTACTCCATTTTGAGTTTACTCAGGTCTTTTTATCTGATATCTGGGTATTCTATCGAATACAGAGATGACATTATCTAGAGAGGTGTTGACTTAGGCACATATGACAGTTGGGGAAAGTCATGTAGGTATAAAATTCAGGTTTGTCAGTTGGTGGAACATAGACCTCATTCCTGTCCCTATTTGTGCTAGGTTGGAAACCCAGTGCAAAACATTGCCTTTGGCATCCCGTGTCATCTCACGTCAGCACGTGGTCTGTCCTGCAAATGAAGTTTGTTATACATAGATACCGTTCATACTTGTGTTAAGTAGTGGCGTCAGTAGGATAGGCCACCACTGCCCCAGAAAAATGCAGTAAGCGAAACGGGTATATGAAACATGGTGTTACAGAAAACTACCACTCTGTAAATAAGTGGTCTTAATTTGACCCACTTTGCAGAGTCTCAATGGACTTTTAGATGGAGGGCTGCCACCCTCTCACTGTGACCTGATTCTGGGTCAGCAATTGGTAAGAAATATATTGAGCCAGATCAATCTAGATTAGGTGTCCAAGTGGAAAACAACAAGTACATTACACTGCACGGTGTGAAGAGTATACTTACAAATAGTCTTCCATGACATTTGTTGTAACTATGACGGCTAAGCTCACAAAGAGCCCAGAGTTAGCTCAGTTTTGTAGTAATATTAAAAGTATATTTGTAAAGTACATGCTCACCCTGAAGGGTATCTTGGTGCTGAAATAACATGTTACTTGTTACCCAGTTTAATAGTACTCATTTTATCAACCATGTAAGGATAAAAGGCTGAGTGAACCTGCTGGGATTTTAACCTATTGTGAGATCAAACACAAATTCCTGTAGTGGATGTTTTAGTCCACTGTGCCACCAGACCCAGGGCCAGATTCACAAAGGTAAAGTTGGACCAAAAGTCTACCTTAGACCAAAAGTCTAACGTTACTAATTTTTGGTATTCACAAAGGAATTTATGAATAGTATCTTTATGCTTGCAGAGGTTCCACACTTGGGGCAGAGGTTCCGCACTCGGGGTGAATTTTCCACACTTGGGGCAGAATTTCTGCCTCAAGTGCGCAATCCCTGCATTCGGGCAGAATCTCCGCACTCGGGCCGGAAGCTCCGATTTCGGGTCGGACCACAACACAATGAAATATGATGGCAATCATTGGTGTATGCTGCAACACATATGCCTAGATTCATACATCATGAGATCTCTGACATCTAGTTGTAAAAGGTGTAGAGACAGAATATAGAGTACAAAAAATCGAGTTGCACAAATATCGAGTCACTAATATCGTGGGTAAGAAATGTCGACAGCAAGAATATCGCGGTCAAGAATATCGATTTAAGGTAAGTAATATCGATTTTAAAAATATCAAAGTGTTTAATATCGTTTGCAAAAATACAGTTGTTAAAAATATCGTTTTTTTATTATTGTTATGTATTTTAGTATATATTTTATATGTATGTGATGTATGTTTTTTTATATAAGAATTGTTTGTACTTTTAATATATTTGTTAAATTCTTAGTAGTTTTTTTTTTTTTATTAGAATTTTGCCCTTTTATTTCCGTAGCGGGTTGTGGGTTTATAGGTGAATAGGGTGGGAAGTAATTTAATTATATTAAATTTATTAATTTTTTTTAATTTGAATTTTGCGCTTTTAGTTCCGTAGCGCGTTGTGGGTTTATAGGGGAATAGGGTGGGAAGTAATTTAATTTTATTAAATTTAATAATATTTTTTATTTGAATTTTGCGTTTTTAGTTCCGTAGCGGGTTGTGGGTTTATAGAGGAATAGGGTGGGAAGTAATTTAATTATATTAAATGTATTGATTAATTTTTATTTAATAATATTTGTTTAATTGAGTTGTTATCGTGTTAAATGTGTAAAGTAATTTATTATTAATTAATTAATAATTGGTTGCTAATTAATTTTAATTAATTAATTGGTTATTAATTTTGGTAATTGTGTAATTAATTTTAGGTGTGTGTTGTGGTGTTTATAGGTGTAAAGGGTGGGAAGTAATTTATTTTTAATTGATGAATTAATAATTGGTTGTTAATTAATTTTAATTAATTAATTTGTAATTACTTTTGGTAATTGTGTAATTAATTTTAGGTGTGTAATTGTTTATTTTTGTGTGTGTTGTTTTTACCTTTAAAGGGTATATTATGTGTGTATTAAATACATTTTAATTATGTAATTATTAGTTGTTAATAGTAATAGTTTTTAATTTTAAAATAAGTTTTAATTGTGTTTCATTATTTTATAGTTTAATTTAGGTGTGTGTTGTGGATATTATAGTGTTAAAGTTTGTGTAGTCAATTAATGTTTTTTATTAATAATATTTTTTAAATTGATTATTAATTATGTTAATTAAGTAAATAATTTTAATTAATAATGTTGAAGTGTTTTTTTATTGGCGTGGTGTTAAAGGGTAGGGAATAAAATAAATACATTTATGTTTTAATTAATGTTTTTGTTTGTAAATATTTTGTAGTTTAAAAGAAGTTTTTTGTACATTTATTTAATATTTTATTTTTTATATTTGTTGTTTTTTGTTATATGTAATTATTATTATAATATGTGTTCTTTTTACATGTTTAATATATATATATATTTTTTAAATATTGTTTATTTGTTTTTATTTCATTTATTTTTAATTAAAAAAATTAGGTGTTTGAGTGTGAATAGTAATTTTTTTTCTATGCTATCCAGCACTTTTCCTACTGTTGCACTCACTGGGTTGGGAATTGTAATTTTTACCCCTGCGCTATCTACCACTTTCCCTACTGTTGCATTCACTGGAGTGGGAATAGTAATTTTTATCTCTTTGCTATCCTGTATTTTCCCTACTGTTGCACTCACTGCAGTTGGAATAGTAATTTTTGCCTGTCCGCTATCCAACACTTTCCCGACTGTTGCACTCTCTGCAGTGGAAATAGTAATTTTTACCCCTCCGATATCCAACACTTTCCCTACTGTTGCACTCACTGGAGTGGGAATAATTTTTTTACCCCTACGCTATCCAACACTTATCCTACTGTTGCATTCAGTGGAGTGGGAATACTACATTTTTACCCCTCTGCTATCCAACTTTTTCCCTACTGTTCCTCTCACTGGAGTGGGAATAGTAAATTTTACCCCTCCGCTATCCAACACTTTACTCTACTGTTGCACTCACTGGAGTGGAAATAGTACTTTTTACCCCTCCGATATCCAACACTTATCCTACTGTTGCATTCAGTGGAGTGGGAATACTAAATTTCTTACCCTCCGCTATCCAACTTTTTCCCTACTGTTCCTCTCACTGGAGTGGGAATAGTACATTTTCCCCTCCGCTATCCAACACTTTCCTACTGTTGCACTCTCTGGAGTGGAAATAGTAATTTTTACACCTCCGATATCCAACACTTTCCCTACTGTTGCACTCACTGGAGTGGGAATACATTTTTTTACCCCTCCGCTATCCAACACTTATCCTACTGTTGCATTCAGTGGAGTGGGAACACTAAAGGGCCGATTCCGATTCGGGCCGGAAAACGTGCCGACCGACTCGGTACGGGAATAAAGTCCGACCGACACGTACCTGCGCAGCCCGACCTGGGTAGTACGATGAAATGCATGTGAATCACGACCGACTCGTACGGAACACAAGCCGAACGACCGAACCGGACGGAAACAAGCTATCCGGCCGGGAAACCACGCCAATCGAACCGACCGACACGCACCAGGAATGAACCCGAACGAAACGTACCCGCGAACTCCGACCCGCGCAGTACGATGCAATGCGTGGAAAACCAGACCGAGTCGCACGGAGACCAAGCCGCACGACCGACACGCATACAAAACCCAGCCGAAACAACCCAATACACCGCGACCGTCGCGTACGTCGCACAATAAACCTAGCAGAAACACAGCGTGAACGACTCGGAGAAGCTGGCACGAGACAACTGCAGCGTCCTACTCGGTCAGAAGAACGTCTCCTACATGCACAAAAAATACAAAGGGAAAAATACAAAAAAAAGGGCCAAACAAGCAATTACAAAGTCAATAAATACAGGGGGAAAAAAACAGGGAACAAGGACACACCCCCAACTCCACCTATATAAAGGCCACAAATCCCTACCATGATCCTTTGCAAATTCAACTGACCTGCCAGCACAGAACACCAACACACAGCAACCACAGACACACCCACAGCTCATCCATCACACAAGCCACACACCATCAGCACCTCAACAAATAGCACCCTCACATACACCCAGCAAAACCTACACACACACACCCTCACTTGCACATCACACACATCAATCACCACCACCACCCATCACCATGCCCCCAAAGAAGAATCATAAGTTCCTAGACAGTGAATTGGAAGTCCTGGTAGATGAGATCCTCAGGGTAGAGCCACACTTGTTTGGTACATTGGTCCAACAGACCCCCATGTCGCAGAAAACCAAGATGTGGGAGAGGATCGTCGACAGGGTCAACGCACAATCACCATGTTTGCGCACAAAGGAAGACATCCAGAACAGGTGGTATGATGTGCGCAGGAGGGTCAGGGACCTACTAAAGAAGGATTACATCGTGAGTCAGCGCACCGGCAGTGGCCCTCCTGGCAAACCACTATACCTCAGGCCCTGGGAGGAGAAGGTGCGGGCCATCCTACCACCAGTGAGCGTCTATGGACTAGAAAACATCCCAGAGCCTGGTGAGTACACAACTAATATACCCAATATTGTGTGGCAATACACACACATCACTGTCAAGGGGAGAGTCAAACCATGCACCCTTAGCAAATCCACAGCAACCAAAAGATAATCATACCAAGATGACTATGTTAGTCAGAGAAACACAATACCTGCCATCTCACAGTGATATGTAACAGTGGCATGACAGGTACAAACCTAACAGTAAATAGAGCAAGGCAGTGGCACAAATATAACAAACTACCAGTCACATATGTTGCCACCACCAGAACACCACCTCACAGGGAAGCTCACTGAAAGGAAGGAATTCTGGGTATGCTGGTGAAGTCAGTGTAGGCAATAGCATGTTGGGAGTTGTAGTCACAGATAATGGTCAGCCTCACAATTGGCCCATCAACACCACTCTCAACCATGCACACATCACAGGGAGTTGAAAAGGACTGACAAGATGGCTGACACTGGGTACTGCTGTGGGGAGCACAAGGCCCTGCTGGGAACTGGGCACCAACAAACAACAGGAACACACTGTCAGCCATCTTGCCATTGCTGTCACACTCACACACAGTGAAGTCCACCCAAAAGGAAGGAAGTATGGGCATGCTGGGAAGGGGGTGTAGGCAATAGCATGATGGGAGTTGTAGTCACAGATATTGGTCACCCTCACAATTGGCCCATCAACACCACTCTGAACCATGCTCACATCACAGGGAGTGGAAAACAACTGACAAGATGGCGGACACTGGGGACTGCTGTGGGGAGCACAAGGCCCTGCTGGGAACTGTGCACCAACCAACAGCAGGACACCACTGACTGACATCCTGAAAGCCAAATTGCACTCCCTGCAATGGAAGCACGTTCCATGGTGGGATATCTGGCTGGGTGGGAAGGAGGACTGACAGCTCTGACCATAGTTACAAGCAGCTTATTCCACACACCCCCTTAACACAAACTCCACACAACTCACCTGGGAGAATGCAATGCCTCACACTTAAATTTAATATCCCACAAAGAACCACCACACTGGGTTATGCTGTGTGAAGCACAGGGTCACACATGGGACTTGTAGCCAAACAAACGCCAGGACAACACCGTCAGCCATCCTGGCAGCACAGGCACACTACCCCACAGGGAAGCAGAGTCAAAAGGAAGGAAGTATGGGCATGCTGGGAAGGGGGGATGTAGGCAATAGCATGATGGGAGTGGTAGTCACAGCTCAACATCCCCCACCCACATGGCCCAGCAAGCTAGCACTGAAGCATGCACACCTCACAGGGAGTGAAAAGCCACTTCAAAGATGTCTGACACTGGCCTCAGCTGTGGGGAGCCCAAGGCCATGCTGGGAACTGTGCACCAACAAACAACAGAAGCACACTGTCAGCCATCTTGCCATTACTGTTACACTCACACACAGTGAAGTCCACTCAAAAGGAAGGAAGTATGGGCATGCTGGGAAGGGGGGTGTAGGCAATAGCATGATGGGAGTTGTAGTCACAGACATTGGTCACCCTCACAATTGGCCCATCAACACCACTATGAACCATGCTCACATCACAGGGAGTGGAAAACAACTGACAAGATGGCTGAAACTAGGTACTGCTGTAGGGAGCACAAGGCCCTGCTGGGAACTGTGCACCAACAAACAACAGGACCACACTGTCAGCCATCTTGCCATTGCTGTCACACTCACACACACTGAAGTCCACTCAAAAGGAAGGAAGTATGGGCATGCTGGGAAGGGGGTCGTAGGCAATAGCATGATGGGAGTGGTAGTCACAACTCAACATCCCCCACCCACATGGCCCAGCAAGCTAGCACTGAAGCATGCACACCTCACAGGGAGTGAAAAGCCACTTCAAAGATGTCTGACACTGGCCTCAGCTGTGGGGAGCCCAAGGCCATGCTGGGAACTGTGCACCAACAAACAACAGGACCACACTGTCAGCCATCTTGCCATTGCTGTCACACTCACACACAGTGAAGTCCACTCAAAAGGAAGGAAGTATGGGCATGCTGGGAAGGGGGTGTAGGCAATAGCATGATGGGAGTTGTAGTCACAGACATTGGTCACCCTCACAATTGGCCCATCAACACCACTCTGAACCATGCTCACATCACAGGGAGTGGAAAACAACTGACAAGATGGCTGACAATGGTGCTCAGTTGTGGGGAGTACCAGGCCCTGCTGGGACCTGGGCACCAACCAACAGCAGGACACCACTGACTGACATCGTGAAAGCCAAATTGCACTCCCTGCAATTGAAGCACGTTCCATGGTGGGATATCTGGCTGGGTGGGAAGGAGGACTGACAGCTCTGACCATAGTTACAAGCAGCTCTTCCCACACACCCCCTTCACACAAACTCCACACAACTCACCTAGGAGAATGCAATGCCTCACACTTCAATTAAATATCCCACAAAGAACCACCACACTGGGTTATGCTGTGTGAAGCACAGGGACACACATGGGACTTGTAGCCAAACAAACGCCAGGACAACACTGTCAGCCATCCTGGCAGCACAGGCACACTACCCCACAGGGAAGCAGAGTCAAAAGGAAGGAAGTATGGGCATGCTGGGAAGGGGGTGTAGGCAATAGCATGATGGGAGTTGTAGTCACAGATATTGCTCACCCTCACAATTGGCCCATCAACACCACTCTGAACAATGCTCACATCACAGGGAGTGGAAAACAACTGACAAGATGGCTGACAATGGTGCTCTGTTGTGGGGAGTACCAGGCCCTGCTGGGACCTGGGCACCAACCAACAGCAGGACACCACTGACTGACATCCTGAGAGTCAACCTGAACCCACTGCAAGGGTGGCATGCTTCATGGTGGGATAACTGGGCTGGGTGGAGAAGGAGGGCCGGATGTCCACCAAATACAACCAATGCTGGCCATGCACACACCTCAACATTCACATTTAAATGCCTCAGGTTTGCAGGACAATGTGCTACACCAATATCAACCTCTTACTGTGACAACTTAGGTCAATGCAATGTACAGGGCCGCATCCAGAGGTACAGTCACAACTGTCAGGTGTGTGAACCATTGATGCCTGTAGAAACATAACATACATTGTGTGTCTCTTCCAAAAACAGGTGATGATGGGGACACAGCAGCAGACGATGAGGAGTCCCAGTCCCAGGCTCCGGGGGACACTGAGCTCACTGGTGTGGAACAGCCTCTGCCCTCCTTGGATGGCGAAGACCTACCTGGCACCTCCGGTGTGAGTCATCATGCAGCACCAGCAGGACCAACATCTGCACCCCCTGCACCCACTCCTCCAACAACTGCCAACACACAGACCACCCCCGCCGACACGGACAGACCAAGGACCACCAATGACAACAGCACAGGGACCCTGGCCCAACGTCGAGCTACGGACAACGACCCCAGTAACAACCCCCAAGGGGGCCTAGGGACACCTGTGCGTGCCACCGCAGGTCCCGCACGTGTCGCCAGGGGTGGTGGGAGGGGTGGTAGACATAGGTCGCTGTTTGCAGAGGGGTCTGGACTGCATGATGACCCACAACTGGTACGCATTGCTGATGCGTACCAGAATAGCACCGGAGAGGTCACCCAGGTAGTGGGGATCCTCAAGGACATTCAACAGCAGCAGGCTGCCCATCATGCCCGCTTGGACTCACACATGTCCCGTGTGGAGACACACATGGCCCGTGTGGAGACACACATGTCTGGCATGGAGTCCAAGTGGGACACATTGCAAGAACTGACAGCGGTGCATAGGGACATATTGACATGCCTCCGCCAGATTAGCACCAACATGGCCACACCTCCCTGTGTGCCCACAACATCTGGTGCTGCAACACCTGCAACTGCCACAGGGAGGGAGGAGGACTCTGGCGGAGAGTCCCCTGCACCGCAGCAGCCTGCACGTGAGGGTCCCCCCCAAAGAAGAGGGGTCGTCCGAGGAAGGAAAACTGAGAGGTCGATGGCCATGTACATCCCCCAGGAAGCCAACACCTGTTCTGGAAATTCTCCTTTGTGTGCAAACTGTTCACCCTGTCGAATGCAACACAACTCACCCACATGACATGGGGAGTTCAAGTTGGACCAATGTATCAGATCACTGTTGACTTTACCCTGGACATTTCTGCTACCAAGACTTCCAACTCACCTGGGAACTTTGGATCACAATCCCAATGTACAGCACCCACCATCCTGTGCACTAACCTCACACATGTATGTAATAAACTCACCAATACACCATACTTGCCTCTGTTGTGATTCCAACGTTGTTATTGTCACGGAGATGATGATCTGCTAAATGACACCGTGCATGCTAACTGCCACAGCAAGTTCAACACCGTCATGTGAGTCATGGCGACGTGACACATATGAGGGAGACACACCACTAGGGCTACACAACACATAGACACCAGGGCCATCGGACTCATCGCCTACACTGATGTTGCCAGGAAATATTGTGGAATGCACAGACACCACACCTATTCAGAGTCTGTGTTAACTAGCCCACAGGTGCAGTAAGCAAATGTCAGTCAGAAGTGTGACCACAGACAACGCACATCCCAAAGTGAAGCACAGGTTTATTACACATTTGCAACATGTTGTTTCCACTACAGATGCAAGGTAATCCCACGTGGCAGTGGCCACACAGTCAACAAGTGTAGAAGAAAGAAAGTCCAGGGGTGTGGGGCACATCACCTGTAGGGAAACGACTGCTTCCACCCTGGAAGTTGAATCATGGTGTCGGAGGATCCGAGTTGACCAAACAACTCTGAAAGCACCCTGTGAAGGACAGACATGACACACAGTCAAAAGCACTGAAGAACAGGACAGAACTGCAATACTCATGCCCAATACATGTCACAAGATACCTACACAAAACCAAGTTAGCATGTCAACACTGTTGGGGAGTACAGACTACCTGTAAGGACACATCGCTGCACGCATCCAGTCAAGTAGCACATGGCCACACTCAAACAGCAACAGAGCACCACCAACACATATCATGCAAACGCAAATCATTGACATGACATCTCTGGATACTCACATTCAGCTGAAGAAGTTGGTGATGAGCTGTGTGCGGACATCACCCTCATCATCATCATCATCACTGGCATCGTGGCCCAGGCCAGGATCCTCCACAGGTGGCGGATGTTGGTCATCGTCATCCAGGATGAGAGGCAACTCCTTCCGCACTGCCAGGTTGTGTAGCATGCAGCAGACGATGACAATCTTGCACACCTTTGCAGGGGCATATGGGAGGGCCCCTCCTGTCTTGTCCAGGCAGCGGAAGCGGCTCTTCAGGAGACCAAATGTCCGCTCGATCACTCTCCTGGTCCGACCATGTGCCTCATTGTAGCGCATCTGGGCTGGTGTCACAGGGTTCCTGAGGGGTGTCAGCAACCACGGCATGTTGGGGTATCCGGAGTCACCTACAGACAGACAATTGCACATTAGCTGAGTTGGAAAAGAGTGCGGAATACAACATAGCAGAACACACACAATGGTACAAAGTCAGTACACACCGACAAGCCAGGCACGCTGGTTCCGCATCTGTGACATCATCCTCGGGATGCGACTACTCCTCATCACGAAGGCATCGTGTGCCGAACCAGGGAAACATGCACACACATGTGAGATGCTCATATCTGCAAGACATACCACCAGAGCATTGATCGAGTGATAATGTTTACGGTTCCTGTATGCCTGCTCATGTGCCTGTGGTGGTACCAAAGACACATGTGTCCCATCAATGGAGCCAATGACATGTGGCATCCTCCCCAGGGCATAGAAGTCACTCTTGACGTCAGTGAGTTGTTGACGTTTAGGGAAATAGATGTACTGGTTCAGGCATCTCAACATTGCCTCCAAAATATCGCGTAGCACACGGCTGAACATAGTCTGTGACATCCCACCAGCAGACGCCACAGTGTGTTGAAAGGTACCGGTGGCAAAGAAGTGTAGGGCTGCCATCACCTTCACCTTGGGGGTCAGCGCTGTAGGGTACGGCCGGCCAGGTTGCAAATGTGGGGCCAAGCGCACTGCCAAATCCTCAATCAGCTGCCTGGTGAAGCGGTACCGTCGGATGCAGTCACGTTCCACCATCGTTGCAAGGTCAGGGAATGGTCTATGGACAGCTGGTGCCCTGCAGTGCATAGGTGAAGAAAGAAAGATTGTCAGTCACCCCACATATGTGGCATAGACCAGACTCAATATCACATGATACATCATTACGAGACACAAGTACATGATGTGTGTGCCGTTCCGTAAGGACATGTATGGCACCGAAATGGACAACATCTAACATCACAGTTCAACATGTGTCCTCAACAAGTCCCAGGTTGTGCTATGGGATATCATTAGGCTGTGTCACAGTACCCATGTACTGCTGTCACGTTCCAAACACACACCACAGTGACATGTGAGGACAGATGTGCCCCAGGCATCACAGCTCATTGACAGGTAGATTCCCAGGGACCCTGTCTTGCCACATGGACACTGGCATGACATGGTGCATCATGAATACACCACAGCAAAACAACCATGACCCCCACAGGTAGTGGTCCCTGTTGCCTCGGCAGGACAGACATGGACGTCTGTGACACACACACGCACAACATCAAAGTCCATGCACAAACAACGTGGATGTGGAGACTGTCTCCCATTGTGCACATGGAATCAGAGACATTGTAAACACAACATGCACACAGACTGTGGAGGGCCATCACTATTGTGGCAATGGGTCACCCTGTGACGTACATACCGTCCCACATGGGACTCAGGGGGTATGTGACATGACATACACATACACAACCGTGAAATGTGACCATGCCACATGCTCTGAAATGAACAGTTGCACATCACAGTGGTCATGTGCACAACACACAAAGGATCCTGTCCCCATGAACACGTGCACAGCCTGGGAGTGGCTGCCCCCAAGTGCCACCCCAAAAACCACATGTTGACCCCCATACACAGAAAAGGTAATGCAGCCTTACATGCCTTAGGATACAGTGTGGACAGGCTGTGGTGTTGTAGGTGTGCCCCTGAGTCCCTGGCAAGTATATGTTACTGGCATACATTCACCAGTGACAAGCATGGTGACATATGCGAGTGACCTGTACAGGGAAGCGTCGTACAGCAATGGACCGATCGGTGTGCACGCACTGGCCATTGAATCTGTTGTGAGCGGGTACGCGTTGTACCCGGAATACGCGTTGTACAGCGATGGACCGATCGGTGTGCACGCACTGGCCATTGAATCTGTTGTGTGCGGGTATGCGTTGTACAGCAATGGACCGATCGGTGTGCACGCACTGGCCATTGAATCTGTTGTGTGCGGGTACGCGTTGTACAGCAATGGACCGATCGGTGTGCACGCACTGGCCATTGAATCTGTTGTGAGCGGGTACGCGTTGTACCCGGAATACGCGTTGTACAGCAATGGACCGATCGGTGTGCACGCACTGGCCAATGAATCTGTTGTGAGCGGATACGCGTTGTACCCGGAATACGCGTTGTACAGCAATGGACCGATTGGTGTGCACGCACTGGCCATTGAATCTGTTGTGTGCGGGTACGCGTTGTACAGCAATGGACTGATCGGTGTGCACGCACTGGCCATTGAATCTGTTGTATGCGGGTACGCGTTGTACAGCAATGGACCGATCGGTGTGCATGCACTGGCAATTGAATCTGTTGTGAGCGGGTATGCGTTGTACCCGGAATACGCGTTGTACAGCAATGGACCGATCGGTGTGCACGCACTGGCCATTGAATCTGTTGTGTGCGGGTATGCGTTGTACAGCAATGGACCGATCGGTGTGCACGTACTGGCCATTGAATCTGTTGTGTGCGGGTACGCGTTGTACAGCAATGGACCGATCGGTGCGCACGCATTGGCTAGGGCCTGGCATGGCAACGGACGCGTTTTCGAAAGTTTAACGAGTCTGATGCTGTGAATTCAGTTGGCCACCCACAACAATGTTGCAAATGCATGGGTGTCATGAAGTTGAACTTTTGAAGGATGCTGTGGGCGTGTGTAAGTGGTGCAATTCCATGGATTGGCCAGATTCAGAAGATGCAAACGACTTGGACCTATCACTTTGGACACATGGGACAGTATCTGCCTCAGCAGCACACATATAATGCTGGCTGTTCCCCTGAGAGCTCACTTGCCTGCACTACATGCTCCAGGATGACATCTGCCACCACCACTGCTGCTGTCTCTGCATCCTCTGGATCCTGCAATGGCACGTACTGTGGAGAGAGCCCCAGCCTTCAGCACTGAGGAGAACCAGGCCCTGCTGGACAGCCTCCTTCCACAGTACAGCAAGCTGTATGGGAAACCAGGGGAGCAGGTGAGTGTGCTGTCCACTGCCTTACAAATGTGCATGTTGTCTGACTAGCCAGACTTACAGTCTGCATGCCACTGGCTAGCAGGCTCACTGAGTAGTTGTCACCCCCATAGTGTGTAGTTACATGCACTGAACAGGTATAGTGCAGTAACAGTGCATTTAAACAAGGTTTGACTTCCCAGGCAATGATACCATGTAGTAACTGCTGGCAAACTGTTCATAGCCATCCTTGCACTGCCCGTGTACAACATGTGCCCCTGTGATTGAGACATGTATATCCAAATGTGTGATGCACGGATTTGTTGCATGTGTAGTAATGGCCTTTACACTTTGTCATCCTCACAGGTTGATGCCCACCAGAAGCAGGAAATATGGCTGGACATCGCCCGGGCAGTAAGGTCTGTGGAGGTCTACAAGCGCCGGATCCGCAACTGCCAGAAGAGGTGGCAGGACCTTCGGCGCTGGACCCGGAGGATCGCAAGGGTCCAGCTGAAGCTGTCACCTCCTCGCAGGAGGGGTGGACACCGGACCCTGACCCCCCACATGCTCAGGATCCTGGCGGTGGTCTTCCCTGATCTGGATGGGCAGCTGAAGGGCCGACAGCAGCAAGGAGGGGTGAGTCCATGACTGCACTGTGAGCTTTGTCTGACATGCTATGTGCCCTCCTCTGGCCTGGTTAAACTTCAACAGTACATCAGTTATGTGGTCCAGGACCCATGTCCCTCAATTGTGCACTGCCCACTCCTCATCTGATACCCAGGTGTGGCCCTTACAGTCAGGAAATTGTGTCACTTGGGTACTGTGTCCTTGCATATTGCTTAGCTCAAGGTGGGGGACAGCATTTGTACCCGTAACTCTGTGGTGGGCTTCATGGGTGGGTCCATTGCTTACACAATGCCTGGGTTCTGACATGTAATCTGCGTGTTACTTTGATATGTGGTCCAATTGCTGATCCGATTCACCACATGTGCCTGGGGTATTTGGCACACACCCATGCTGCGGTTGGGAACAATGTTTGGGCCTCAGGAGTATGTATATCAAGTGTGTCACACATGCTTAGCCACCTGCCTGCTGTCCAGGGCTCATCCCTCTTTCACGTGGAGCAGGACAGTCATGCCTACTCCAGGCCATACAATACACTCTGTACTCCCACTCCCGTGTATCAGCTGACACGTTGTGCTCAGTGAAATGTTCCCTCAGGTGTCTGCCTCTGTGTCATTGTGCTGTGGCTTTGTTGTCAGGACTACTGGGGTGTTTATCGGTTAGGGCTCAGCATGCCACCGGAGATGTGACCATAGGAGACGATACTTGTGTGACATATAGGTGTTTGATCACTTGACCGTGCATACTGGGTTATGCGACTGTGAAGTTCAGGCAGCTGTTTTCCATTCACAGCAGATTGTGAGGTGCTCAGGTTCCGAGGGTTGTGTTTCATGTGTCCCATATGTCCAATTGGTATGACGTGGACAAATGAGAGTTCAGATGATGAGGTTTGTGGGGGATGGACATGTGCACTTGTCAGCTACAGGACTTGCATTCCACATGACCTAGGATTGTGACACAGTGCAGACTGTTGTTGTCTGGCTGCCCTGCCCATGTGACTGGAGACAGTGATGTATGACTTTGCAGGCATGCCTGTGCCATGGCGTTAAACTTCCTAAGAGTGATCCTGCAGGGGAGTGACATGTGCTACATGCACCCCATTGTGGCATTGACTATCAGGACATGGGTGCATCATGGTGTCTGGTGCTGGTATGCATCACATGCATTTCAAAATAGACTCTGGCCATCCCTTTATCCGGACACCTGTACTGACTCAGTGGCAAGAGTTGTGATGTGTGCATGTTCACAAACTTCACCGTGTTCTCTGCACTGTCCAACTACTGTGTAGGTGGTGCATGTGTCCACACTGGGGTATTGCCATTCGACAGACACCACACCGATGGGTGCAAGGCCAGGAGGGATGTGAGTGCCATGGTTGACCATCAGACCGACAATTGGCTTCTCCTACTCTGTTTGGGCACTTTTGGCAATGTTCAACTATGGATGCCAGGGCTTGCTCTGTAATGTGCTGTACTTACTGTGGTTTTGTGCGGTCAGTGCAGGTGACTGATGTCTGTCTGTTTCCCTAATTGTTTGCAGATACATCCACGGCCACAGGAGGGGACAGCTCCACGGACCAGGAGGAGCCGCAGAGCCAGACTGGGTCAGCAGCCGATGAGTGGTCGGAGGGACCCAGTGGCACAGAGGGTGAGGGGAGCCTCACCGAGGAGTCCTCAGCACCATCCACCTCAGCTGAGGACCACATCAGCTCGGAGGATGACTCCCTTGTGGAGGCGGATGTCAGCAGCCACCACACCCCAGCTACTATTGCTGTCCCCGCCACCACCACCACCACCACCGCCCTCCCATCGGCTCCCATTCCAGAGGTCCGTGGAGGCTCCCGTGTTCGGGAGCGTGTCTCCTTCGTGCCAGGCACCGCAGCCCCTGCCCCTGTGTCCCCTGCTGCCCTGAGTGAGGAGTCTGTGTACCTACTTCGCCAGCTCCATGTAGGGCAGACAGCAATGCTGAGTGTCCTCCATGCCCACACCACTCTGTTGACTCAGCTGGTGTCGTTTATGGAGGGCATCTCATCGGGCATGTCTGCCCTACAGAGGAGCAATAGGTCCATGGACTCCTCCCTGACGGCAGCAGTGTCCCTCCTCCAACAGTCCCTCACCCCTCCTACCTCTGCCCCATCCACACTTCCTGGCACCCTACCTGTCCCAAGCAGATGCACACCTGCACATTCACCCAAACACACAGACACGAGCAGCACAGACACACCCACTACAAAAACAAGACGTGCACGCAGGCATCCTCAGGGGACTGATACCACACCCACAGGGGATGGGGTACATACACACACACAGGCATCCACAGTCACTCCGCAGTTCTCCGATACCTCTCCCTCCAAGGCCCCTTCCCTTGCCTCGCCTGCAACCCCACCTACACAGCAGCTCTTCCTCTGTGACCTCGGCCTCTTCCCCTCCAATCCTGCTGATCCAGCATACAGGGGGAAGAGGAAGTCCACCCACACAGAGTGGAGTGCCCCTCACCCCCGGACACTCTCCCCCAGGCGCAGACAGACTGAGGCCCCCATCCGCAAGTCGGTTCCCCCACCCACAGATACACCATCCCCAAAATGATCCGGCCTTCTCCCCCTACCACTTGCTCTTCCAGCACCACACCCCCCGCTGCGCTTGTTTGTGCCGCTGGTGTGGAGAGCGTGTCCTCCCCTCTGTCCTGCCCACCTTACCTGAACCCCATTCTACTCCCCTGGAGATAGGCACTGCAGTGGAGTCCACTACCACCCTGTCTGACTTGGGCACTGCAGTGGGGAACCTGTCCACTCCATCTGCACGGCCCACTGCAGTCGTGCCGGCACCCACACCATCTGACTCATGCCCCCAGTTGTGCCGGCACACACCATGTCAGACACCTCCACTGCAGTTGTCAGTGACTCTCCAGCACCCACCACCCCTTCCCTGCCTCCTTCTGGTGAGCCCTGATCCTGTCCCTGTGGTGCCTGGCCTGCCCCCTGTATGCTCCCTCCGAGGGAATGTCCCTGATGTGTAGCTGTGCAGGCATGCAAAGGGTGACATCTGGCACTGTCACCCTGTTTGGACTCTTGTTATGGACTGGCCATTGGCCTTTGTTATATTTCTGGACTTTCACTTCTTCACACACAAATGCTGAATAAAGCTACTTCCTGTTCTCTAGTGGTTTTGCTTCGGATGTACATGATGTTGATGATGCTAACCGTGCCCTTGCTGCACTGATGGTGATTTTTGATATCAGGGAAATTAAGTGTTACTGTGCAGGACCCCATGTGGTCCAGGGGGAATGTGTCCTATCCTGGTGTGTATCCATGTCATCCTTTGCAGCAATATGAGGGTGTCATGTTTTCAATATTTGGCAATGGTATTTCCTACTTTTATTTGCAATATCACATCTGTGGCTTACACCCCTGCACATCTGTTGTGCTTGCCATTGTTCAATTTGTCTATTTCCCTGACCGTGTGACCATCTCCACTGGACATGCAAGTTTGGGCATCAATGGGGAAGGACTCATCTGTGTGATCAGTGCAACTTGCTATACATGTGTGTTGGATCTGTGCAGATGGTGTCGGTGACACTCCCATGACCAGGCTGATGTGACGAGAGCCTTCATTTTGTGCTAATTGTTGACTGAGTGACCAAGTGTACTGCTGATATGATAGAGCCCTGCAGAGACAACGTATGGCAAAGCTTTCCTTACACAGGAGTGGAGTGCCCTCATGGCAGTGTGTAATTCCGTGACATTGCCTGAGCCCAAGGTGTGTGTTGTGTGAGCATGTCTGTGTGTGTTCACTTCCGCTTTGCAACACAGGCTGGGATCCCTAGTGATGTTCCTGTTTGTGATGCTTGCTGAGTTGACCTATGTACCACCCAAATCTTCGCACTGGGTTCTCTGGGATGTGGGTGCATGGCACATTACTGGTCATCAGGGTGTCATCCATAGGTGTGTTTGCTGTCAGGGCTGAGTTTGTGGGCAAACGCAGATGAGACACAGTCAGGATTCCCCTTGGCACTTGTTGGTTACACAAGTCATGTAATTTACAGTTTGTTTTAGCTTTCAGTGATTGTGACACGTTGTGTGTGTGACTGCTGCCACTCCTCTGGGTCAGAGCTTCAATGTTGGAATATGTCTATGTGTGTTCTTTGTGGGTGACCTTGACTTCTTCATTGGTGTGTGACTGTGTCCGGGATCACATTGATTGTGGTGGATTTCACGTCATGCCCATGTACAGCGTACTGTGCAGTGTGTCAGACATTCACGAGTCTTGTTGACTGGCCGGGTGTGATGGCTTTCTGCACCTTAGTTCCCACAACCACCCCTGGGATTGTCATGGGTGCATGTGCAATGTCACCAGTCCATGTGAGCTTCACTGCTGCACATTGGTGGAGATCAAGGTGTGTGGTGTTGAGTGTGTGCAAATGAGAGTTGTTGCACGGCTAGACCCCTACCTCCATGTTGGCCTTGGCTGACAGGCCGTGCTGATTGATTTGTGCTTGTGTAGGTGTGATGGTAGTTTGTTGCTCAGGACACATGACTGTGGTTCACAGTGTGAACGACATCTAGCTTTGTCATCACAGTGGGATTATCATGCAGGCAACGGTCACCACGATGTGGGGTCCCTGGGGGTAGTGCTGTGGTGGGTCTGTCTCTTGCTGTGTTATTTGCTGTTCCGACAAGCTTGTGTGACATGTGTAATTTGGGCTCCCTCTCATCTAACAATGCCTGTTTGCCCACATAGGGGAATCCGATCCATGAGTTACTTTTGTGTGGCACTGTATACACATCTGTGTAATTGTGATTCAGGCCTCCTCATGTGTTGTGTGGTTGCCTGGGGACACTGGCACACCCCCCATCACCTGTTGTGTTTGATCTGCAGTGTGAGGCTGCCTGTTTGTGTTTGTGCATCTGCACCACTGCATTGGCATATCTTTAGTGTGCCATTGGCTGTATGTTGTTTGTTGGCTTTCCCCTGCTGTCACTGGGACTCCTAGGTCATCAGTCAGCACAATGATCATGGTTTGTATGTCCCTTTGCTGCCATGGTATGGTATTTGTTCACCTGACATCTACAGTCTCCAAAGGATATCTACATTTGTGTGTCCATTGGTGCAGATATGTGGGGCTGCATTATGATGGTCACTTCTGTCATTGTGTTATTGAGGAATGTTGCCAATGTCAGCCCCCATGGGTGATGTTTGTCTGCACATGGCCAAAGGTATATCTTATTTGCACTGCACTGTTTGCCTCACCCAATGTATGTTGCTATGGGACACAAGCACTACTATGCCACAGATGTGTTTGTTGTTCTGTGACCAGGAATCATCCATGCTGTTTGGCATTTGCAACTTTTCCCATGACAACACTTACATTTTGGTCACTGTGATGATGGGGGTTTAGACCCCATTGCCACAATGTTCAAAATGTGCTTCAGCTATGGACCCCACACTTACCTTTTGGTCACTGTGGTGATGGGGGTTTAGACCCCATTGCCACAATGTTCAAAATGTGCCTCAGGTATGGACCCCACACTTACCTTTGGGTCACTGTGGTGATGGGGGTTTAGACCCCATTGCCACAATGTTCAAAATGTGCCTCAGGTATGGACCCCACACTTACATTTTGGTCACTGTGATGATGGGGGTTTAGACCCCATTGCCACAATGTTCAAAATGTGCCTCAGCTATGGACCCCACACTTACATTTTGGTCAGTGTGATGATGGGGGTTTAGACCCCATTGCCACAATGTTCAAAATGTGCTTCAGCTATGGACCCCACACTTACCTTTTGGTCACTGTGATGATGGGGGTTTAGACCCCATTGCCACAATGTTCAACATGTGCCTCAGGTATGGACCCCACACTTACATTTTGGTCACTGTGATGATGGGGGTTTAGACCCCATTGCCACAATGTTCAAAATGTGCTTCAGCTATGGACCCCACACTTACCTTTTGGTCACTGTGATGATGGGGTGTTATACCCCATTGCCACAGTGGTCATGGTCTGCTTGCATTGTGGAGCCCACACACATTTATGTGTGACACATGTGATAGGGGGTCAATGACATGTTCAGTGTTGTGGGCATTTGACACAGACTACACACGCTTGTCATGGTGTTGGTGGGATGTATTTTCGGACATTCCTTATGTTGGAGTATGCTGGTTGTGTCATGCATTTCCCGTCCTATGTTTAGGGGTGGTGTGGGTGGTAGGCATTCATCCCCCTATGAGTGGGGATGGTGGTAGTGGTAGGCATCCAGGCCCCCCTGAGTAGGGGTGGTGGTAGTGGTAGGCATCCATCCCCCTATTAGTGGGGATGGTAGTAGTAACAGGCATCCAGGCCCCCCTGAGTAGGGGTGGTGGTAGGCATCCAGGCCCCCCTGAGTAGGGGTTGTAGTAGTGTTAGGCATCCATCCCCCTATGTGTGGGGTTGGTAGTAGTGACAGGCATCCAGCCCCCCCTGAGTAGGGGTGGTGGTAGTGGTAGGCATCCATCCCCCTATTAGTGGGGATGGTAGTAGTGGCGGGCATCCAGCCCCCCCCTGTGTAGGGGTGGTGGTAGTGGTAGGCATCCAGCCCCCTATGAGTGGGGTTGGTAGTAGTGACAGGCATACAGCCCCCTGAGTAGGGGTGGTGGTAGTGGTAGGCATCCATCCCCTATTAGTGGGGATGGTAGTAGTGACAGGTATCCAGCCCCCTGAGTAGGGGTGGTGGTAGTGGTAGGCATCCATCCCCCTATGAGTGGGGTTGGTAGTAGTGACAGGCATCCAGCCCCCTGAGTTGGGGTGGTGGTAGTGGTAGGCATCCAGGCCCCCCTGAGTAGGGGTGGTGGTGGTGGTAGGCATCCAGGCCCCCCTGAGTAGGGGTGGTGGTAGTGACAGGCATCCAGCCCCCCCTGAGTAGGGGTGGTGGTAGTGGTAGGCATCCAGGCACCCCTGAGTAGGGGTGGTGGTGGTGGTAGGCATCCAGGCACCCCTGAGTAGGGGTGGTGGTAGTGACAGGCATCCCGGCCCCCCTGAGTAGGGGGGGTGGTGGTGGTAGGCATCCAGGCACCCCTGAGTAGGGGTGGTGGTAGTGGTAGGCATCCAGCCCCCCATGAGTAGGGGGGGTGGTAGTGGTAGGCATCCATCCCCCTATTAGTGGGGATGGTAGTAGTGACAGGCATCGAGCCCCCCTGAGTAGGGGTGGTGGTAGTGGTAGGCATCCATCCCCCTATGAGTGGGGTTGGTAGTAGTGACAGGCATCCAGCCCCCCCTGAGTTGGGGCGGTGGTAGTGGTAGGCATCCAGGCCCCCCTGAGTAGGGGTGGTGGTGGTGGTAGGCATCCAGGCCCCCCTGAGTAGGGGAGGTGGTAGTGACAGGCATCCAGGCCCCCCTGAGTAGGGGTGGTGGTGGTGGTAGGCATCCAGGCACCCCTGAGTAGGGGTGGTGGTAGTGGTAGGCATCCAGCCCCCATGAGTAGGGGGTGGTAGTAGTAGGCATCCATCCCCTATTAGTGGGGATGGTAGTAGTGACAGGCATCGAGCCCCCTGAGTAGGGGTGGTGGTAGTGGTAGGCATCCAGCCCCCATGAGTAGGGGTGGTGTTGGTGGTAGGCATCCAGGCCCCCCTGTGTAGGGGTGGTGGTAGTGGTAGGCATCCATCCCCCTATGGGTGTGTATGGCATTGGTGGTAGCCATCCCGCCCCTATGGTTCTGCTGTTGCACGTCATTTCTGCATCCCTATGTGTGTGTGACATATGTTGGGTACGTGTGGTCTGTTTGTGTAGTGGGTGTTTGACTTACCGTCTTCGCCGTACGCGTCCGTACCGGTCCCAGTAATAGATGTAGAGTATTGGTAGGACCTGCGCGATGGGATTCATGGTTTGTTCGTCTCGTTCGGGTTTCTCGTGGCTTCGACTCGTACTCGTCGCTGGCTTGTTCGCCTCGTAGCCGTGGATCGTCTTGTGGCGCGAATCGGAGCTTATGTACAGCTCTCCCGGATGCTCTGACGTGCCGGACATAGCGACGGGTTGGGCGCATACGGAATGCGCATCGTACTAGTCCGGCCGGAAGGTGCTGTGTATTTGGTTCCGTGCGACTCGATTGGACGTTTACGGATCCGGCTCGGGCGGGGAACAGGAGCTGAAATGGGTGAGTACGGCTCGCTCGGAATCTGGGCTGTTATGCGCGTCGTACTTGTTCGCTCGGACGACTGTCCGTATCGGTCGGGAAACACGCGTTCGGCTTGGTTTTTTTCCGGACGAATGCTGTTAGGGGCGCTTCCGGCCGAGATCGGAATCGACCCCTAAATGTTTACCCCTCCGCTTTCCAACTTTTTCCCTACTGTTCCTCTCACTGGAGTGGGAATAGTAAATTTTACCCCTCCGCTATCCAACACTTTCCCTACTGTTGCACTCACTGAAGTGGGAATGAATTTTTCCTCTCCGCTATCCAACACTTATCCTACTGTTGCACTCAGTGGAGTGGGAATACTAATTTTACCCCTTCGCTATCCAATACTTTCCTTACTGGTGCTGTTACTGGAGTGGAATAGTAATTTTTACCCTCCGCTATCCAACACTTTCCCTACTGTTGCACTCACTGGAGTGGGAATAGTAATTTTTTCCTCTCCGCTATCCAACACTTTCCCTACTGTTTTTCTCAGTGGAGGGGTGATAGTAATTTTTACCCGTCCGCTATCTAACACTTTCCCTACTGTTGCACTCTTTGGAGTGGGAATAGTAATTTTTACCCCTCCGCTATCCAACACTTTCCCTATTGTTGCACTTATTGTATTGGGCAATTTAAGTTTAAATATTTTTTCATAGGTTACTGTTTTAATTTATGGTATAATGTTTTTATATCTTAAATTATTTATATATATATTTTAGTTTTATATAATTTTAAAGTTTTAAAATAAATTAAAGATAATAGTTTATTAATTATTTTAAAGTAAATACATATATATGTATAAATTATTATGTTTGTGTGTTTATTTTTTAAATTAAGTTTATTTGTTATATTTTGTCAAAATGTATATTAAATGTTATTTATTTTGTTAAAATTAATATTAATATTTAATATATTAAGTATATATTATTTTATTTTATATATATATATATATATATATATATTTAAATCAATATTTTTTACATCTATATTTTTTACATCAATATTTTTTATTCGATATTTTAGGAGTCGATATTTTTGTTGTCTATATTTTTTATCAATATTTTTTACATCAATATTTTGTTCATCGATGCTGTCAGTGAACCATTGTAAAAGCAACATAATTCTAAATGCCTCATTTAGGGCCTGATTCTCAAGGTTTTTACATGTAGTAAAGTTATGAGTGCGGAGTCTCTGCACTGCGGGTGGAATATCTGCCCTGCAGTTCTCAGTGCGGAGATTCCACCTCGAGTGCGGAGACTTGGCACTCGTAACTTTACTACATGTAAATACCGTTGTGAATCAGGCCCTATAAATAGACAACAGGTATATGTAGGCACTGGGCTGTAACATATGTGTACAGGTAGGACATGTGAATGTAGGTAACACCAGAGTATGACAACATGTTACTAAACATTGATTTGCACAATGAGTGAGGTGCACTCGATATTTGGAGGCGAAAAAACAAAATGTTGTTGAACAAATGTGATGGGAGTAGGACCAGTTAGCTATAAAGGGATTGTATTGTAGGGGTAATTGTGATGGCAAAAGCACACACCTCTACAACAGTGTAGATATATCACGTAAGAAACAATACCATGAACCTATTCATATGACCCTTCAAGTGGCAACAAGAACATCACAAGTATATTTGTTACAACATCCCTTCTACAGTTGCTCATTTAACAATTAGTATTGTGTCATGTAATGTCTTCCACAATGGGTTCATATGTGAATGTTATACACAAGTCAAAGCCTCTAATCAAACCTCAGATTTCCAAGTTTCTCCCAAACACTACCCACACACCTGTGTTAATGCTTACCATCCTTCCATCCAGGTCCAGCAGAATGTCGTTAGCTCAACAGTCAATCACAGCCTGGCTACATTAATAAAATATGAGCTGCCAGGCACAAACGTTTTCAGACCTTTCAACATGTCACTGAATGTGTTTGTTGGTTTGCCCCTTGTCATGAGACAGAATTATTCGAAGAGAAGGAGGAGAGCTGAATGAATCTTCAGATGAAGGATCAACCGCTTAGGGATGTCCAGTCAAGATGTTACGTCCAGATTCTGTTTTCCCCCGATGCCATCTTGTACATGGTTTCTGAGTGGGAGCAGGATCTTGACTCTGAAACATGCCTCTCCCCTGCCATCCCAGCCTATGTCAAGATCCTAGCAACTCCACATTTCTGTGCTATTGGGTGATTCCAGAGGGTGTCCGGTGACACTGTGGGCATCTCTCAGGCAAGCCAGTCCCGCTGCTTGTGTCAGGTTCTGAGCTGCATAAATAGGAGAGTGCATCCCTACACAGGCATGCCACATACACTGGCAGGAAGGCAAAGGGTTGCAAAGGATTTCTGCCTCTTTTCCAGCTTCCCAAGTGTGGTAGCTACAATTGATTGCACTCATGTGGCACTTCAGCCACCTTGCCCCAATGCACACTTCTTCTCAAAAGACACAGCTGTTACTCCATCAACATGCAGGGTGTGTGTTATGCCACTGGCTGCTTTTCTGATGAGTATGCAGTGTTCCTAGGCAGTACACATAACAGCCACATAGTCCACACGTCACCTCTTGTCCGGTGGCTGGTAGCGGGACAATTTGGCAAAATGTGGCTTCTGGGTAAGTATTCAAGCACCATACATGTCTGATATGCATAAATGTTGTTTTAATATACACATCCATTACAAATGACTAATTCTCATGACACAGGCACATGTCCCAACAGGCACTGCATGTACCAATTCATAAATTATGAACTCTATAGATTCAAGAGGAACATGCACAAATATTTCAAAATTTTCCTCTTCAGGTGATGCTGCATATGCCCTCTCCCCTCATCTCCTCACACCATATAGACATGCAATCACTGTACGTTGAGGTATGTACAACAGGGCACACATACGTACATGAGCCATCATAGAGCACTCGTTTGGTCTCCTAAAGTCGCGATTCAGTTGCCTTGACCCTACTGGTGGGTGCTGCAGTATTCCCCTGAAGTTGTGTGCAAGATAATAGTAGCTTGTTGTGTCTTGCAGATCATTGCAGTACATCAAGGCTTACACATGCCTCTGAACCCTCATCAATGTATGAATACAGGGATCTGGGGCATTGTCCCAAACAGAGTTCAGGGCATGCAGGTGTATGACCAGCAGGTTGAAACCTTTTTCTCTTGAGCACCGGTTGTGTTACGGCATTTATGTAATTTCACAGTCTGTTGTCAATGATGATTGGTGGACATTTAACAATCTGTCCATAAATTCCATCCTGAGACTTCTCTGTAAGCCATACATAATGTATGTAAACAACAGCTGTTATTAAAAGTCAACAGATAGGCTTTGCAACACTTTTCTTCCATATGTTGGTAATTAGTGTGGGAAAAGCCTTGAGGACTCCATTGCTTTAGGGGAGTAAATGTCACTGCATGTGTGAAATCTCCCTAGACAGTGGACATCTGAAAATTTGTCGGCACCAAGTGTCACAATGATTCATGTTTATGCATAGAGTGAGTGAGGATTGGCATCATGTACAAAATTGAAACCTACAGGTATATGTGAAACAGATGAGATTACAGATTGGTGTAATCTTTAGAGATTTGGGTTACCCATACTGCAAACAATTATGCCTTCCAATCAATCAATCAATCAATCAATCAATCAATCAGGGAATTGTAAGCGCGCTACTCACCCGTGAGGGTCTCAAGGCGCTGAGGGGGGGTCCGCAGATCTGTTTAGCCGAAGAGCCAGATCTTGAGGGTCTTCCTGAAGGTGTTCAGGGAGGGGGCGAGTCTCATGTCTGCCGGTAGCTCGTTCCAGGTCTTGGCAGCAATGTGAGAGAAGGATCTTCCGCCTGCTCTGGCTCTGTGGATGCGCGGGATTTCGGCCAGTGCGAGGTTGGAAGATCGGAGGTTTCTTTTGGGTACGTGGAAGTTGATTCTGTCATTGAGGTATTTGGGTCCGTTGTTGTGTAGGCATTTGTAGGCGTGAGTGAGGATTTTGAAAGTGACTCTTTTCTCCATGGGGAGCCAGTGGAGTCTTCGTAGGTGTTGGCTGATGTGTTCGTGTCGGGGGATGCCGAGGACGAGTCTGGCGGCGGTGTTCTGTATTGTCTGGAGTTTGCGGAGTAGGGACTTGTTGATGCCGGCGTAGAGTGTGTTTCCATAGTCCAGTCTGCTGGTGATGAGTGCGTGGGTGACTGTCTTCCTTGACTCAGGGGGGATCCACTTGAAGGTCTTGCGGAAGATGCGGAGGGTGTTGAAGCAGCTGGAGGTGACGGGCGTTGACCTGTCGGTTCATGGTGAGTGATGAGTCGAGTACGATGCCGAGGTTCTTGGCGTGGTCTGAGGGGGTAGGTGGGCTTCCGAGGGCGGTCGGCCACCAGGTGCTGTCCCATGCAGAAGGGGTGGCACTGAGGACGAGGACTTCTGTCTTCTCGGCGTTGAGCTTCAGGCAGCTGTTGGTCATCCAGACTGCAACGTCTTGTATTCCTTTCTTGAAGTTGAGTTTGGCAGTGGTGGGGTCTTTGGTGAGGGAGAGGATGAGCTGGGTGTCGTCGGCGTAGGATACGATGTTGAGGCCGTGTTTTCGGACGATGGCTGCGAGGAGGGCCATGTAGATGTTGAAGAGGGTGGGGCTCAGTGATAAACCCTGTGGGACTCCCAAGGTGATTTTCCTGGGGTCGGAGAGGAAGGGTAGGAGTCTGATCCTTTGGCTTCTTCCGGTGAGGAATGATCGGATCCAGTCCAGGGCTGTTCCTTGTATGCCTGCGTCGTGAAGTCTGGCGACTAGTGTGCGGTGGGAGACGGTGTCGAAGGCCGCTGATAGGTCGAGTAGGATGAGGGCTGTGGAGTGGCCTTGGTCCAGGAGGGTGCGGATGTCATCTGTGGCGGCGAGTAGGGCGGTCTCTGTGCTGTGGTTGCTTCGGAATCCAGATTGGGACGGGTCGAGGACGGCGTTCTCTTCAATGAATCGTGTCAGTTTCCTGTTCACTGTTTTCTCTGCAACTTTGGCTGCGAAGGGGAGGAGCGAGATGGGCCGATAGTTCTTGAGGTCGGTGGGGTCAGCTGTGGGCTTCTTGAGCAGGGGTCTGACTTCTGAGCGCTTCCGGTCATCTGGGAAGGTGCCTGTTTTGTAGGTGGTGTTGATGGTGCGTTGTAGTTCGGGTGCGATGGCGGCCGCAGCTATGTGGTAGATGTGAGGGGACTGGGGTCGGTGGGGGCCCCCAAGTGGATGCTTTTCATGGTTGAGGCGGTGTCTTCGGCCATGATCAGTGTCCAGTTGGAAATGGTGGACTGGCTGGTGTTTCTGGGGGGCGGGGGGCCGTCTGTGGCGCCTGGTGGATGGTCGATGAAGTTGTCGTAGAGGTTTTTGATCTTGAGGTGGAAATAGGTTCCAAGCTTGTCGCAGAGGTCTTGGGATGGGGTGATGTCTGTGGCTTCACTGCGTGGGTTGGTGAATTCCTGAATGACACTGAAAAGTTCCTTGGAGTTGGTGGAGTTGGCCAGGATTTTGTTGTGGATGAAGTTCCTCTTGGTGGCTCTGATCTGGTTGTGGTAGTCCGTCATGGTGTCCTTGTAGGTGGTGTGGTTTTCGGTTGTCTTGGTGTTTCTCCAGTTCTTCTCCAGGCGTCTGCAGGTACGTCTGGCTTCTTGGAGAGCGGTGGTGAACCAGGTGGCTTTCCTGGGGCGTTGTCTGTCGGGGTTGCGTAGCGGGGCGAGCTCGTCTGCGCAGTTGAAGATCCAGGTGTGGAGTTCTCTGGCTGCGTCATTTACGTCATTTGCGCCGGGTGCCCAGATGTGGTTGTCTCGGGTGAGGGTGGAGTTAAGTTGCTTGTCGGTAACCTTGCTCCAGTTCCTTCCAGGTGGGCGTGGGGCTGGTTTGGGTGCCTTGGGTTTGTTGATGGCGAAGTGTACGCAGTGGTGGTCGGTCCATGGCGGCTGCGCTGTGTGGCTGAATTGGACGCTGTTTCCTGCCGCGAAGATGGGGTCGAGGGTGTGTCCTGCTCTGTGGGTCGGTGTGTTGACGAGTTGTTTAAGTCCGATGCTGGCGAGGTTGTCACGAATGGATAGTGGAGTTGGGGTCGCTGGGGTTGTCGAGGTGGAAGTTCAGGTCTCCAATGAGTATGTAGTTTGCTGAGGTGATGGCGTGGGGTGCGATGAAGTCGGTGATGGTGGTGGCGAAGGGTGTTCGGGGGCCGGGGGGTCTGTAGCTGAGGGTTCCTTGGAGTGTGGTTTAGGGGTTGTCTGGATCTGGAAGTGCAGGTGTTCGGCGGAGGGGGAGGGGGAGGTTTCACTGGAGGTGGTGAGGCGGAGGGTGCTCTTGTGGGCGATGGCGAGGCCCCCTCCTGGGTGGTTGGGGTGGTCTTTCCTCTGGATCTTGTATCCATCTGGGATGGCGGTGCTGATGTCGGGGGCGGAGGATGCATTGGTCCAGGTCTCTGTGAAGAAGGCGATGTCGGGCGAGAGAGAGTCGAGTAGGTTCCAGATTTCCATGGTGTGTTTGTGTACGGAGCGTACGTTGAGGAGGATGCATTTTAGGGTGTCCCCGGTACTGGCGTCGGCGGTGTTGGAGGCCGGGGTGGCGGTGAGGGTCTGGTGGCAGTGGAGGCAGGAGAACTGGCCGTGGGTCATGTTCGGCAAGGCCTGTTGGCATTCTCTAATTCTTCCAGGGTTGAGTGCGAGGTGAGTGGTGGTGTCGTAGCGATGGGTAGTGGGAGGTCCAGGGTTCCTGGCGCTGGCCGCGGTCGGGTTGCGGACGGGCGCAGACGGGCTTGCCATTGGCACACCTTCAGCACGCTGGCGGCGCGCCCACTGCGCGTGTCTACTGCGCGACCGCACAGCGGCCGCCATTAAGTAGGGGAGGTGGGAGGGAGGAGAGGCTGGGAGGCGGGAGTGGGGGAATTCCAGAGGGGAATTCCGAGGGGGAATTCTGGGGGTGAGGGGCCGCAGGGGCAGCAGCAGCGAAAGGCAAAAGGAACAGGCAGGCACGAGAAAATAAAAACAGTAGTGGAATTAGAGCAAGACACAGATGGGCACAATAACAGTGGCACAACAGGGAAAAATTAAGAAAAAAACGGCTGAGAAACGTTACGGTGGTTGCAGGCAGTCTGGTCCCAGTTGGAGCGGGCAGCAGGCGCAGGAGCGGGCAGCAGCCTCGAACCTCCCAAGGAGGAGGTCGGGTCTGGAGGCAAGAGACAGCACAGCGGAGCTGCGGGGAGAGAGTGGACCTAGACCCATGGTTCAAATGTGTCTTGCTGTTTGGCACACTGTACTTTGAACAATGACCCTCGCAAACATATTCTACAGGGGGTGACAGGCAGTGATGAAAACGTATTGGTCCACTCACTGTTCATTTTAGGGGCAACCAATAATCAAAATGTGACAAACTATATAGTGTTAATTACATAATGAACTTAATGTCAGTGTTGGAGACACAGTAGTTGTGGTGCTGACATAATGAGGCTAGGATTGTTTAAAAATGCAGTGGCCATGATCTACTGTTTACCCACGTTGCATCATGATGGCTACCATGATGCTATAAAACATACTACACACTCCTTCTATCTCCATGTTGCATATGTGATGTACTGAGGCAGTACTGAATGCATAATGGTAAGTGTGGAGTTGTGTTTAGGATTCACAACATTAAACACATGTATTTTCAGGTAGGGAAATATATATTGTATTTGTGTCTACTCATGTGGCAGTGTAGCTGTATGTCTGTCATACATACCCCATGGTTCAAGTGTACTTGTGTAATTACCTGGACTGTCTTTTCTCAGAAAGGGATTCCTTCATGCGCCCAACTAAAATGTAGATGGCTGTTTTGTTTTGTGTGTGTGATGCTGAAAGCATCACACATTCTAATAAAGTCTAATGTCCACCTATGTAACTGTCGCATGGATACTTCTAAGTAGCATTATAGACAATTGGCAAGGAGTGAATGTCCCTGTTTGACATGTAAATGGTGAACTAACACATCCTGTATGTAATTTCCTGTATGTCACTTCTTGTGTTATTGTCATTGGTTTCCGAGTCGATTGTGGAATCTCAGCCCCAAATGCAGAGGTTCTGCTCCACCGTTGGGGCAAAGGTCCCGCACTCGGGACGGAGGGCCCACACTCAGGGCAGAGACTCCATGATCAGGCCGGAAACCAATGACAATACACAGGAAGTGGTATCCAGAAATTTCATACAGGAAGTTGAAGGCAGCCATTGTTTGCTCATTCAGTGCAATCCTCACATCCGAGCATCATCCTCCGCCATCCTGCTGCTCTGTACACTTATCTTGTCCCCAACATGGCTGAGGGACTTGAAGACAAAGCACCCCCCTTCATTGAGCCAGAATTGAATGTATTTACTGAGGGGGTGTTTGATAAGCAATAAAAATCTGTTATTCAGCACCAAGATATCCTTCTGGGTGAACATGCGCTTTACAAATACACGTTATGTTATAAGTACCCTCAGCTTTATGGGGCCCTTATTTCCAGATGGGCAATGCAGCGCATATGCAAATCTGGTGTGATATCGCTGTGCACTGCAGTGCAGTGAGTGTGTACCAGCTGCAGGATGTGTCACAAGTGGTGGGAGGACCTGTAACGCTGGGTCTGCATTAAGGCCCAGGTCATTATGGGCGTGTCCTCCCAACCTCATTCACAACAGGCCCGAATTAGCCCACTGTACAGGAGGGTCCTGAAGACAGCCTGGCCAACCATCCATGCTCAGCTGGAGGAATTTGAGCAGCAGAGAGCTGGTAAGTGCATGAACAGCATCATGTGTCTTGAAGTATGATATGAGTTGTGAGAGAGATGTACCATTATGTGTTGTTTGTCACCATTCACTTTATCTGAGTAATGGCTACAATAATTATAAGGTCTATGCATTAGTGGAGCTATTGGAATGCCGTTTTCTTTGCGAATTCTGGGACTTGTAGTTTTCAGAACACAACTAGGTTTTATTTCATTACAATCGCATTTTTGAGAAAAAATGCACTTGCATAATCATGACTAGCAACAGGCAGCGGCAGTGCACCCACCCGGAGAGAGACAATGCCATCGACATCAACAGCCCGGGTGGGAGGCTGTGGAGACTGAATGGGAGAATATTGAGAGTGACACCACCAGCCAAGGGGGGATGATGAATGTGAGTCTCCCCCTGGCCCACAAGAACTAGAAATGGATATGGTGTCCACTGAGCAGGCCCCAACACCAACTGGGCCTGCCACCAACACCTCCATAACTCTTGAGGCCCTCTTTCCATCGGTGCCATCAGCTGCACCCCTTGCCACTACTCCCCCCTCCAAGTGCCTGCCAAGAAGAGCTGAAGGAGACATCTACCCCGAAACCCCACACCCCTCATGTTCAACCTGAACCCCTCTATGTGTGGTTGCTCTTGTGGCTGCACCCCAGTGAGTGATGGTGGTAGATGATGTCAGGACTATTTTCTCTCAGGGCTTACAGAAGATCAGAGATGAGATCCATATGCTTCGAGAGTCATAGTTCAGACTTTTGGAAAACATCAATGCCTCCATCACTTCCTCGGGTGCAGTCATATTGTCTGCATTGTCCCAAAGACCCACTCAGACCACTGTTGTTGTGTCCCCAAGTTTGACTTCGCAGATAGACTGTTTCCCCTGACGCTTCCTGACCTGTTTTTATTATGTTGCCCAATCCTCCAAGTTCCCTTGCTCATTATGTGTGAAGATTTTTTTCTTTTATCCCTTTCTAATGGAAAGTATTTATTTGAAATATATATTAAGGATTTGTTTTTCAAATAGGATTGGCTTCCATATATAAAAAATTGTTTCAAACCATCTCTCTCTCTTCTGTTTTCCATAATATATGCTGGATTCAACGTAGGGAAGTCTACATCTGTAGGTTTTTTGCTATGCTTTCAACATTAAACCTTGTAACATGGATGGCCTACAAATCAACATATTTTACTCACACACATTTATAGTCACATATATGCCCTACAACCAGAGTAACCATTTGAACATCATCAACTATTAATCAACTCTGTATAGAAGCACTGATTTGTGAATTATTTATTTTAGTTACAATTCTTTTGAGTATTTACATATTTACAGTCATGGCGTATCTCACTTGCGACTTCACAAATGTAGGTGGTGAGGATCTCTGTGAGTTAGTGCCCATTCTGGGTTGGTGACGATGTTTGGGTCGGTGAGGGGGATCTGCCTGCGCAGGTGGGTTAGTTTTCAAAGCTGAGGAGGTTGGTGCCTGTACAGTTGGTGGGTGTGCCTGTTCAGGTGTGGGGGTGCTTGGTCAGGGGGGACGTGCCTGTACAGCTGGGGGAAGTGCCTGTACAGGTGTGGGAGGGTACCTGTGCAGGGGAGACGTGTCTGTACAGGTGGGGGGTACCTGTGCAGATGGGGATGTGCCTGTACAGGGGGAGGGTGCCGATACAGATGATGGTACAGGTGGCTGGGTGGGGTGTGGGTAGGTGTGTTGGGTCCCCTCCATGTGTTGACCGTGAAGGAAGACTTTGAAACATTTTCAACATGCCTGCCATCATCTTCATGGCCATGTCATGGTGTCTTGCACTCTCTTCCCTATAGATTGATATTTGGTCATAGTGCATCCTTGACATGTCTGGGCAAGATTTCACAATACTGTCCAAAACACAGGTCTGCCTGTCAATCATCTGAGGAATTTCCTCTAGTGAGCCTGAAATGTCAGACAGTGTAGCCCCTATTGCACAAATGACCTGCCTCACATCTGACAGTTGTTGGAAAAAGTCTTCCTCCCACCGGCCAACATGAGCAACTGCCATCCCCTCCCGCATGGGATGCCCTCTGATATGACCATCAGGGCCGCTAGCACAGGTAGGGGTTGCACGTGGGAGACTGTGGGGATGAGATTTATGCCTAGGGGATACCTTCTCCTCACCAGGGGTGTTATGTCCTTCAGATGCTTGAGAGAAGCCCTGGGTTGCACTTTCACGGGAGGAGTGTGTAAGAGAAGCAATACATCGACCTTGTATTTGAGGGCTGTAAGGAGGTGATGGTTGTGTTGGGAAGGTGAACTCTGTGGCTGTTTGCTGACTGCTGGGAACAGGCAATCCTCAGAACAGAAGTGGGAGCTACAATGCTAGCCAGACCTGATGTTGTCTTCAGTCTTTTGACCAGTGGGCCAACAGCTCACTCCCCCCTCATCCAGGTCCTTCTCCGCCACCAGCACCTGATCATCTTCTTCCACCTCATCTTCATCTTGTTGAGCAGTGCTGACCGCTGAAGCTGCTGCTTGAAGAATCGTCAGGTTCTCTCCTCGGATTGCCTGCCGCCCTACACTGGTGCATGGTTCACCTTCATCAAGCTACTCTTTGTTCTCTGTACCTGAAAGACAGAGGTTGCAACATAATACGTATTTGCCATAGTATACCATGTGCTACAACGCAAGCGTTTGAACCATTTTTCTTTAAATCCATCTGAAGTTCCACTTGTGATCTGGTCTGTGTAAACCTACATGTGACAGATCACACTGTAACATTGAGGTGTTCAGTGAAGATATGCAATACAAAATCACACTCACCAGCTCCAGTCATAGATCTGTGTGGTATTGAAATCCCCCGTGATTTCAGCTGCTGAACCTGGCTCCTTGATTGTATGGCAGAAGACATGATCCTCAACACTTTAATTAATGTTCAGTATGAATGATAAGTGAACATGCAAAATAAACACAGACATCACTTATTATGTTGGGATCATATCACACACCGACATTAGATGCTTGGAAAAAGTGGCGATAGATATCTGCTAATTTACTTTCACAATGATTTTGTTATAGTGCACTATTTGGAAAATAATGGTTTACAACTCTATATGGCACACTTACCTGATGGACTGATGCTATTGGGTCTGACTGCTGCAGTCAGTAGGTCTCCCAGATACCTGGATGAGGTACTTTGGATGACTAAGGTACTCCTGACAACAGGTGTAATGAAACAGACATATCCATATTTCAATACAAAGGATGGTGTGTATTATTTTACATGTATGTGTCATTAGATAACACTTTCAACACAGTTAGTGCTGTTCCTCTTTAGTCGAGACAATATGAGCAATTAGATACATACTTTATTATTTCAATTTAAATGTAGAGTCATACTTTCATTAGCTAACATGTTAGCATACTCTTATAACCATATCTGAGCATATAGAGATGGGTGGCAACAGGGATATTTGACACACATGACATACTGCTAACATGTCATCCAATATAATATACTATGAGCTTTCAATAAAGCTATATGTCAGTGACCTTACCAGGGCCTACCATCTGCCCAGTGTATGATGCCTGGCCATATGTCTCACACGTACGTGGAAAAGAGGTCACTGTAGTATGTTTTGTCCTAGTCAACGACACAGGGCCTAAAAGAGTATAATTTCTTCATCATTCTAGTTGACACATGTTAAAACCAGCATATACTAGTTAAGATCACATGTGTGAGACTAATGATGGAGTTTATGAAAAATATCTATAGGTTTTCTGATAATGTAGTACATGGGACCCACTTCTGACCATATATATTTAACAGTTTGTGCCGGTGGTAGCGGCCCCATGATGTTGCCTTCCTTGCAAGTGCAGGTACCTTTGCTCCAGTGGGCGGATGTACTCTGGCTGTGTGTGAAAATTAAATGAAGAAGTCAACAGACAAATACAACAAATGGTGGTTATGTACAATGTTTTACATAGTTACTTAATTGCATTTACAATACAACTATGATGTTTACTAATTCATGCCCAATTTCATGTGCCAGTTACAAAACTAAATTGAAATCACCAGCAGAGATGGTCAATTGCTTATGAAGAAGAAATTGGAAGTTAACATTTGCAGTACTTTCTGAGACTTGTAGTGTGATAGACAAAATGAAACACATGAGAGTCTAATTCACCATGAAGACTTGCAGAAACTTGAAGTGACTTATATAGTTACATTTGCAGTTCATATTAAACATTTTTTTAATAAAGTAATTATTTAACCCTTTCTATGATGAGGATGTAATGGTTATGTCCTCGGCTGCGGTGCTGCTGTGCCAAGGACGTAACCATTACGTCCTCAGCACAGCAGTAAGAAATCCCTCTGCTGTAAACAGCAGAGGGATTTCTTTTTTTTCTTTCAGCCTTGGGGGCTGGGGAAGAGCTCTCCCAGCTGCCTGAGGCATGTTTTTTTTTAGAGTAATGGTGATCGGCGTGCATGGCACACCTACGTCATTACACTGGCTTACTGGTTGGGCATGGTAGCTGCTGAAACTGACCTGATCTCGCTGTCACTTTTCTTTTCCTTGTAGGCACACATGGTGCAACTCTGGAGGTGCCTGGCTCCCGCGACGAGGGAGCCATACTGAACTAGCTTCAGTTTTTATTATTTTTATGCATTTAGCTTTCTCCGTTTTATTTTAATTTTAATTTATTTTCACAGTACTACGCAACCGCAGGGGAGCCTGCTGATCGCGTAGCGGGTAGCTGCACCCTAGTTATTTGCACAATCTTTATTTGCCCACAGGTATTTGGCGATCTGGGACACGCACCCCTCCCACATGGGAGAGGATTTAAGGAAAACAGAGGTGCCTGGCTCCCGCGACGAGGGAGCCATACTGAACTAGCCTCAGTTTTTATTATTTTTATGCGTTTAGCTTTTTAATTTGAATTTATTTTCACAGTACTACACGACTGCAGGGGAGCCTGCTGATCGGGTAGGGGTAGCTGCACCCCAGTTATTTGCAGCAGGCGCACCGGCGGGCTGCCGGAGGCACGCCAAAAGCAAGCTCGTCTGCACCTGTCCGCGCTCAGACCACGCTCAGCGCCAGCCCCCCTGCCCGTTTTTCATGGATCCAGTACCCCGGTAGTGAACTGCGAGCTCTTAACACTGGAGGTAAGCAAGCTGGTAAATGTCTGGTTATTGAGCTTGACGGAGGAGATATGTGTCAATTATGCCCCGTTTGTCAGGCCACCTTCCCTAAACTAGTCAGGCAAGGGTCTAGACATATAGCCACTCACAAAGATGCGGCCACTACCGTGGTAAAGGGGACAAGGGATAAAAACTTACGCTGTGCTTTGCTAAATGCCAGATCATTGGTAAAGCACAGTTTAGAGTGTGGCGACTTGATTGAGAGTGAACAAAGAGTTATAATTTTTGTAACTGAGACCTGGACAGATGCAGCGTCGGGACCTAGTTTGGTGGAAGCCATCCCACCGGGGTTCGGTATATTCACGTTGGATAGGAAAGATAGGAGAGGGGGAGGTTTGGCCATTCTTTATAGGGATTCGATCCCGGGCACCTTTTCTGCTGTACATTCTCAGGACTGTGAAGCACTGGCTTTTAGTTTTCCACCCAGTGCACATAATAATTTTAAAGGTATTTTATTGTATCGACCACTTGGCACTAGAGGACCTTTTATGGACAAGGTCAGCAGTCTATTGGAAGACGGATTAGCCTCGCCCAATATGACTTTGTTAGGGGATTTTAACTTCCATCTGGAAGCAAACCTAGATTCTGAATCAGCACGCATCATTGATCTAATGAATGGTATGGGCTCGGCTCAACTAGTGAAAGGTCCCACGCACACGGCTGTTCATACGCTTGACGGGATCTTTTCAAATAACCATCTTCTTTTGGTCGAAGACACTCTGCCTCTGACTTGGTCCGACCACTCAGCAGTTCTGTTCAAGATTACTTTGGCTGGGGATATATCCTCTTCAGGGATACAACATAGAATGAAGACTACGCGTAGGTGGGTTAAAATTAATCAGCAGCTTTTCTAAAACCATATCACTGGTTCTCAACCAGTCTATTCGGAGGATGTAGATAGGAATGTGGAAAACTTTAACCACTGGTTGGTGGCAACCGCCTCTTTACTAGTCCCAGAGGCTACTATTAAATCTAGGCGGAGTCGCCCCTCAGCGCCCTGGTATTCGGACAGATTGAAAGAATGCAAGTTAACCTGTAAAAGACGAGAACGTCTTTGGAGAGCTGCTTATGATTCTGGGGAGAAGGAAAAGTATAAAGTCTGTCTTAATAATTATAAATTATTGGTAGCCAGGGAAAAGACAAAATATTTTACTCAGAAGATTGAAGGCACTAAAAACTCTTCCAAAGAACTGTTTAATGCAGTCTTGTCCTGTACATCCCGTCGTATCCCAGATTTTGTGCCTACACAGTCATTGTGTGATAAGATCGCTAAACACTTTTTGAACAAAGTGGAAACTATTGTCAGTGACTTCTATCAACCTATGGTCATGGGGGAGGAGGCCACTTTTTGCTTTGGGCATAACCCTCCGACGGTACAAGAAGGTCCAGGCTTCACTGAATTTGCCAACCTCAATCCCACCCAAGTAGGAGATCTTATTGCCAAGGCCAAATCGAGATGTTCGTTGGAACCTTGCCCAGTTTCAGTTTTAAAATTGGTGCAAGATGTCATTGCTGACAATCTGACTAAAATTTTTACCTCAATTTTTAGTGCATGCTGCTTTCCCAATTTATGGAAAGTTGCATCTATTCTACCTATCCTAAAGAAGCCCAGTTTAGATACTAATGACACGAACAACTTCCGTCCATCTCCCGGCTCCCCCTGCCTGCAAAATTCTTTAAAAGGCTATGAATATACAGCTCTCAGATTATATCATCGAGCACAGTCTGCTTGATGACACACAACACGGCTTTAGGTCCGGTTATAGTACAGAATCTGCCTTGATTAAATCGGTTGAGGAAATTAGAGAAGCTCTGAACGATGGAGGAATGGCCGCCCTTATTCTTTTGGATTTGTCTGCGGCCTTCGACACTGCCCACCATGCTATTTTGGTGGAACGATTAGCGGAAATAGGTGTGAAGGGATCTGCACTTAATTTGTTAAAATCTTTTTTGGAAGACAGGACGCAATTCGTGGCCTTAGAACCGTTTAAGTCAGAGCCTTTCTTCCTCCCTTGCGGAGTGCCACAGGGATCCCCCATCAGCCCAACCCTTTTTAATGTTTATATTGCCGCCTTAGCACCGATGATCAAATCTTTTGGCTTTGCCTTAACATCATACGCTGACAACACCCAGATCGCCGTAGCGGTTACCAAACAACCAAATTGTATTGGTAAGAAATTTCATGACTGCATGCCTGCAGTTAGTGCTTGGATGGGCAGTAATTGTTTAAAGCTCAACTCTAATAAAACAGAGGTGGTACTCTTTGGCAATGATCCAGCCTTTTGGTCCCCGAGCTGGTGGCAAACAGATCTAGGATGCCTACCTAAGCTGGTTGACAAAGCCAAAAATCTGGGTGTCATGATAGATAATAAGCTTTTCTTTGCTAGCCAGATCAACGCACTGACATCCTGTACGTTGTTCATTCTTAGGAAGATCAAAAGGATACTAGCTTTTATTCCCCCAAATTTTCAAAAAGTGGTCATATCGGCCTTGGTGATGGGCAGACTAGATTATTGTAATGGCTTATACTTGAATCTTCAGCAACAACATCTAAAAAAATTGCAGGTTCTGCAAAACTCGGCAGCCACAGTTTTATCGCGCATACCAAAATTTGTCTCAGTGAGGAAGGTTAGTCAAAAGTTACACTGGTTGCCAGTGAAAGACAGAATAAAATTCAAAGCCCTCTGTATTGCCTATAAGGAGTTGCATAACCAGGGACCGTCCTACATGGCCCTGAAGTTCGGAGAGTATACCCCCAATAGAGCACTCAGATCGGCCAACTCTAAAATGCTGGTAGTACCCAGGTTCAAGAAAACAACCTGGGGTGGAAGCAGCTTTTTTGCAGGAACAGTGGCGATCTGGAATGAACTTCCTTAGGGATTTACTCAGCACCCAACTTGCTGACATTCAGAAAGTTGTTGAAAACATGTCTCTTTAGTAATCAAGATCTTTGTTAGGTATTCAGTCCTCCACTAGCCAGATCAGTGAGTTAGCGCCAGGACACCTAAAGGTAACAGTGCACTCTATAAATCTTATTAACATTTACATTAACACTGAAAGTGAAAGTAAAATGAGCCGATTGGCTCATTTAACTTTCACTGCCTACATGCTCCCCGGGCTATCTCAGCCCCCCAAGCACGTAGCCAAACAGGAGAGGTATAACTGGAAGGGGATCCCTGCTTGGGGATTGCCACAGGAGGGTGATCCCCAAGCAGGGATCCACCCACTAGATACCAGGGAGGGGCAGCGGGTAAGGGTATTTGCTCCCCCTTATAATTTTGGGTATATTCAGTCTTTCTGCCCCCCCCCCTCCCGGGGGCAGAAAGCACTCTAGACCCCAGGGATTTTTTTTTTTAAAACTTAGTGGTGGGGCTGCCCTAAATGGGCATTATAATGCCCCCACCCCTTAAAAATTGGCACAGTCTTTCTGCCCCCCTGGATGGCAGTTGGGGGCAATAGCCCCCGATATGCCCCCCAAGGGGGCAGAAAGCCCACTAGCCACCAGGGATGATTTTTTTTTATAAAAGTGGTGTGGGGGCTGCCCACAATGGGCATGCCAATGCCTCCACCCCATCACAAAAGGGACAGTCTGTCTGGCCCCCCGGGAGGCAGATGGGGGTTATCACTCCTGATCTGCCCCCCGGGAGGGCAGACAGTCCACTAGACACCAGGGATTCTTTTTTTGTGAAAACATAGGGATGGGGGCTGCCCTAGATGGGCATTATAATGCCTCCACCCCTCCCCAAAATTACCACAGTCTTTCTGCCCCCCTGGGGTGCAGATGGGGCAATAGCCCCCAAACGGCCCGCGATCTGCCCCGCGGGGGGCAGAAAGCCCACTAGGCACCAGGGATAGTTGTTTTGGTGTGGGGGCTGCCCTAAATGGGCATTATAATGCCCCCACCCCTCCTAAAAATTGGCACAGTATTCTGCCCCTGCTCTGCCCCCTGGGGGGCAGAAAGCCCAATAGGCACCAGAGATATGTCTATGGGCATGTCAGGAAGCGGCCCCTTAGGCAAGGGTTGCTCCCTTTTTTTTGTGAACACATTTTGCCTGCTTCTGCCCCCCCCTTGGGGCAGATCAGCAATATTGTTAGGCACACCTGCTCCCAAGGGGGGCAGAAAACCACTAGACACTAGCAAACATTTCTGTCTGTGTGTGTGAACGGGAGTTCGGCTGACGGTCTGTGTTTACTGGCGTTTGGCTGTCTGTCTGTGAACCTGCATTTTTCTGGCGGTTTGTGTGGACTTGTGCTTAGCTGCCAGTATCTGTGGACTAGCGCTTGGCTGGCAGCGAGCTGGACTATGGCTTGGCTAGCGGTCTGCATAGATGGCACATGTCTAGCGGTGTACGTGGATTGTTGCTTGGCTGCCAATGTGCTTGGATAGTGCTTGGCTGGCGGTGTGCGTCGATGGTGCTTGGCTGGTGGTATGAATGGATGGCGCTTGGCTGGTGGTATGCATGGTTGGTGCTTGGCTGGTGGTGTGGCTTGCGTGGATCCTCTGGCGTTTTATTACCCAGAATCCCATGCCGACCTCAAATTTAGCTAACAATTCACACTTTCCTCACATTTTGGTGTGGAACATTTGTCAGATCACTGCGCCGGCACAAATTTCCCACCACCCAGCGTTTCCCTCAGTCTCCTGAAAAAAATGATACCTCACTTGTGCGTCATTTTGAACAATACCCTCTAATTCACATGCTAATATTGGTACCCACAAATTCAGAGATGCACAAATTACCACTGCTTCTAAACTACATATCTTGTTCCAATTTCAGAAATACATAGGTTTCCTTCATACTGATTTTTCACTCTTTATATTTTTCCAAATGAATTACTGTATACCCGGTATACAATGAAAAAACAATGCAAGGTGCAACTCAGTTGGTGATTCTGGGTACCTCAGGTTCTTGGTGAACCTACAAGCCTTATACAACCCCGCAACCAGAAGGGTCCCGCGTACATAAAGGTATATAGATTTCAAAAATCTACCATAGTAAGAAGAAGTTACAGGTGAAAATGTAGGCACAAATGACTGTTTTTTTCAACTAAATTTTAATATTCTCTTATTTTAACTGTTACTTTCCAATGCAAATCTACACAAATGAACCCTTGCTGAATTCCGAATTTTGTCTTCTTTTCAGAAATGTATAGATTCCCGGGATCCATTATTGGTTTCACATCCATTTCTACCACTAACTGGAAGGAGGTTGAAAGCACAAAAAACAGGAAAAATAGTCTATCTCCCAGTAAAATGCCAAACCTGTTTAGAAAATGTTGGTTTTCTGACTAAAGTCTGCCTGTTCCTGAAAGCTGGAAAGATGGTAATTTTAGCACCACACACCCTTCGTTGATACAATTTGAAGGGAAGAAACCACATGCTTTCTTCTGCGGTGCTTATATCCGATTTTTCCCCCCCAAAAATAAATTTAGCTGTATTTTGCCTCATTTTTCAGTCCCCTATGGAGAAATCTATAAACCCCTGGTACCTTTAGAATCCTCAGGATGTTGGATGAAAAGGACGCAAATTTGGCGTGGATACCTTATGTGGACAAAAAGTTATGGCAGCCGAGGCGCGAACTAACCCATATAGTCAAAAAAGGGCGTGGCATGGGGTGGGGGAAAGGACTGGCAGTGAAAGGGTTAACCATCATACATTACCTGGCATCACAATATGGTCATCATTCACATGCAGCCCATGCAGCTGGTGGGGGTGCATGGTAGAGAGGACGTCCTTCTCAAGTCGTGTCAGATGGAGACGGGTTCCAGTTTGTCAACCAGGGAGAGCTCTAGCCACCTCTTTCCTGGTGAACTTCTCCTTTACCCGTCACCTCCCATCCTAACACTTCTTTTTGTCTGTGATGGTCTATACATCGCTCCTTAATGCACTGTCTTCATTAGCCAACTGCTGCCAGAGGGCTGCCTTCTGTGTTGCACTGCTGAAGTATGGAGGAAGGCCATGTACTTTTTTGTAGTTCTCCACTACAAATATGATCATCATCTGAGTCTCCTCCTCTGTGAAGTTTTTCTTCCTCTTGATATGTAACCTGCTAAAACTTGGCAGATGGCAAGGCAATGTGCAGAGCATCCAGGTGAAGTATGTGTTTGGAAAAAGCAGAGTCTTGGATGTGTACTGCTTTTATGTGGTTGACATTAATTGTCTGCAGGTGTATGTTATTACACTTTCCCCAACCCGAGTTCGGAGCTTCCGGCACTAGTGCAGAGATTCTGCCCCGAGTGCGGAACCTCCGCAGGCAAAAAAGATACTACTCGTAAGTCCCTTTGTGAATATCGAAAAGTAATAAAGTAAGCCTTATGTTTTAAGTTAGACTTTTGGTCTAACTTTACTTTTATGAATCTGGCTCCTGGTGTCTGTGTGTCATTGGGTTGTTCACAACAGGGTCTCTAGAAATGAGAAATGTTCCCTTGGTAGTCATTGCCACACAGGTTAGTGGCACCAACATTCAAGCTCCTACAGTAAATAGATATCAGTCATATTTAGTCTCTGTTTTTTTTCATTGCAGATTCAATAGCAGCCCTACAGCATATATGCAGTATGCTGCACTGGGTTCTAAAAGGAGAACGTTATTGATTGGGGCTATGCAGGCCCATTTCAGCTCCCCGTTGCTGCTGCGACTTCGCACCAGCCCCGTGTGACTCTCCCCTGTTGCTGCATTCTTGATGTAATATGTTGTTATTACTGCTTAGCGTTATTCTTTTGTTTTATCCTTCATTCTGGTTAGGCTTTACACTACTGTTGCTTGTCCTCATTGTATTGTTTTTTAAACTTTATTTCACCACCGCTCCATCCACTCGCCTTCTTGCCATTTCCCCGCTCTTTCCCTCCCACTTCCCACCGCTTACAGAGCCCCTCCCACCACCCAGGATCTACTTATGGAGGCCGCAGTGCGGTTCCAGCAGCAGGTCCCATGCCAGCAGCCCATCGCTGCTGCGACTTCAAGCCAGCCCCTTGTAGCTCTCCACTGTTGCTGCATTCATGATGTAATCTGATGTTATTACTGCTTACCCTTATTCTGTTGTTTTAGCCTTTATTCTGCTTAGGCTTTACACTACTGTTGCCTGTCCCCGCTGTTTTGTTTTGTTAGCCTTTATTTCACCGCCGCTCCATCTGCTCACCTTCCTGCCATTTCCCTGCTCTTTCTCTTCCACTTCGTGCCGCTTGCAGAACCCAGTCCACTGCCCAGGACCTACTTATGGAGGCAGCAGCACTGCTGTGAAGTGGCGATGTGCAGCAGGTGCGCCACCGGCCTTCCAAAGGGAAGCCCGTTTGTGCCCTTCCATGCCTGGCCCGCGTCTGGCCCCTGCTCACCGCCAGTAACCCTGGCCCTACCAACCCGCACAGCTACGCTACTGCAGACCTCTGAGCCCTGGACCCCAGACACATCAAGAACAACCGCTGCTGCCACACATCCCCACGCACAACCAGTGAGAAGTTCTCCTGCCAGCACTGCCATTTTGTCAGGCTTGCTCTGACCGCGAGTGTGTGGTGGCAGAGCAGGCCGGAGACAAAATAGGCGGAGCAGGACGAGTGTGTGTCTCCCATCCTGCCTTTCGTCACTGTCCAGACATCTTCCAGGTGGCTCTGACGACGGTGGTATCCTCTCGTCTGCCTCCTAGTTCTTCCCCGCTGACGCCGCAGGGGCCTTCATATCTGGTCTCTGGGGGGGGGGGGGGTTTAACTTCTTGTCTCTGCTCTGCAGTTGTTTCCTGATGCCGCGGGGGCCTTCAACTCATGGTTCAGCTCCGCTGTTGTTTTTTAGACACCGCGGGGGCCTTCAGTAGATCCCTATGACAAAAAGGGGACACAAAGAAATTACACACAAAGGAGCCACAGTTTTTAAGTGGTAACATTTATTTAATCATTGTATAATGTGTACTTCATACTTATCTGAGAGGGTTCCCTTGGTTCAGGGTGAGTTCGATCTCTTGCTGGCATTTGCGTGATTGGCTATTAATAAGGAAGACAGAAGATATCAGTCTCCTGAAAAATAAGGGGCTGTCTTATAGTCTTAGTAACTAGCCCTATACATTTTTTGTGTATATTTTTTATCCTTTCCAGGAGAATATGTTTTTGGGCTTTCTCCTGATTGTTTTGGGGATGTGAATGAATCGGGGCTTATTTGGATTCCATGCTGAACCTCTTTAAGGTTGGTTATATGTATATCTCTTTTTGATTAATGTGTCATGTTGTTCTAAGTAATTGCTCATAAGTTCATATCTCTTCCATATAGATATATACACCAATGACCCTGTTGTTAAATATCGTGTGACCCTAGTGGAAGAGGGAATTCTCCAGGTAGCTACCTTAACGCATTACACATTGAACCTTGGTGTTATTTTCATTCTACATGCATTTTGTAATACATATAACCTTATTTCTACTACAGGAATAACATAAGGACCTTCCAACAAGAATATCCATACCTGATGAGTGTTGATGGCGTAATTTATTTTCCATTCTCCCTTTCTTGTTTTATTTCCCCTCTTCCCCTATCTACTGTGTTAGCTTTGACATTGTTGGGCTGGCATTGGGGTGTGGGGAAGGTGGGACCTATCTTCATATCTTGCCCCTGTGGAAACAATAGGTGAGAATTACAGAACGCGAAGCCCACATTTAATTTCCACCTGGGCGAGATGGAAGAACGTCAGATCACGTTAGCAGACGTAGCTCACATGATAGTAAATGCGCAGAAAGAAACCCAAGCTCTTACCATCAGAGTAGATGCCTTGCAACAAGGTTTCTCCCCTGCAGTCACAGTTGATATTAATGCGGGGGCTGCTGGTAATCTGTTCTCTTTGGCACCCTCCTCTTCTAGCATGGGTCAACCAGTTTTTCACGTAACTACTCCTTCCACAAAACCTATAGCTCCCCCTGAGACCCGGCCAAATTTGCTACTTTTATAAATCAATGCCAATTGCATTTCATGTGTAAGACATCTTGTTTCCCCACTGAGCAAGCTAAAGTGGCATTCGTCTTGTCAGACCTAGGAGGAACAGCTGCCTCTTGGTCCATACCATTAGTAGAAAGAAATGATCCTTTATTGTACAACTATACTGAGTTCAAGAGTGAATTACGTATGTTCTTTGATAAGCATTCATTTATGCAATCTGTGAACGCTGAACTCTTAAATCTAAAACAAGGGTCCAAAGACTTGATGACTTACATTTCCAGCTTCAACAGAGTGGTGGCGGAGGCAAAACGGAGTGCTCTTTTTTATAGAGGTCTTACAGATGAACTCAATGATGTACTGGCACAAGTGGTAGATCCCACAGACTCCTGTAACACTCCTATTGATCTCGTAGTCAAATTAGATCATCGGCTTCATGAGCGGAGATGAGAAAAAGGGCATTGTGAACCCAAGTTGGTTATGTATAAGGATAACAGAGCAGATATTGACAAAAGCACAGACGAACCTGAGCCTATGCATATAGGTAGTGTCAGAGGCCCTCCAAGTGATGAAGAAAGACAACGATGTAGAAATAAGAAGTTATGCCTTTATTGTGGAAAACAAGGACATTTTCTATGTGACTTTCCAATAAAACCAAAAAAGCGTAGTGAGCCGGGAAACTGAAGAGCCTGAAGACTAGAGAGACAAGCTTTTCGGGTAGATCAGGATTATTAGTCTCCCGACTCCTAGCCCAAAACCATGCCTTATCCCCTCTTCATCATTTTCTTTTAACGGCAAAACTACTGTGGGGAGATCAGTCAGTAAACGTACAGATCATGATTTACTCTGGCACAACGGGAAATTTTATTGACATGCAATGGGCCAAAAGCATGGAATTACCTGTGGTTTCTAAATCTATAGTGGATGAAGTAAAAACCATTGACGGGAGCAATATAAGATACGGCTCGTCACTCATGCGACTGCTGAACTAGAACTTTGTATGTTAGATCAACATAGAGAAGCGGTTCAATTTGATCTTATTTATTCACCCCAATTCCAAGCGATTGTGGGATCCTATTGTTAATGCAACATAATCCGACTATTGATTGGAGGGCCCGTTCTTTGTCATTCTCTTCCGAATATTGCATGGTCCATGGCAATCAAGAACTTGTAAAACAAAAAGATATAGCCGTACTTACAGATTCCCGTGAACCTGCTTTACCTGTTTGTTACAAAGATATGGTTGATGTATTTGATAAGGAAACGGTCTCTAGACTGGCACCACACCGACCATATGATTGTCGTATAGATCTGGTCTATGGAGAACAAATTCCGTGTTGTCCTCGCCCTGAGCCCACCCGCCGAACCCTCCGACCCCGACACCGCCGCCCGCAACCTCAGACAGTGGATCGATGACTGCGCCAACACCCTCGCCCCGCTCAAGAATCCGCCCAACAGCCACCACCAGCAAGAAAGCCACCTGGTTCACCGAAGACCTCCAGGCCTCCAAGCGAACATGCCGAAAACTGGAGAAGATCTGGCTCCACGAACGGACAGCGGACAGCCACAAGAGCGCCACCCGCAGTCACCATCACCTCATCAGATCCGCCAAAAGGGCCTCACTCAAAGACCGCCTAGACAACAATGCACACAACAGCAAAGAGCTCTTCAACATCGTGAAGGAACTCTCCAACCCCAGCTCCAACACCAACGACATCCAGCCGTCGCAAGACCTGTGCGACTCACTGGCCACCTTCTTCCACCGCAAAATCGCCGACATCCACGACAGCTTCAACACCATGACCGCCCGGCAACCACCGAGACCACTGCCCCCACAACCACCAACCGCCTGCTCTCCTGGACCAACATCAACGATGAGGACACCAGCGAGATCATGAACACCATCCACTCCGGTTCACCGCTAGACCCGTGCCCTCACCACATCTTCAACAAAGCCAGTACAGCCATCGCGCCCCATCTCCGGAAAATAATCAACATCTCCTTCGAGACAGCAACCTTCCCGGAAAGCTGGAAGCACGCCGAGATCACCGCCTTACTCAGAAACCCAAGGCAGACCCCAAGGACCTCAAGAACTTCCGACCCATCTCTCTGCTCCCGTTCCCAGCGAAGGTCACCGAGAAAATCGTCAACAAACAACTGACCCGCTACCTCGAGGAGAACAACATCCTGGACCCTTCCCAGTCCGGCTTCCGCAGCAACCACAGCACCGAAACCGCCCTCATCGCCGCCACCGATGACATCAGGACCCTGCTAGACAACGGAGAAACAGCAGCCCTCATCCTCCTGGACCTATCAGCCGCCTTCGACACGGTCTGCCACCACACACTACGAACACGCCTTCACGACGCCGGGATCCAAGAGAAGGCCCTGGACTGGACCAGATCCTTCCTTTCCGGCAGAACACAAAGCGTCCGCCTCGCCCCCTTCCGATCCAAGGCCACCAAGATCATCTGCGGCGTACCCCAAGGCTCCTCCCTCAGCCCAACGCTGTTCAACATCTACATGGCACCCCTCGCCCACGTCGCCCGACAGCACCAACCTCAACATCATCTCCAACGCCGACGACACCCAGCTGATCCTCTCCCTCACCAAAGACCCTCACACCGCCAAAGCCCACCTCCACGAAGGAATGAAGGCCGTCGCCGAATGGATGAGGACCAGCCACCTGAAGCTGAACTCGGACAAGACGGAGGTCCTCATCCTTGGTTCCAACCCTTCAGCCTGGGACGACTCCTGGTGGCCAACATCACTGGGAACAGCCCCGCCACCCACCGACCACGTACGCAACCTAGGGGTCATCCTCGACCCCACCCTCTCCATGACTAAGCAGGTCAACGCCGTTTCCTCATCCTGCTTCAACATCCTCCGAATGCTCCTGCAGGATCTTCAAGTGGATCCCCACCGAAACAAGAAAAACAGTCACCCAGGCCCTCGTCACCAGCAGGCTGGACTACGGAAACGCCCTCTACGCAGGAACGACGGCTAAGCTCCTGGAGACGGCTGCAACGCATCCAGAACGCCTCTGCACATCTTATCCTCGACATCCCCGACGCAGCCACATCACACCCCACCTGAGAGACCTGCACTGGCTCCCTGTCAACAAGAGGATAACCTTCAAGCTCCTCACCCACGCACACAAAGCACTCCACAACTCCGGACCAGCCTACCTCAACAGACGACTCAGCTTCTACACCCCCACCCGCCAGCTCCGCTTGACCAGCCTCGCCCTCGCCACAGTCCCCCGCATCCAGAAAACGACCGCCGGCGGCAGATCCTTCTCCCACCTTGCCGCCAAGACCTGGAACACCCTCCCCACCAACCTCCGACAGACCCAAGACCTACTGGCCTTCAGAAGACTCCTCAAGACCTGGCTCTTCGATCAGTAGCAGCACCACCCCCCTCTTCCCCCAGCGCCTTGAGACCCTCGCGGGTATGTAGTGCGCTTTATAAGTGACATGATTGATTGATTGATTGTCGGATTTATGCTCTAACGGAAAAAGAGAATATTTATCTGAGGGAATATTTAGACATAATGCTCAGAATAGGGTTTATCCGTCCTTCCTGTTCACCTGCTTCCTCTCCTCTCCTGTTATCCCTAAACGTGAGGGAGGTCTTCGGTGTTGTATTGACTACTGCACCCTAAATGATATAACCATAAAAAACCAGTACCCTCTGCCACTTATCCAATCATTACTTGATCAGGTTAAAGAGGCCAAGATCTTCACCATACTGGACTTAAGAGGAGCATATCATTTAGTGAGAGTCAAAGAAGGCGATGAATGGAAGATGGCATTTCGAACAAAATTCGGGCTCTATGAATACCTTGTGATGTCTTTCGGCCTTTGTTATGCCTCTGCCGCCTTTCAGTTTTTTATTAATGAAGCCTTGAGAGACATGTTGGATGTATGTGCTATAGTATTACATTGATGACATCCTAATATACTCCTCTACTACCACTGAACATGTAAGACATGTGAGAGCTGTGTTGGAACGCTTGAGGGAGAACCACTTACATGTGAAGCTGGATAAGTGTGCGTTCCACACGCCAAAAGTGACCTTTTTGAGATTTGTGCTATCTTCTGAAGGGGTAACAATGGACGCACAAAAGATAACTGCCATCATGCGTTGGCCTTCCCCCACTTCTGTTAAAGGAATCCAGAGCTTTCTGGGCTTTGCTACCTTCTACAGACATTTTATTGACAATTTTGTGACCTTGGCAACTCCTATTACGAAACTGCTAAAAAAGGGAGTTTCCTTTTTCTGGGCTTCTGCGGGTGAAGAAACCTTTACTAAACTCAAAAATGCTTTTGCCACTGTCCCTGTTTTAAAACATCCTGATTCATCTCAACCATTTTAGCGGAAGCAGATGCATCTCAAGTTGCCATTGGAGCAATTTTGACGCGAAGAGACAAAGAAATTGAGCTTTTACATTCCGTCACTTTCTATTCGCATAAACTAAATCCCCCAGAACAAAACTATTCTGGGGCCGATTCCGATCTCGGTCGGAGGCGCACCCAATACCATTCGGTCGGGAAAAAAGCCATGCGAAAGCCTGTTTCCCGACCGATCCGTACAGTACACCGAACGAGCAAGTACGATGCGCACAACAGCAAAAAATCCGGCCGAGCCGTACTCACCCAAACCAGGTCCTGTACTCCGACCGAGGCGAATCCGGAAACGCCGAATCGAGTCGCACGGAAGGGAAAATGCAGCCCCGTCCGGCCGGACAAGTACGATGCGCTTTCCGTACGCTCCGAACCCGTCGCTACGCACGGCACGTCAAAGCATCCGGGAGAGGCGCACATAAGCTCCGATTCGCGCCACAACACGATCCACGGCTCCGAGGCGAACACGGCACCGACGAGGACGACGCGAAGCGACGAGGACGACGCCAACCATGAATCCCTTCGTCCCGATCATACCAATATTCTACATTTACTACCGGAACAGGCACGGACGCGTACGGCGCAGAAGGTAAGCCAGACACCAACCACAAAACACATACAACACGTACACGACACATCACACACACACACGGGGATGCTGAATATACTTACACCAGCAACAGCAGCACCATAGGGGCGGGATGCCCATCACCAATGCCACATATGCACACAGGGGCCTGAATGCGCACCACCACCCCTACCCAGGGGGCTGGATGCCTACCACTACTACCACCCTTAGCCAGGGGGGCTGGATGCCTACCACTACTACCACCCTTAGCCAGGGGGCTGGATGCCTACCACAACTACCACCCTCACCCAGGGGGGCTGGATGCCTACCACTACTACCACCCTCACCCAGGGGGGCTGGATGCCTACCACTACTACCACCCTTAGCCAGGGGGGCTGGATGCCTACCACTACTACCACCCTCACCCAGGGGGCTGGATGCCTACCACCACTACCACCCTCACCCAGGGGGGCAGGATGCCTACCACTACTACCACCCTTAGCCAGGGGGGCTGGATGCCTACCACTACTACCACCCTTAGCCAGGGGGCTGGATGCCTACCACTACTACCACCCTTAGCCAGGGGGGCTGGATGCCTACCACTACTACCACCCTCACCCAGGGGGGCTGGATGCCTACCACCACTACCACCCTCACCCAGGGGGGCTGGATGCCTACCACTACTAGCACCCTCACCCAGGGGGCTGGATGCCTACCACTACTACCACCCTTAGCCAGGGGGGCTGGATGCCTACCACTACTACCACCCTTAGCCAGGGGGCTGGATGCCTACCACTACTACCACCCTTAGCCAGGGGGGCTGGATGCCTACCACTAGTACCACCCTCACCCAGGGGGGCTGGATGCCTACCACTACTACCAGCCTTAGCCAGGGGGGCTGGATGCCTACCACTACTACCACCCTTAGCCAGGGGGCTGGATGCCTACCACTACTACCACCCTTAGCCAGGGGGCTGGATGCCTACCACTACTACCACCCTTAGCCAGGGGGGCTGGATGCCTACCACTACTACCACCCTTAGCCAGGGGGCTGGATGCCTACCACTACTACCACCCTCACCCAGGGGGGCTGGATGCCTCACCACCACCCTTAGCCAGGGGGCCTGGATGCCTACCACTACTACCACCCTCACCCAGGGGGGCTGGATGCCTACCACCACTACCACCCTCACCCAGGGGGGCTGGATGCCTACCACTACTACCACCCTCACCCAGGGGGCAGGATGCCTACCACTACTACCACCCTTAGCCAGGGGGGCTGGATGCCTACCACTACTACCACCCTTAGCCAGGGGGGCTGGATGCCTACCACTACTACCACCCTTAGCCAGGGGGCTGGATGCCTACCACTACTACCACCCTTAGCCAGGGGGGCTGGATGCCTACCACTACTACCACCCTTAGCCAGGGGGGCTGGATGCCTACCACTACTACCACCCTTAGCCAGGGGGCTGGATGCCTACCACTACTACCACCCTCACCCAGGGGGGCTGGATGCCTACCACCACTACCACCCTCACCCAGGGGGGCAGGATGCCTACCACTACTACCACCCCCACTCATAGGATGGACAATGCATGACACAACCAGCACACCACAACCTAGGGAATGCAAGATAAAGACATCCCCCACCACCATGACAAGCGTGTGTAGGCTGTGTCAAATGCCTACAACACCGAACATGACTTTGAACATACAATGTGACCCCCTAGCACATGTGCCACACATATATGTGTGTGGCACCCACAATGCAAGCAGCCCATGACCATTGTGGCAATGGGGCCTAAACCCCCATCATCACAGTGACCAAAAGGGAAGTGTGGGGTCCATAGCTGAAGCCCATTTTGACCATTGTGGCAATGGGGTCTAAACCCCCATCATCACAGTGACCAAAAGGGAAGTGTGGGGTCCATAGCTGAAGCACATTTTGACCATTGTGGCAATGGGGTCTAAACCCCCATCATCACAGTGACCAAAAGGGAAGTGTGGGGTCCATAGCTGAAGCACATTTTGACCATTGTGGCAATGGGGTCTAAACCCCCATCATCACAGTGACCAAAAGGGAAGTGTGGGGTCCATAGCTGAAGCACATTTTGACCATTGTGGCAATGGGGTCTACACCCCCATCATCACAGTGACCAAAAGGTAAGTGTTGACAAAGAAAGAGCTGCAACTGCCAAACTGCATGGATCATTCCTGGTCACAGAACCAAAAACTCATCTGTGGCAAAGTAGTGTATGTGTCCCATTGCAACATAAATTGGGTGAGCCAAATACTGCAGTGCAAATGAGACATTCCTTTGGCCATGTGCAGACAAACAACACCCATGGTGGCTGACACCGTCAACATTCATCAATGACACAATGACAGAAGTGACCATCAGAATGCAGAACCACATATTTGCACCAATGGGCACACAAATGCAGATATCCTGTGGAGACAGCAGATGTGAGGTGAACAGATACCATACCATGGCAGCAATGGGACACACAAACCATGATCACTGTGCTGACCGATGACCTAGGAGTCCCAGGGACAGCAGGGGAAACACACCAAACAACATACAGCCAATGGCACACCCAAGATATGCCAATGCAGTGGTGCAGATGCACAAACACAAACAGGCAGACCAACACTGACATCATACACAGCAGGTGAGGGGGTGCCAGTGTCCCCAGGTAACCACACAACACATGAGGAGAGCTGAATACCAATCATACAGATGTGCATACACTGCCACACTAAGGTAACTCATGGATCCAAATCCCCTATGTGGGCAAGCAGGCATTGTCAGATGAGAGGGAGCACAAAACACACATGTCACACAGGAACGTAGGAACAACAACTGACACAGCAAGACACAGACACACCACAGCACCACCCCCAGGGCCCCCACAATGTGGTGACCCTTGGCTGCATAAAATTCCCACTCTGATGACAAAGCTGAATGTGGTTCACACTGTGAACCACAGTCATGTGTCCTGAGCAACAAACTACCATCACACCGACACAAGCACAAATCAATCAGCATGGCCAGTAAGCCAAGGCCAACATGGAGGCAGGGGTCCAGCTGGGCAACAACTCCCATCTGCACACACTCAAGACCACACCCCTCGACCTCCAACAATGTGCAGCAGTGAAGTACACATGCACTGGTGACATTGCACATGCACCCATGACTATTCCAGGGTGGTGGGTGGGAACCAAGGTGCAGAAACACATCACACATGGCCACTCAACAAGACTCCTGAATGTCTGACACACTGCACACTACGCTGTACATGGACATGACGGCGATACCACACCAACCAATGGGATCCCAGCCACAGTCACACACCAATGAAGAAGCCAAGGTCACCCACAAAGAACACACATAGACAACAACCAACATCGCAGCCCGGACCCTGAGGAGTGCCAGCAGTCACACACACAACGTGTCACAATAACTTAAAGATAACACGAACTGAAAATCACATGACAGGGGCAAACAACAAGTGCCAAGGGGAAACCTGACTGTGACCCATCTGCGTCTGCACACAAACTCAGCCCTGACAGCAAACACACCTATGGGTGACACCCTGATGACCAGTAATGTGCCATGCACCCACATCACAGAGAACACAGGGAGAAGACTTTGGGGGAACATAGCTCAAGTCAGCAAGCATCACAAACAGGTACAACACTAGGGATCACAGCATGCGCAGATAAATGGAAGTGAACACACAGACATGCACATACAACACACACCTTGGGCGCAGGCAATGTCACACGTGTACACACTGCCATGAGGGGACTCCACTCCTGTGTGAGGAAAGCTGTGCCATATGTTGCCTCAGTAGGGCCCCATCATGTCAGCTGAGCACTTGGTCACACAATCAACAATTAGCACCAAATGAGGGCTCCCGTCACATCAGCCTGGTCATGGATGTGCCAACGGAATCATCAGCACAGATCCAACACACTTGTATAGCAATGTTGCACTGACTACACGGATGAGTCCTTCCCCATTGATGCCCAAACCTGCATGTCCAGTGGAGATGGCAACACGGTCAGGGAAGTAGACAAATCCAACAATGGAAGGCACAACAGATGTGCAGGGGTGGAAGCCACAGATATGAAATTGCTAATGTAAGTAGGAAATCCCATTGCCAAATACTGAACACATGACACCCTCAGATGCTGCTATGGATGACATGGATACACCACATGATAGGACACATTCCCCCTGGACCACATGGGTTCCTGCACAGTAACACTTCATAATCATGAGACCAGATATCACCATCACTGCAGCAAGGGCATGGTTAGCAGCACCAACAACATGTACATCTGAAGCATGAGCACTAGAGAAAAGAAAGTTGCTTTATTCAGCATATGTGTTGAATGAAAACGACGTCCAGAAAAAAAGAGCAAAGGCCAATGGCCAGTCCATTGTCAAAGTTCAAACAGGGTGACACTGGCAGATGTCACCCTACGCATGCCTGCACAAAACCAGGGACAATCCACTAGGAGGGGCAACCGGGGGGCAGGCCAGGCACCGCAGGGACAGGATCAGGGCTCACCAGGGGGAGTCAGGGAAGGGGTGGTGGGTGCTGGAGAGCCACTGACAACTGCAGTGGAGGTGTCTGACATGGTGTGTGCCGGCACAACTGGGGGCATGACTCAGATGTCGTGGGTGCCGGCACAACTGCAGTGGACCCTGCAGATGGAGTGGACAGGTCCGCCACTGCAGTGCCCAAGTCAGACAGGGCGGTAGTGGACTCCACTGCAGTGCCTACCTCCAGGGGAGGAGAATGGGGAACAGGCAAGGTGGGTTGGACAGAGGGGGAGGACACCCTCACCACATCAGTGGCACAGACAAGCGCAGCGGGGGTGTGGTGCTGGGAGAGCAAGTGGCAGGGGGAGAAGGCCGGAGCCTCTTGGGGATGGTATATCTGTGGGTGGGGGAACCTGGGGCAGGGTGTGGTGGGGGCACCTGTGGAGTGGGGGCCTGAGGGATGGAGGAAGGAGACCTGGTGCTTGAGCTGCAGGGCGGTGGCGGGGTCTTGCTCTTAGGACTCCGTGGGGACTTGCGGGTGGGGGCCTCAGTCCGTCTGCGCCTGGGGGAGGGTGTCCGGGGGCGAGGGGCACTCTGCTCCGTGTGGGTGGGCTTCCTCTTCCCCCGGGATGCTGGAGCAGCTTCATCGGTGGGGAAGAGGCCGAGGTCACAGAGGAAGAGCTGCTGTGACTTTGGGGTTGCAGGTGAGGCAAGGGAGGGTGCTTTGGAGGGAGAGGGAACTGAGGACTGCGCAGTGCATGTGGATGCGTGTGTGTGTTCCAGGGCCCCATCCCCTGTGAGTCTGGCTTCAGTCCCCTGAATGTGCGTGCGTGTGCGTTTTGTCATTGGCGTGTGTGTAAGTGTGCTGGATGTGTGTGTGCTGGTGTGTGCCTGTGCCGGTGTGTGTGTGCTTGGGATGGGTAAGGTGCTGGGGAGTGTGGATGGAGCAGAGGCAGGAGGGGTGAGGGACCGTTTGAGGAGGGACACTGCTGCCGTCAGGGAGGAGTCCATGGACCTATTGCCCCTCTGTAGGTCAGACATGCCCGATGAGATGCCCTCCATGAACGACACCAGCTGAGTCAACAGCGCGGTGTGCGCATGGAGGACACTCAGCATGGCTGTCTGGCCTACATGGAGCTGGCGAAGGAGGTACACAGACTCCTCACTCAGGGCAGCAGGGGACACAGGGGCAGGGGCTGCGGTGCCTGGCCCAAAGGAGACACGCTCCCGGACATGGGAGCCTCCACGGACCTGGGGAATGGGAGCCGATGGGAGGGCGGTGGTGGTGCTGGTGGTGGCGGGGACAGCAACACTAGCTGGGGTGTGGTGGCTGCTGACACCCGCCTCCACAAGGGAGTCATCCTCCGAGTTGCTCTGGTCCTCAGCTGAGGTGGATGCTGCTGAGGACTCCTCGGTGTGGCTCCCTCGCCCTCCGTGCCACTGGGTCCCTCCGACCACTCCTCGGCTGCTGACCCAGTCTGGCTCTCTGGCTCCTCCTGGTCCGTGGAGCTGTCCCCTTCCGTGGCCGTGGATGTATCTGCAAACAATGGGGAAACAGACAGACATCAGTCACCTGCACCAAACGCACACACCACTGTGAGCACAGCACATCACAGAGCAAGCCCTGGCATCATTAGTTGTACATTGCTAAAAGTGCCCTAACTGAACAGGAGAAGCCAATTGTCAGTCTGATGCCAAGCATGGCACTCACATCCCACATGGCCTTGCACCCATCTGTCTGGTGTCTGTTGGATTGCAACACCCCAGTGTGGACACATGCACCAAGTACACAGTAGTTGGACAGTGCAGAGGACACGGTGTGGCATGTGGACATGCACACATCACAGCTCTTGCCACTGAGTCAGTACAGGTTTCCGGATGAAAGGGATGCCCAGAGTCAAATAGGAAATGCATGTGATGCATACCAGCGACAGACACCATGATGCACCCATGTCCTGATAGCCAGCGCCACTATGGTGTGCATGTAGCACATGTCACTCCCCTGCAGGCTCACCAATCAGTAGACACATGCCATGGCGGAGGCATGACTGCAAAGTCATACATCACTGTCTCAGTGATGTATGACTTGGCAGCCAGACAACAACACTCTGCACTGTGTCACAATAGTAGGTCATGGGGAATGCAAGTCCTGGAGCTGCACAAGTGCACATGTACATCCCCCCACAACACATCCTCTCAACCCTCATCTGTCCAGGTCATACCTATTGGACATATGGGAGACCTGTGACACTACCCTCTGAACCTGAGCCCCTCACACTCTGCTGTGAATGGGGAACAGCTGCCTGAACTTCACATTCACATGCCCCAGTCTGCATGGGCAGCTGATCAGACACCTATGTGACACACAAGTATCGTCTCCTATGGTCACATCTCCAGTGGCATGCTGAGCCCCTACCAAGAAACTCCACAGCAGTCCTGGCGACTAATCCACAGCACACTGACACAGAGGCAGACACCTGAGGGGTCAAATCACTGCGCACAATGTGTCAGCTGATACACGGGAGTGGGAGTACAGAGTGTATTGTATGGCCTGGAGTAGGCATGACTGTCCAGCCCCACATGAATGAGGGATGAGCCCTGGACTGTAGGCAGCTGGCTAAGTATGTGTGACACACGTCATATACATACTCCTGGGGCCCAAACATTGTTCCCACCCGCAGCATGGGTGTGTGCCAGATACCCCAGCCACATGTGGTGGATCAGCTCAGCAATTGGACCACAGATCAAAGTAACACGCTGAATACATGTCAGAATACAGGCATTGTGTAAGCAATGGACCCACCCATGATGCCCACCACAGAGTCAGGGAAACAGATGCTGTCTCCCACCTTGAGTCAAGCAAACTGCAAGGACACAGTCCTAAGTGACAGTATTCCCTGCATGTAAGGGCCACACCTGGGTATCAGATGAGGAGTGGGCAGTGCACAATAGAGGGACATGGCTCCTGGACAACATGACTGCTGTACTGTGGCAGTTTAACCAGGCCCGAGGAGGGCACATAGCATGTTAGACAGAGTTCACAGTGCAGTCTTTGACTCACCCCCTCCTTGCTGCTCTCTGGCCTTCAGCTGCCCATCCAGGTCTGGAAAGACCACCGCCAGGATCCTGAGCATGTGGGGGGTCAGGGTCCGTGTTCCGCCCCTCCTGCGAGGAGGCGACAGCTTCAGCTGGACCCGTGCAATCCTCCGGGTCCAGCCCCGAAGGTCCTGCCACCTCTTTTGGCAGTTGCGGATCCGGCGCTTGTAGACCCCCACGGACCGGACAGCCCGGACGATGTCCTTCCAGATCTCCTGCTTCCGATGGGCAGAAGCCTGTCAGGATGACAAAGTGATAAGGCCATTACTACACATGCAACATATCCGTGCATGACACAGTTGCATATACATGTCGCAATCACAGGGGCACATGGTGTACACAGGCAGTGCACGGCTGCCCATGGACAGTTTTCCAGAAGTCACTACATGGTATCATTGCATGGGGAGTAAAACCCTGTTCAGAAGCACTGTCACTGCACCATACCTGTCCAGTGCAAGTCACTACACACTATGGGGGGTGACAACTACTCAGTGAGCCTGCTAGCCAGTGGCGTGCAGACTCTCAGCCTTGCTAGTCAGACAAAATGCACATTCAGAAAGGCAGTGCACAGGACACTCACCTGCTCCCCTGGTGTCCCATACAGCTTGCTGTACTGTGGAAGTAGGCTGTCCAGCAGGGCCTGGTTCTCTTCAAGGCTGAAGGCTGGGGCTCTCTCCACAGTACGTGCCATTGCAGGGTCCAGAGGGGCAGAGACAGCAGCAGTGCAGTGGCAGATGTCGTCTTGGAGCATGTAGTGCAGGCAAGTGGGCTCTCAGGGGACCAGCCAGCAATATATATGTGCTGGAGAGGCAGATACTGTCCCTTGTGTCCAAAGTGATAGGTCCAAGTCGTTTGCATCTTCTGAATCTGGCCAATCCATGGAATAGCAGCACCAAAACACGCCCACAGCATCCTTCAAATCTTCAACTTCATGACATACATGATTTTGCAACATTGTTGTGGGTGACCAACTGAATTTACAGCAACCGACTCGTTCGGAATTCGAAAACGCGTCCGTTGCCAGGCAAGCCCATTGTCAATGGGTGCGCACCGATCGGTCCATTGCAGTACAATGCGCACAGGGGTACAACGCGTACCCGCACACATTGAAAGCAATGGGCCGGCCGGAGGCACCGATCGGTCCATTGCAGTTCAACGCGCACAGGGGTACAACGCATACCCGCACACATTGAATGCAATGGGCCGGCCGGAGGCACCGATCGGTCCATTGCCGTTCAACGCGCACAGGGGTACAACGCGTACCCGCACACATTGAAAGCAATGGGCCGGCCGGAGGCACCGATCGGTCCATTGCAGTTCAACGCGCACAGGGGTACAACGCGTACCCGCACACATTGAAAGCAATGGGCCGGCCGGAGGCACCGATCGGTCCATTGCAGTTCAACGCGCACAGGGGTACAACGCGTACCCGCACACATTGAAAGCAATGGGCCGGCCGGAGGCACCGATCGGTCCATTGCAGTTCAACGCGCACAGGGGTACAACGCGTACCCGCACACATTGAATGCAATGGGCCGGCCGGAGGCACCGATCGGTCCATTGCAGTTCAACGCGCACAGGGGTACAACGCGTACCCGCACACATTGAAAGCAATGGGCCGGCCGGAGGCACCGATCGGTCCATTGCAGTTCAACGCGCACAGGGGTACAACGCGTACCCGCACACATTGAAAGCAATGGGCCGGCCGGAGGCACCGATCGGTCCATTGCAGTTCAACGCGCACAGGGGTACAACGCGTACCCGCACACATTGAATGCAATGGGCCGGCCGGAGGCACCGATCGGTCCATTGCAGTTCAACGCGCACAGGGGTACAACGCGTACCCGCACACATTGAAAGCAATGGGCCGGCCGGAGGCACCGATCGGTCCATTGCAGTTCAACGCGCACAGGGGTACAACGCGTACCCGCACACATTGAAAGCAATGGGACGGCCGGAGGCACCGATCGGTCCATTGCAGTTCAACGCGCACAGGGGTACAACGCGTACCCGCACACATTGAAAGCAATGGGCCGGCCGGAGGCACCGATCGGTCCATTGCAGTTCAACGCGCACAGGGGTACAACGCGTACCCGCACACATTGAAAGCAATGGGCCGGCCGGAGGCACCGATCGGTCCATTGCAGTTCAACGCGCACAGGGGTACAACGCGTACCCGCACACATTGAATGCAATGGGCCGGCCGGAGGCACCGATCGGTCCATTGCAGTACAACGCATCACTGTACATGTGACTGGCATATGTCAGCATGCCTGTCTCAGATGGACATATGCCAGCCACAGATAGCTCCCAGGGAGTGAGGGGCACACCTACATCACGACAGCCTGTCCAAACCTTATCATAAGGCATGTAAGGCTGCATTTCCTATTGTGTGTATGTTGGTGTACATGTTGTCCTGTGGGTGTCACCTGTGGGCAGCCACCCCCAGGCTGTGCACGTGTTCATGGGGACAGGATCCTGGGTGTTACGTGTACGTGACCACTGTGATGTGCAACTGTTCATATCTGTGCATGTGCCATGGTCACATTTCACAGTGGTGTTTGTGTATGTCATGTCACATACCCCGTGAGTCCCATGTGGGACGGTATGTTTGAGCCAGGGTGTCCCAGTGGCACAATAGTGATGGACCTCCACAGTCTTTGTGCATGTAGTGTTTACAATGTCTCTGATTTCATGTGCACAATGGGAGACAGTCTCCACATCCACGTTGTGTGTGCATGGACTCTGATGTTGTGCGTGTGTGTCACAGACATCCATGTCTGTCCTGCCGTGGCAAGTGGGGCCACTACCTGTGGGGGTCATGTTTGTTTTGCTGTGGTGTACACATGATACTCCATGTGATGCCAGTGTCCATGTGGCATTACAGGGTCCCTGGGAATGTACCTGTCGTTGAGCTGTGGTGCCTGGGGCACATCTGTCCTCACATGTCACTGTGGGGGGTGATTGTGACACGGCAGCAGGAGATGGGAACTGTGACACGGCATCATGATATCCAATGGGCCAACCTGGGACAAATTGATGCCACCTGTAGGACCGTGTTGACAGATGTTGGCCATGTACGTACCATACATGTCCTTCCGGTACTGCACACTTCATGTAGTTGTGCCTCATAATGATGTATGTTGGGATCTTGAGTGTGTTCAATGCCGCATATGTGGGGTGACTGACAATCTTGCTTACTTCTCCTCTGCACTGCAGGGCTCCTGCTGTCCATCGGCCATTCCCAGACCTGGCAACGATGGTGGAACGGGACAGCATCCGACGGTACCGCTTCACCAGGCAGCTGATTGAGGATTTGGCAGTGCAGTTGTCCCCACATTTGCAGCCTGGCCGGCCGTATCCTACAGCGCTGACCCCCAAGGTGAAGGTGATGGCAGCCCTACACTTCTTTGCCACCGGTACCTTCCAACATACTGTGGCGACTGCTGGTGGGATGTCACAGACCATGTTCAGCCGTGTGCTCCGCGATGTTTTGGCGGCAATGTTGCTCTTCCTGAACCGGTACATCTATTTCCCTAGACTGCGACGACTCACTGACGTGAAGAGTGACTTTTATGCCCTGGGGAGGATGCCGCATGTAATTGGCTCCATTGATGGGACACATGTGGCTTTGGTACCACCACAGGCCCAGGAGCAGGCCTACAGGAACCGCAAGCACTACCACTCGGTCAATGCACTGGTGGTGTGTCTTGCAGACATGACCATCACACACGTGTGTGCCCGTTTCCCTGGTTCAGCACACGATGCCTTTGTGATGAGGAGTAGTCGCATCCCCAGGATGATGGCACAGATGCAGAACCAGCGTGCCTGGCTTGTCGGTGTGTACTGACTTTGTGCCATTGTGTGTGATCTGATCTGTAGTATTCCGCCCACTGTTCCAAGTCAGCTAATGTGCACTTGTCTGTCCGTAGGTGACTCGGGATACCCCAACATGCCGTGGTTGCTGACACCCCTCAGGAACCCTGTGACACCTGCCCAGATGCGCTACAATGAGGCACATGGTCGGACCAGGAGAGTGATTGAGCGGACCTTTGGTCTCCTGAAGAGCCGCTTCCGCTGCCTGGACAAGACCGGAGGGTCCCTCCCATATGCCCCTGCGAAAGTGTGCAAGATTATCATCGTCTGCTGCATGCTCCACAACCTGGCAGTGCGGAAGGAGTTGCCTCTCATCCAGGATGACAATGACCAACATCCGCCACCTGTGGAGGATCCTGGCCTGGACCACGATGCCAGTGACGATGATGATGATGATGATGGTGATGGTGATGTCCGCACACAGCTCATCACCAACTTCTTTAGCTGAATGTGAGTATCCTGAGGTGTCATGTCAATGATGTGAGTTGGCATGATGTGTGGGTGGTGCTCTGGTGCTGTTGGAGTGTGTCCATGGGCTACTTGACTGGATGTGTGTTGCGATGTGTGGTGACAGGTGGGCTGTACTCCCCAACAGTGTTGACATGCTAACTTGGTTCTGGGTGGGTATCTTGTAACATGTATTGTGCATGAGTTTTGCTGTTCTGTCCTGTACTCCATTGCTTTTGACTGTGTGTCATTTCTGTCCTTCACAGGGTACTTTCAGATTCGTTTGGTCAACTGTGTCCACCGACGACGTGATTGCACATCCAGGCTGGTAGCTGTTGTGTCCCTACAGGTGATGTGCGCCACACCCATGGACTTCCTTCCGTCTACAGTTGTTGACTGTGTGCCCGCTACCAGGTGGGGTTACCTTGCATCTGTAGTGGTTACGGCATGTTGCAACTGTGTAATAAACCTGTGCTTCACTTTGTGATGTGCGTTGTCTGTGGTCACACATTTGACTGCCATTTGCTTACTGCACCAGTGGGCTACTTGACTACAACTGGGAATGGGTGTGGTGTCTGTGCATTGCACCGTCTTCCCTGGCAACATCAGTGTAGGCAATGAGTCAGATGGCCTAGGTGTGTATGTGTCGTGTAGCCCTGGTGGTGTGTCTCCCTCATGTGTGTCACGTTGCCTGTACTCACATGCCTGTGTTGTCCTTGCTGTTGCAGTTCGCATACACAGTGTAATTTTGCAGTTCATCATCCCCATAACAGCACCCACGTTGGAATCACGACAGAGGCAAGTATGGTGTATTTGTGTGTTTATTGTGATACATTTGTGTTAATAGTGCATAGGATGGGTTGTGCTGTACATGAATCTTGCAATCCCAAGTTCCTAGGTGAATTGAAAGTCCGGGTAGACAGGATCCCCAGTATCGGGGCCACAGTTGTCTGAGACATTGGTCCAACTTGTACTCCCCATGCAATGTGTGGGAGTAGTGTTGCCGTCAACAGGGTGAACAGTCTGTGCACAAAGGCGAACATCCAGAACAGGTTCAGGCTTCCTGGGAGTTGCGCTTGGCCATCGGCCTCTCACTTTTCCCTCCTCGGACGACCCCTCTTCTTGGGGGGCCCCTCAAGTGCAGGCTGCTGCGGTGCAGGGGACTCTCCGCCAGAGTCCTCCTCCCTCCCTGTGGCAGTTGCAGTTTGTTCGGCACCAGATGTTGTTGGCACACAGGGAGGTGTGGACTGGTTGCTGTTCATCTGGCGGAGGCATTGTAAAATGTCCCTGTGCACCGCCGTCATCTCATGCAGTGCATCCCACTTGGACTCCACGCGGGACATGTGTGAGTCCACACGGGACATGTGTGACTCCACGTGGGACATGTGGGAGTCCAAGCGGGCATGATGGGCAGCCTGCTGCTGTTTAATGTCTCTGAGGAGCCCCACTACCTGGCTGAGCTCTCCGGTGCTGGACTGGTACGCATCAGCTATGCGTACCAGTTGTGGGTCGTCATGCACACCAGCAACGTCTGCAAGCAGCGACCTCTGTCTCCCACCCCTCCCACCACCCCTGCTGACATGTGCAGTGTGTGCAGTGGCACGCACAGATAACCCTGGTCCACCTTGGCGGTTGGTGGTGGTGGTGGTGTCCATGGCCCCAGGTTGGTCCAGGGTCACTGTGCTGGTGTTGCTCCTTATTATGTCCATGTCGGCAGGGATGGTATTTGTGGTGACAGTCGTTGTAGGGGTGGGTGCAGGGGGTGCAGCTGGTGGTCCTGCTGGTGCTGCAGCTGGTGGTCCTGCTGGTGCTGCATGTTGACTTGCACCGGATGTGCCAGGTTGTTCTTCATCGTCCGAGGAGGACAGAGGCTGTACGACGCCAGTGAGCTCGGCATCCTCTTGAGCCTGGGACTGGGACTCCTCAGCGTCTGCTGCTGTGTCCCCATCATCACCTGTTTTTGGGAGACACAAACAATGTATGTCATGTTTCTGCAGGCATCAATGGTTGACACACATGACAGTTGTGACTGTGCCTCTGGGTGCGGGCCTGTACATTGCATTGTCCTAAGTCATCACAGTCAGGGGTTGATATTGGTGTGGCACATTGTCCTGCATTATTTGGGCATTTCTATGTATTTTCTGGGGTGTGAACATGGTCTGCATTGCTTGTGTTTGGTTGACAGCCGGACCTCCTTCCCACCCACACAGCCAGTCAGTTATCCCACCATGGAACGTGCTTGCATTGCAGGGAGTGGAAGTTGTCTCTCAGGATGTCAGTCAGTGGTGTCCTGCTGTTTGTTGGTGCACAGTTGCCAGCAGGGCCTTGTGCTCCCCACAGCAGTAGCCAGTGTCAGCCATCTTGTGAGTCCTTCTCCACTCCCTGTGATGTGAGCATGGTTCAGGGTGGTGTTGATGGGCCAGTTGTGAGGCTGAGCAATGTCTGTGACTACGACTCCCATCATGCTATTGCCTCCACCCCCTTCCCAGCATGCCCATGCTTCCTTCCTTTGACTCTGCTTCCCTGTGGGGTGGGCTGGCTGTGCTGACAGGATGGCTGGGAGTGTTGTCCTGGCAGTTGTTTGGCTAAGAGTCCCAAGAGTGTCCCTGTGCTTCACACAACATAACCCAGGGTGGTGGTGCTTTGTGGGATCTTGTGTTAGGATGGAGGGCATTGCATTCTACCAGGTGGGTACTGTGGAGTTTGTGTTGGGGGGTGTGAGGGGAGGTGCTCGTGACTATAGTCAGTGCTGCAAGTCCCCCTTCCCACCCAGCCAGCCAGATATCCCACCATGGAACGTGCTTGCATTGCAGGGAGTGGAAGTTGTCTCTCAGGATGTCAGTCAGTGGTGTCCTGCTGTTTGTGGGTGCACAGTTGGCAGCAGGGCCTTGTGCTCCCCACAGCAGTAGCCAGTGTCAGCCATCTTGTGAGTCCTTCTCCACTCCCTGTGATGTGAGCATGGTTCAGGGTGGTGTTGATGGGCCAGTTGTGAGGCTGAGCAATGTCTGTGACTACGACTCCCATCATGCTATTGCCTCCACCCCCTTCCCAGCATGCCCATGCTTCCTTCCTTTTGACTCTGCTTCCCTGTGGGGTGGGCTGGCTGTGCTGACAGGATGGCTGGGAGTGTTGTCCTGGCAGTTGTTTGGCTAAGAGTCCCAAGAGTGTCCCTGTGCTTCACACAACATAACCCAGGGTGGTGGTGCTTTGTGGGATCTTGTGTTAGGATGGAGGGCATTGCATTCTACCAGGTGGGTACTGTGGAGTTTGTGTTGGGGGGTGTGAGGGGAGGTGCTGGTGACTATAGTCAGTGCTGCAAGTCCCCCTTCCCACCCAGCCAGCCAGATATCCCACCATGGAACGTGCTTGCATTGCAGGGAGTGTAAGTTGTCTCTCAGGATGTCAGTCAGTGGTGTCCTGCTGTTTGTTGGTGCACAGTTGCCAGCAGGGCCTTGTGCTCCCCACAGCAGTAGCCAGTGTCAGCCATCTTGTGAGTCCTTCTCCACTCCCTGTGATGTGCGCATGGTTCATGGTGGTGTTGATGGGACAGTTGTGGGGGGCAATATGTGTGACTGCGACTCCCATGATGCTATTGGCTACACAGACTTGGCCAGCATACACAGAATTCCTTCCTTTGAGTGGTCTTCACTGTGTGTTGGTGTTGTTGTGGTGGCTACATGTCTGGATGTGTTTGTTAGTTCTATTTGTGCTACTGCCTAGCTGTAGTTGTGGTTGTGTTTGTACATGTGTTGGCACAGTTGGATGTGACTTTTTGATGGCATGTGTTGTGTTTATCTGACTGACATACACATTTTGGGATGATTCTGTTCTGGTTGCTGTGTGATTGCTATGAGTGCATGGTTTGACTCTTCCCCTTGACAGTGATGTTTGTGTGTTTTGTGGCAGTATATTGTGTACATTTGTTGTGTACTCACCAGGCTCTGGGATGTCCTCTAGTCCATATATGCTCACTGGCGGTAGGATGGCCCGCACCTTCTCCTCCCAGGGCCTGAGGTATATTGGCTTGGCAGGAGGGCCACTGCCGGTGTGTTGGCTGTTGATGTAGTCTTGCTTCAGCAGTTTCCGTACCCTCCTGCGCACGTCATACCACCTGTTCTGGATGTCGGTCTTTGTGCGCCGACATGGTGATTGGGCGTTCACCCTGTTGATGATCCTCTCCCACATCTTGGTTTTCTGCGACATGGGGGTCTGTTGGACCAATGTGCCAAACAGCTGTGGCTCTACCCTGAGGATCTCGTCTACCAGGACTTCCAATTCACAATCTAGGAACTTGTGATTCTTCTTGGGGGGCATGGTGATGGGTGGTGATGGTGAGTGATGTGTGTGTTGGTGTGCAGGTGAGGGTGTGTGAGTGTGTGTTTTGCTGGGTGTATGTGAGGTAGGTATTTGTTGGTGTGCTGATGGTGTGTGGCTTGTGTGAGGGATGAGCTGTGGGTGTGTGGTTGCTTTCTCTTGGGTGCTGGCAGTGGAATGGCATTTGCAAAGGCTCATGGTAGTGATTTGTGTCCTTTATATAGGTGGAGTTGTGGGTGTGTCTTTGTTCTCTGTCCCCACCCCCCAGTATTTATTGGCTTGGTAATTGCTTGTTTGGCCTTTTTTTGGGTATGTTAGA